>CAIGQW010055694.1:8976705-8991519 GCA_903798125.1 Danio choprae | reverse complement strand
AAAATAAAATAAGGATTTAGGGAAATGTGTCTATAAGGTGAAATAACCTGTTAAATAATAAAAAAATAAAATAGAAAATGCAAGAATCTGAACATAGCATCACATAGAAAGCTCAATCTCTTTTGTAAGTCCACATAATGCCATAAACATACAGTAAATCCAAAATCTTTCACCCCAACAGTCTCGTTAACATAAAGCAAATCTCTGCCTTCTACAAGTGCAAGCAACAGCTCCCATGTCTTTGTGAGTGCTCATATTTCATGGGTCATAAGACTCCACATCTACTCTGGATAGTGTATTCTTAGCCTATACACCGGAGAGCAATGAATATCGGACCCTGCCTGTCACTCTTACCTAACACACGCATGTATGTGTGACTTTTACAATGACTGAAGGCCAGGATATGGGGATAACATCTATAATCATGAACTAAACAATGGTTATTGACATGATGCACATTAGATTGATGTAAATTAAGATAAACTGTCGTCTAGTGGACAATGTTTTTCTGACTACAGTACATAATGAAATTTCTGCCATCACTTGTTTACTCTCATGTCACTAAACAAATACAGTATGACTTTAATGTTCTTTTACATTTGAAATCAGATATTTTTAGGATAATGTCATTGAGGGAAATAGCTGGTTTTCAGGAAATGAGAAATTTGTTGTCAGTTGCATGTGTGATTTTAAGATGAACATTACTAAAATCAAGTTCAATTGAAGTTACTAAGTTTCTGGCTCAGAAATGTTACAGGTGTGCATTTTCTCCATCATTACGATCTCATCAAATTGCAGCTTTGCAAAGTAAATTTTACCTACGCAGGTGCTCAGTTTATCCTGTCCTTGAAAACATTTCGCCAAAATATCAGTGCTATACAACGGCTGTTTAAGTCCATTTTGGCAAAGATTAGATTAAAATGTAACTAAAGAACTCTTGCCTGCTCCTCAAATTCATAATACCTTTTACCTGAAGCCTTGCCAAAAAAAACTAAAGCTTATAAAAGTAAATGTACGAGAATTATAAAAGAATTCTTATAAAAGAAAATTTTTCTCAAATGGCACCTGGATTGAATATTGGATTTTTTAAGGGGTATCAATGGGGATATTTTTGTTTAAGATCCTGAGAGTAACTACTTTTTTACCTACACTGTAAAAGAAATACTGGTTGTCTTAAATTTTTAAGCTGAATCAAATTAACCTTATGAGTCCATTAAACTTCATTTAACTTCATTCAGGGGTCGCCACAGTGGAATAACCTTATTCAGCATATGTTTTACGCAACCCATCACTGGGAAACACCCATACATTCTCATTCACACACATACTGTACACTACGGACAATTTAGCTTACCCAATTCACCTATATCGCATGTCTTTGGACTGTGGGGGAAACCGGAGCACCCGGAGGAAACACACGTAAATACGGGGAGAACATGCTTTGTTTAAACTCTATTAAACTTATATTATGTTAAACTGACTTTAACAGTGTGCATACATTGTAAAAAATAAAATTACCATTTGTTCAGCACACTGTACTTTTTCTGTCATATATTTTAAGAATCGTGAATAACTATTGATCTACATAAAAATATATGTTATGTCAACAATATTCGCTAAAATGTTATGTCTACATGTTTAACAGAGTTTTCTGGACAAACATTTTTGTGTTGAACAGGAATGTTGATATTTAAATAATTTGCGCATGCTTGCTGCGACGATCGAAAACTAAGCTTGTTTAACTGTTGCTTTTAATGGAAATAAATGGGTGACATGGTGACGCAGTGGGTAGCACGGTCGCCTCACAGAAAGAAGGTTGTTGGTTCAAGACCCAGCTAGGTCAGTTGGCATCCCTTTGTTTGCATGGGTTTCCTCCGGGTACTCCGGTTTCCCCTACAGTCCAAAGACATGTGGTACAGGTGTCTGACTAGTACTGGGTTGCAGCTGGAAGGGCATCCGCTGTGTAAAACATGTGCTTGATAAGTTGCCGGTTCATTCCGCTGTGGCGATCCCTGATGAATAAAGGGACTAAGCCAAAGGAAAATGAATGAATGAATGATTGAAGTAGTGTGTTTGTCATTTGTACGTAAAATGATTAAAAACAGGGTGATATGCTAACTAGTACTAATTACTGATTTTGCAACAGAACAGAAACAGTACTTTATTCATTTATTCATTCATTTTCATTTCGGCTTAGTCCCTTTATTAATCTGGGGTCGCCACAGCAGAATGAACCGCCAACTTATCCAGCATTTGTTTTACGCAGCGGATGCCCTTCCAGCTGCAACCCATCACTGGGAAACATCCATACACACTCATTCACACACATACACTACGGACAATTTAGTTTATTCAATTCACCTATAGCTCATGTCTTTGGACTTGTGGGGGAAACCGGAGCACCCGGAGGAAACCCACGCCAACACGGGGAGAACACGCAAACTCCACACAGAAATGCCAACTGACCCAGCCATGGCTCGAACCAGCGACCTTCTTGCTGTGAGGCGATCGTGCTACCCACTGCACCACTGTGAGGCCCCAGTACTTTATTAGTAAAATACAATAATCAACATTGTATGAACAAACTAAATTATGTTAGCTGAACAAAATATTGTTACTGAGAAGAACTAAAAAAAGTTTTTACTGCAGCAAGTTGCCTTGTTTTTTTTGTATGTTTTCTCAACAATTTATTTTTAACAGTGTAACTTGTAAAATTAAGTTAGAACATGATTAACTTAGTTTAATAAATTCCAATGAACTACAAACATATGTTGTCATGACTAACTGACATTGACTAAATCATTTTTTACAGTGTAGTTTAAATTAGATTGATAAAAGGAAATGAGGGTATACAGTACTTACTGAAAGCACATACATGTATAACATATATAACAAATAAAAAAAAAAAGAATAGATAATTATAATAATGAATTTAAGCAAAAAGCAATCAATTTACATTTATTTATGAGATTATGAAGAGGTCTTCAACATTGTAATAGCATTTTTGTCAATTCTACTGGTGAATCTTTAAATGGATCTGTTGCTAAATTATAACCAATGAAAATGATTATATAGGGCTTCTGACTAAAGGCCCGTTTACGCAAACCACAACAACGATAAAGATAAATATAACAATAAATATATTTGCCTCCACACTAAGAAACAAAATAATGATCTGTTTATTCTAAGCTCATGCGCTGTGGTTTCCAAATCATGAAAATGGATGTAGATGGATGCTGCTGCTACAGTTTCACCATGTTTCACCATTCATTCCCAGGGTATGCCCAACTGTATTGCACATGTTCCTTTTTTTAAAAGTCCTTATAAATGATTGTCAAATAGTGGTGGGTTTTTAGCATTTCTGCTATTAGCATTTCTGCAATGTCCACTGCCATTTTGAGGGCGCAAGCCTTTTAAATTTGAATTAATTAGATTGACTGACAGCGTTTTATCACTCATCAGCTTATTTATTATTATTATTATTTTTTTAAATCATTATGAAAGTGATCCCAATGATATAGTTGCTCCGTATCTTTATTGTTAGAGTTGTAATCTGAGCTTTGTTGTTCTTAAACACTGTGAACGATTTTTAGAACAATATATTTATTGCTATCTATATCGTTATCGTGCTTGGTGTGAACAGGCCTTAAACCTTGTAATTCAATTGGCTAATAACTGGCTGATCATTTTGCTTTAAACTGTATGTATCTACCTACAGCTCCTCGAAAAACACATGCAAGAAACTCTTGGGTACACTGTAAAAAATATCCGTAAATTAGCAGTTTTCCGTATTTTGTGATTCATGTTTTTATTGTTGATTTTGTTGCCCGTTTATTTATGCTTTTGAATTGCATTATGAGACCTTGATCTTCCTTTCAAGAGCATTTAACCTTGAAAAGTTGTAAAAAGTGACTTTTATGAACATGTTTAATCGTTTAAAGTGATGAATTGTCTGTTGTATATTATGCTATAGAAACCTTATAATAAACTGCCAGTAGATTTTATGTTATTTTACGCTAATATATATATATATATATATATTATTTTTTATACATTATATTATTTTAAACTACTGAAAGGTCAATAAAAGTCACTTTGTTAAACTGTAAAGTTGAATTTTCACCATCACAAGTCTACAGAGCAGAGATCAAGGTCCCATAATGGAATTCACAACTGTAAAAACTCTTGTGAATCACAAAATATGGAAACTGCTTATTAACAGATTTTTTACAGTGTATATGAAAAAACTTGGCAAAAAAATAGCAAAATAGGTAGTAGCTATTATAGGTAACAATGCAAGTCCATGTAAAGTCTCAAAAGGCTACTGGAAACTTCTCGGGTTTCTATGTGACTGCTCTCAATGTACAAGTGGAAGTCAAGTATTTCCAAAGATACCCATGGCAATCCATACAGTATATTTCCAGGCTCTGATCCATATTGAACAGTCCTGAAAACCTGAATTAAAAAGGTCCAAAATAGGAATAACCCATCACAGCCACCCAAAACAGGTGAGAAAATGAAGACAAAACGATCATTTGGATGAACTATTCCTCGTTCTTATGTCAGGTGGGAGGAAGTCTGGCGTGTTCAGAAACGCAATAGAAAGGATGGATGATTTCTCCATTACGTAAGAAGAGAATCAATCTAGAACTAGCACACTCGATGCCTCATAGCAAACTTCCTCTATACCTCACGGTCTCCATATTATGAATGTCCAATGATTTATGGATCGCCAAAACAGCACGAACAGCCTCTTCCTGTAATACAAAACAGACATGCACGCCTCTCATTGACAAGGTGGAAATGGGGTGTGGAAATATCTGCTTATTTCCATGATGAACAGAAGCGGAGTCTGAGAAGCTGTATCAGAGGTTTGGCACTATTAAACTGAGGAATAGGACTGATGGAGGTATCTGACATCATTTATTGGTTTAGAAAAAAAGATTGATTGTTAAACCAGCTGGCTTGTGGTAAAATAATTGGAAGATTTGAGCTTTATTAGATCATTGAAAAGTATCAAATAAAATAAAAATAATTTCATTGCATTTTTAGACTGCATTTATACTGCATGTGTAAAAACGTAATTTAACAAAAATATCATTTGAAAAAACATTTTTCCAATGTCAACTTCATTCAATATGATGTAGAAAATGAAGACAAAGCTTGATTACAAGTAAAAATATAATACAATAAAATAAAAAAATGTCTTTCTTGACAATTAATTACACTTTTAAACTACTCTGATTGTGACAAAATAAAGTTGCTACTAAAATAAAATAAAACTGTGTAAAAAAATAAAACTGTGTAAAAACCTAAAACTAAAAATTAAAAAAACATTTGTGAAAGTGAACTTTATTCAATATGATTTAGAAAGTGAGGATACAACTATAAATTACAATTAAAAATACAATACAGTAAAAAAATTTAAAAATTATTACTATATAGTAACTATTTATTTATAAAATAAATTAACATTTTGGAATGCATGGACTGTGTAAAATGTAAAACAATAAAAAAAAAAACAATTGCCAATGCAACTTCTATTTAATTTGATGTAGAAAACTTAGTTAAGGGCCTCACGGTGGCACAGTGGATAGCACGTTCGCCTCACAGCAAGAAGGTCGCTGGTTTGAGCCTCGGCTGGGTCAGTTGGCGTTTCTGTGTGGAGTTTGCATGTTCTCCCCGTGTTGGCGTGGGTTTCCTCCGGGTGCTCCGGTTTCCCCCACAAGTCCAAAGACATGCGGTATAGGTCAATTGGGTAAGCTAAATTGTCCGTACTGTATAAGTGTGAATGGGTGCGTATGGATGTTTCCCAGAGATGGGTTGCAGCTGGAAGGGCATCCGCTGCGTAAAACATATGCTGGATAAGTTGGCGGTTCATTCCGCTGTGGCGACCCCAGATTAATAAAGGGACAAAGCCGAAATGAAAATGAATGAATGAATGAAACTTAGTTAAAACTCAAGTAAAAATACAATAAATAAATAAATAAATAAATAAATAAATAAATGTCTCTTCACACTGATGGTGACAAAATTAAGTTTATAAAATAAAATAAAATAAAAAGACGACTAATATAATAATCCAACAAGTGAAAAAAGTACAGCCCACTGAACATTGGACTTCTGACAGGCGTCCAAAAGACATCTATTATACCAACGGACACAATATAGACTTGATATGCATGTCTGTCAGAGGTCTAATGTTCGGTGGGAGGCCCTTGTTCTGTTCAAGTTCTGTTTTTATTCCCTAGAGCTGATAATGATTTCTTTATGACCCGTTATACTTTCTTCTACAAGTTTCTGCTTTTAAATGACAGTAAGTCAGCTGTGCTGGAGCCGCTGGCGTACCTCATTTCTCTGCACTAGCAGAGTGTGTACGTCCGGCCTGAGGAATGAGAGGTCGTCTGCTGTTTCTGAGGAATGTCTCATTAAAGCCGCATCTCGCTCATAAAGCTGTCAGATCTATAAAGGGCACTGGGAATCTGGCGTGTCGAGATTTTCCCTATTATGAGATTTCACCAGAGCCTCTGGTGGTGTTTGGACTAGATTACCACATACTCCAGGATAATGGCTAAAGTCAGAGCCAGAAATACAAAAACATTTATCAAAGGAATGATGATAAATGTTGAGCCTTCAGAATAAGAACGGAGAGGCAGCTGATCATATATAAGTGAAATTAAACAGTTTTCTTTGGTAACTCCAGGTTGTTACAATATTGGGAGAAATAAAACGGTTTCTTTCATTTTGTTGCCATTTTCCCGTTTCAGCAACAGTAGTGAAGTAGTGGTGGTGGTTAACTTAATGGTGGTTTTAACTTAATATTTTCTGGCATGTGTAATTGCGAATGGCATGGATAAGCATATGTTCTTAACCTAAAGTTTTTTATTATTATTCTGGCCCAGGAAGAGATACTAAACTAAACTAAAACATTTAAATAAAATAGAACAAGATAAAATAAAAAATAAAATAAAATAAAATAAAATAGACCAAGATAAAATTGAACAAAATAAAGTAAAACAAAACCGTACAATATAAAATTAAACAAAATGGAACAAAACAAAAAACTAAATAAGATAAAGATAGAATAAAATAAAATAAAGACAAAATAGAACAAAATAATATAAAACACAACAAAATAAAACAAAATAGAAAGTTAGAAATGAAATTAAATAGAACCAAATTTAATTAAATGAAATAGAACAAAAAGAAAACAAAACAAAACTAAATCATCTTTACTTAACATGAAACATTAGCTTTGTCACAGCATTTACGGCAGTGGTTGCAAAGATTTACACTGATATGTTTCAAATGTACACTTTACAACCTTAATCAGTAACTCTCATTTGACTTCAAATTAGATAATCACATACTCAGATTACAGCTAATCAAACTATTTATTTTTATTTAATGTGAAGCTGAGCTTTGAGAAAAAAAACACTGAAGCATTTTCTTCAGGCTGTTAAAATACTGGCAGGCATATAAGGGTTTAGTGGTTTCCAGCTGTGAAAGACAATTTTGCTGCCATTTTCCCATTTCAGCATGAGCAGTGAGCAGTGGTTTTAATTTAATAAATCAAACCAAGTCAGTCTGGCATGTGTACTCCCAAACAGCATGGGAAATATATGATTTTAGCATAAAGCAGGATGGGGAAATTTGTTTGACTAACACAAAATGAAAAGCATGGCTCTTAAATCTAAACAAACACTAAGTAAATCTGACTGTGCACTCAATTTGTTTTTATTAATTTTAAATTAAATTAAAATCAAATCAAATAAATAATATAATCAATCCTTATTTTATAACAGCAATTAAGACTTAAACAATAACACAAATCATGAAAACATATATTGAACTAAAAATGAAGAGTTCATCCACAAATGAATATTTACTCACCCTCAAGTTGCTACAAACTTTTGTAAGTTTCTTTCTTCTGCTGAAAGTGAGGTCATTCAGTAAAGGCGCAGCTTAACAGATGGGACAGTATGCAGATTTCAGAAATCTCTAAGTAAACAGATTTAACTTTAATTAAACCACTTTAAATCATCATATGAGCCATAATCGTAAATAGACAAATACAAATGTATTCTGTCATATGTTCACCCTAGGTTTGCTGGTTATACAGATATTGTTGTTGTTGTTGTTGTTGTTGTTGTATTTCAAGAGACAGTCTCACTCCATAGCTGAACCAGCAGGCTGAAAAAACATCTAACTTTAACCAAATAAAACCATCAAAATACATTTTTCTTTTTTCTTCAAATGGCATCCCAGTTGGAATTGTTCCACACTATAGCTTTAATTGGCAATCATTCGTTAAAACTAGCACTTTATGAATCATCAAGGGCCACAGTTTCAGCTAAAAGTCTTCTTTAATGCTCTACTGAAGAAACTAACAGCCTACATTTTAGAAGGCCTAAGGGTGAGTAAATTAAAGGGATGGTTTAACCGAAAGTGCAAATCCTGTAATCATTTACTTATCCTCCGCTTGTTCCAAACAAGTTTGAGTTTCTTTCTTCTGTTCAACACAAAACAAGATATTCTGAAGAAAGTTTTGGGGAAAAAAAAAACTTCTGACTTTCATTTCTTTTTTTTATTATTTAAAAAAGTTCACCATTTGCTCATTATTTACATACCCTCACGTGGTTCCATAGTAGGAAACACAGATACTATGAAAAGTCAATGGTTACAGGTTATTAGCTTTCTTCAAAATATCTTCTTTTGTGTTTAGCAGAGGAAAGAAACTCATAAAAGTTTGAAACAAGTGAAAGGTAAGTAAAGGATGACAGAATTTTCTTTTTTTTTGGTGAACTATCCCTTTAACACACTTCCAAAGATAAAAAAAAAAGATTCTCACAGGCTCCTAAACTCTCTCCTCCCTGAACGTCACATATAAGAGTTTGAACAAGTGTCACCACATGCACAGCCTACAGTGAACATAGCAGTGAGGTAATGATATAAACTGGCTATGACAAATTACTCAAGATCATTTATAAATCATTTTTCCAATTGCATTATCCATCCACAGAGCAGGAACCATGAGTCACAGTTATAACATGCACAGTGCGTGTGTAATAAATCTTACAGTGCCATTCAGTGCTGGCAGTGTAGATGAGGATCAGGGCAAACACACTGGATGGGAACAGACAAATAACCCGATTAAGTGCTTCCATTTCTTAAATTGCTCCTGTATGTTTTGTAAAAGCGAGATAACAGTTAAACACTTATGTAAATAATTTTCCTAAATGGTTCTGTTTTATGAAGAGCACAAAAACAATTGTAAAATGCAAGAACAGAGACTCATATTCTTTCAAAGAGATACTACTATCTTGCTGACTACATGAAAAATACTGTTTTTACCACAGTCCCTATAATGTGCTCCCATTATTTTAACATTGGAACTACTACTGAATTCTACAACCACTAGAATGGCAGTTGAATGGTCATTCTGACTGTTCATATTAGACTGTAGTGAATAAAAATGGCATATTTACATTTAAAGCTTCTATTGAGATTTTAGAGTTAAGCTTTAAATGTCTGTCAGCATATTTTATCAATTCATTATCCTAAAAATACAATATGTTTTTGTAATATAGCCTATATCAGTGACCTGACCATCCACAAAGTTGTGTACAGTACCTCAACTTTGTCCGGCAAGTTAAAAACAGGATTTCTGCAGATTTCATCAAGTCAAATTTATGAATAACATTTTAGACTTTCACATGGCAAAACCCTGAGGATTCTTTGGAATGGCCAGTGGATTTTTTTCACTTGACCCAATAAAATTAAAATTCTGTTACTTTTTAGACACATATTTTAAATAATGAGTCAAAACAAGCAAACTCCAGTTATATACATATATTTTTTCTTTAAAAAAAAAAAAAAAAGACAAGTTTAAAAAAAACTATAATAAATTAAAATTATGTACAACATACACACTGTAAAAACAAAAAGTTGACTCAGCTTAAAATTAAGGCAACAACTTCAGGATATTTTTGAGCTGAGTCAATTTAAAGTGCAGTAATTGGGTTGAAAGTTGAGTCAGCTTAAAAATGTCCTGAAGTTTGTTGCCTTAAAATTTTAAGTTGAGTCAACTTTTTTTTTTTTAAATACATGGAGAACTTTTAAACAAATGTTATTGTAAGGATGTAAGGAAGATAATTAAACCATATTAGGTTAATAAAGTTAATCAATTTTACTTTTGTTAAATATGTTTTTTAGATGGATGGTTGGTTGGTTGAACCGATTGAGTAGCTTTAGAGTAGATGGTCAGGTCACTGATAAATAAATTGGGACTTGTTTGAAATTATTTAAGACCTACAACACCATATTTCACTGAATATAAGACTTTTTAAGGCCTAAAATTTAGTTTTTTTTTAATTTAAGACACTTTAAGCCTTTTTAAGGCTTAAAAGTACATGCGTAAAAGTACAACTACACACAGCACAAGATGTCTAATTATACACACAATGTGCATACTGTATGAAGTGAATAACGCACGTTGTCAGATTATGTTTAATATGAATATTGCCATCTTTACAGACAACCAATGTGTTTTTATTGAACTGTAAATGGTTGTTTTTCTAGTACTAATGTGCATTTCAGTGTTTGAAACCTAAAGTACGTGTTTTGTGATTATTTGTTATTAACCACGGCTGTCAAGTGAACCACCAGTGTGTAGTGAACTTATCAAGGGTTAATGAGCAGCCACAGATTGAACTGTAAAGGCAGGGCTCACGCCTGGTGTTAAAAATTATATTGTTTGTACTATATAATTATATTATATAGTGTATTATATTATTGAACTGATAACCTAGCCTACTGTTAATTAATTTTAATTAGTTATAAACAGCATGAGCTGTATCCAGTCAAAATTCGTCAAAGTGAAACTGAAACGTTGTCTACCGGCAAATCGAAGGATTTTGTCCTTAACAACAAAAAAACTTTAAAAAGAGCATTAACTTGTTGCATTTGGTTTTGTTAATGTATTATTTAAGTGAAATATAGCAATTTCATGTAAGCCTATGTATTTTATTCTTTTGATATATGCAATTATGGTGGTATTTTAATTCTAACTGAACAATCTTTTTTTGGTTACAGAATAATGGTAAGTGTTTGGTTAATGAGCGCCAGATGTCATTCAAGAAAAATTCAAAATAAACAACCTTAAATTTTGGTAAAGTGTTTGCCCTGTGTGCTATTCTGCTATCCTGCTGAGGAATAGAGGGTGTTAGCAGCACTAACAAGTACAGAATAACGACACGTGTCGATCGAAATTGATGTAAATGTGACATGAACTCCTACATAACTGTTCACACTGCGGTCGGATTGCAAAACATCAGATCTGTGTCTGATTTAATACTACATATAAAAGTGGCACAAATCAGAATTGAAAAGATCAGATTCCATGCGGTTTGGGCTGTTCATACTGTCATGACAAAAACAGATCTAAATCACATGTGGGCAAAAACAAATTAGGGCCACATTTGCCTGCAGTGTGAACGCAGCCTAAGCAACACAAACGAGGCAGTAGCTTGTCCCAAAGCTTGCATAATCTTCTGTTACACACTCAAAAGTATGAACTTTTCTTCACAAAAAAGTATGCTGTTTTAGAGCGCAGGCGAATTGGGAATTAGCATGTGTTTTTGCGATCAGAAAGTTGTTTTTGTTTGCAGAAAGTTGCTAGGCAACAGGCATGCATATTAATAAGCACAGGAAAAGCGGATGCTGAAAGGCATGAGTTCAACTTGACCCTTACAGCCATTAAAGGTAGAAATACTCTTTTGTGTTTTATAAATGTAATAAAATAAAGATTGAATGAAATATACACACATTTAGGAAAAGACTGGGTACTAAAGTTATTTGAACAAAGATATTAAATAATAAATGTAAAAAATGGTCAAAATTACTGCTCTAACTTTATTACTACTCTAGTGTTAAAGGTTCCCAATTTGGTTTATCGCATGTATCCTACAATGGGTTTGCATTTATACAAAATGATAAAAAATATAAATGTTTTTTCTCCTAATATAAATTGAAATATCAGCTGTTTTCACACAGTCGATGACACTGTTCATTCAAAAATCTGGTTTCTCTAAGCCCCTCCTTTCCAAGAGTCTACTCTGCACTGATTGGTTAGTTGGACCCGTTTGTTTTACCGTATCATTTCCAGCATCGTATTTTTTACTGTATCATTTCAAGTCATTTGTACATGCATGCACAACGGATTTGCTATTGCAAGGCAGAAAAAAAACAGTGTCTCAACATATAATAACATGAACCAAACTTTTCCACAGTTACTACTACAGTGTTTTGAGAGTCAAATCAGACCTTGGTAATGTTAAAGAAGACCACAGACCCACAAATACAAAATTGCATTTTTTTGTTTGCAAGAAGTAAGACTGGAAACAATGACAGGAATTTTTTTTTCTTTACTTTTGGAAGGCAATAACTCCATTTATTATGCACTTTGATCTTTGAAACTTTGCTGACTTTTTGTACAGCGAAAACTATCTAAAAAAGCACTTTAGGATTTGTCCTTGCAATATAAACGTCAGAGAGGGAAAGCATTTCTATCTATATCCTATTCCAGACATTATTAAGCTTCAAAGGCTTTCTTAAACACTGTGTCCATGAAGCATGAGTTTACATGATGCCACATCTCTCATCTTCATCTGATGATTCACATATTTCATGTGATGGGTGATTCAAGGTACAGCTTAACCCACAGTACAGTCACCATGGCAGGATTAAACGTCAATCCCACTGTTTATGAAACAAAATGACATCCAGATTTAAATGCAATGCCAACAGTAAGTGATAATGATTTTTCCCTCGCAAGAAGAATCATAAACTTCAAGTTTATCTCTGTTTTAAATGCCAGTAATGTAACCCATATAAATCAAACTGGTTTTTTACTAGAAAGCACTGACGCAATAAATCGGGAAGAATAATTACCTCTGACCATTTATTACACTCATGTTATGTCATAAAAATCATAATTGCAAGATAAATATTGTGAACTAGACTTCCCATGTCAGCTAACGAATTATGATGGAAATACTGTGATGTACACTGATATAAAACGGATATTGAAACAATTGCAGTGTTGAAATTCATAAGCAATCATAAAGAACTTTAAACATTTTTTAGCATTTAATTGAACACAAAATTCTTAAATGTTATGAAATACTCCAGTTATATTTGTTTTATTAAAAAAATTCATTCATTCATTTATTTATTCATTTATTCATTCAAGAGCTTAGTCCCTTTATTAATCTGGGGTCGCCACAGCAGAATGAACCGCCAACTTATCCAGCATATGTTTTACGCAGCGGATGGCCTTCTAGCTGCAACCCATCACTGGGAAACATCCATACACACTCATTCACACACATACACTACGGCCAATTTAGCTTAGCCAATTCACCTATACCGCATGTCTTTGGACTTGTGGGGGAAACCGGAGCACCCGGAGGAAACCCACGCCAACACGGGAAGAACATGCAAACTCCACACAGAAATGCCAACTGACCCAGCCGAGGCTCGAACCAGCGACCTTCTTGCAGTGAGGCGATTGTGCTACCCACTGCGCCACCGTGCTGCCCTTATTAAAAATACTGTTTTACTAAAACATACTACTCATCTAGCTGGTTTAGTCAGACTAAAAAGTAAAAAGACTAAACAAAATCAAAAGAAAAGAGAGAAATAAACATTAAATTGGCCCCTTCCTTCTTTTTTTCCGCTTCTTGCAAAAGAACTCAATCAGATTGTAATTATGCTCTTACAAACACAATCTCCCAGCAGCACTTGAATGAAGCATGAGGTCATTGCTAAATCAATTGGAAGGGCATTTAGCAATTAATATTTCACTTGGGATTGACAAAATATAAATGCCTTAATTCAAGACAAATTGCACTCCAACCCCTTTGTTTGTTTGGATTGATATGCTTGTCTTGTCAACTCAGGTAACATTCATACTGTGAAATTATAAAGTGATTATCTTGCTGAACAGATCTCTCAAAGAAACTGGCATTACCAAACTGCTCTTGGCCAACAAATATGAAAAATATCTATCTTTTTGACACATACAACTTCAAAGGTTGTATTATAATATCCTATATGTGGTGTGAGTGTGCTCTAGTAGCAGAATGTACATTTAGAAAAATATTCTGTTGGGTCAAAATATTGTGTTGCGTTGCATGCACATTTACATAACATACATTTTATGCAATTTATTACATTAAAAGCAGCATGCTTGTAATTCTTTTTGGCTGAGACACTAGGCAAATAAAAAAAACAATTGAGATTTTGAGCTTCGTGGCTTTTTTTAAGTGAAATTTAATTTAATGTTTAGATATTTCTTTTGTGGCACTTTATAATTTTGTTTTCAGTAGATTTGAATTACAATCCATATTTTAAAAAGCATTTTTTGCCTTCCATAAACCTCCACTTTAGCACCACTTAAACACACCAAACTTCTATATTCTGATAATATATTTGAATTTTTTTTACATATTTTTTTATACATAATAACGTTAACATTTTATTCTACAATAATAAATATCTGGCTGTTCACAATATTTTTAAAACTATAGAATGATAAAAAGATGCTCTCAAAATTGCATCTGTAAAAACCTTTGACTCTAATCAATTAAATTAATTAAAAATTAAGTTTGTGTTCTAGAAATGTATGCAAATTAATGTGTATTCAACTAAATGCAGCATTTGATAATTTAAACCTAACATTTCAAAATACTTGTAATACATAATAATAATAATAATAATAATAATAATAATAATAATAATAATAATAATAAT
>CAIGQW010055694.1:8930458-8961544 GCA_903798125.1 Danio choprae | reverse complement strand
ATAATAATAATAATAATAATAATAATAATAATAATAATAATAATAATGCAATCGGTCAATCAACTTTGGAAGTGGGGTTGTTTTTTTTTTACCCTATTTATATGTACTCTATTGCCTTAAAGAGATAGTTCTCATAAGTGATAGATTTCACTTTATGAACAAAAACCACAAAAACATTCTTCAAAAAGTAAATCATACAGGTTTAGAACAATTTGAGGATAAATACAAGTGAACGAATTATACTTTAATTATACTTTATCCCTTTAACATTTTGATCCACAAAAATATCTCAAAACCACACATAAATTGTGTCATTCTCCATGATTGTTTAGGCATCGACTAAACAATATATCAGAGTACGTCTTGGATTGAGTCCAGTGTGGTCACGTGTCCTGAATGTGTAATAAATGTGAATGTGAACCATCAGCCTCTGTTGAATACAGCTGCTGTTGTTTAATTATACAGAAACAAAACAGTGAGTGCCTGTGGCCCTACAAAAGACACAATGCGTATGTGAAACGCACAGAGAACTGCAGGGTGTGTGTGTGTGTGTGTGTGTGTGTGTGTGTATGAGAGAATAAAGATTACTGTAAAGAGACTCTGCGCGTGTGTGTGTGTGTGTGTGTGTGTGTGTGTGTGTGTGTGTGTGTGTGGAGTGGAGGCGTGTGCAAATTGTATGTGTGCCTAAAGACAAGCTACAGCTGAATTATTACATGTAATAGTAGTGCATACTAAATGACGTAAAGTTTCTGATGTAATATTTCCTGAACATCTTATTTTTTGATCGAATCCACTTGGATTGAAACATATTTATGAATACAAGATTTCCATTGTGGCTTGGATTGGCAGATTTATTATTTAAACACAATGAACGAAATTCAGGTTGCTGCTAATTTTTCACATTTCAGACATCTGTTCTGGTAAGAACAATTACTCACTTGCATAATAGGTCATAAATAAATCAATCCACGCCACGACACAAACAAACAATGCATAAATAAACACTTATTCTTATTCAGTCTAATCCAAATTTGACTCAAACTTCCAAACATACAAATAATGATAGATAGATAGATAGATAGATAGATAGATAGATAGATAGATAGATAGATAGATAGATAGATAGATAGATAGATAGATAGATAGATAGATAGATAGACAGATAGACAGATAGACAGACAGACAGACAGACAGACAGACAGGACACAGACAGACAGACAGACAGACACAGACAGACAGACAGACAGACAGACAGACAGACAGACAGACAGACAGACAGACAGACAGACAGACAGACAGACAGTTCTACACCCAATAAAGGGTTAAGTAACAAAAAATAACTCCTTGATTCTAGCAGTTACAACTACAGGCAATTAATCTTCAATTGAAGTATTTTATCGACAGCCCAGAACATAATGCACACTAAGAAGGCCATGCAATGTTATAAATCCAGATACTTGTCAACTTTGTTCCTAACTCATCTGAATTTGCAACACTTTGTTCTAAAATGTTCAAATGACTGCAAACAAGACATTAGAGTGTTACAACACCAGATCTGTTGTAATATCAAAAGATACACTAAGGTCACATTGCTTTGAAGTCATTGCATATGAAAACAGTGTTAAAAACTCCTTGTACAAAACGGTTTCAAAATTACACATCCCTTTAACTCCCATTGGTGTATTTTTGTCAATGGTAAGGAAAGGAGTGCTGATATTATAAAAGTTATGCAACATTGATAATAATGCTATGCGTAGCCTATTTTGCTTGTGTTATATCAATCATACACACTATCAATCCACTTGTTAAAGGCACAATATACGATCTTTTCATTAAAATATCCAAAAATCGCTATGAACACTGTACTATATTTTGCTGACTTTAGTATTTATATTAATCGCAAATGTTTTGAAGTGTGTTAAAATCCAAACAAATTTATCTAGTGACGTTGACTGTGTCCAGTGTCGCCATGCTAATGATGTCATTCACCATTGATTTCGGGTTTGATTTTTTATAGAAAACAGGGAAACACCAAAGACACTTTAATATGTTTTTAGTTTTTTTTTTAACTGCACAATTTAGTATATTAATAAAAAAGCATAATAAAAGCTCTGCTATTTTCGTGCTGCATCGCACTGATCTCTCACCAACAATTGCTTCAGTGGGCTTGTGTTGCTACTCTGCTTCCTACTACCACCATAATAAGATTTGAATGAACATGATCCTGATTTCTGCAGGAGTCCTGTACGATATAATAAAGACAGCAACTCCCATGATTCCACACTCATCATCAAACTACACTTTTGTTTGTTGTGAATATGCGAAATTGACATACTACGCCTTTAAGTATCATGTCAGTTCCTGGGTCCACATGCTCTATCTAGTCCTAAAAGCAAACAATAAATTATATATGATAATATATCAGCTAATTTATGCTCACAGCTTGCTGTAATACTATTGAAAATCATGACCATAATATTTATATCCGTGTCTTTAATAAATCATTAAAATACTGGTGTCTGGGAAGCAGCAAATCTAAAGAGTGCAGAAAACACATTGATTTTGGTAAAAGATTCACTTTAATGTGTTATATGACTAAACAGTGCTCAAATGTATATCAACATTTTTTTCTCTCTCTCAATTCAAATGAGTAAAGACTTGGACCCAAAAACAGTATTCACCATGTCATCATAACTTAAAACATGTAACATAAAACATCTGACACCCAATTCGACAAGTTTCTATAAAGACACGTTTTGACAGTTTAGCGATTGTAAATTTCAGTCACTGTTACTAAAGTCACATTTTATCATCCATCCACCACAAGACCAGAAGATCTTCCAGAAGACAAGAAAATATTCAATATGCACCTCTACTGCCTCTAAGTGAACTATGTGTGCAAATTATACAGCAGGTACTGTAATAGTAAGACAGAAGAGACCTGGTCTCCGTCCAACAGCAACAGATCTTCATGGGATGAGATGGTATTGATAGCCAGTCTATGAATATCCTGCATTCACCTGTTGCTAATCCAATGGCTCCTCACTGACACATGATATCTGGGAAACGTCCACGACACTGTAAATTATAGCTCAATTTCGGAGACATGTTTAAAAAGAGAAGAATAACACAGTCTAGCGGCCAAATGCTAAAAGCCAATAAAACTTCTTCCATCTGGGTCAGCCAAGACTCTTCTTATGAATTACGGTGGGACAGAATAACCTAGTTTCATTTAGCTTTGACTAGCCAAATAAAAGTCATTGTCCACATTACAGCTTAAAAATGGCACAGATGAACAGGGATATACAATTTGACTGTGATAGTTTATTTGTGAGTTCTAAAAACCAATTATATAATGGACAGATGTGGAAAAATCTAATTAACGTTCAGTATCATATTTCATAAATGACATTAAAGGCAGCGTTTAATCATTAAATGGCACACCTGAAGGCAGAAACTGTATCATGGTAATAGTATTTCCCTGTGTTTGGTGACTGGTTTGCCTAGTCTTGCTGATATTAAACTACAAGGGCAGAGCTGTGGTTTGTTTAAGGTACAAACATGTGGAAACATCTCGAGTAACTATCATGTTTGCACATACAGAAGATACAACTTGGAGATATTATGTGTACACATTAGCAAAGGTGAAGACGCAGATAACACTATTTAGATCTACGGCGTTGGTCAACATTACGAGTTTGGAAACATTATGATTTTTAAAGTTTTTAAAGGATGTTTTGTTATTCAAACACTGATCAAAAACAAAGTAAAACAATAAAATTGTGTATTATATTTTAAAAGTTGAATTTTCAACCAATTTCAGTGCCACATGAAGCTTCGGAAAATATACTAATATGCTGATTTAGTGCTAATAGTAATAGTAATGTAACAGTTAATAGGCATATCTCTAACTATTATCAAAGTTGAAAGTTATTTTTGCTGCTTAGAAAAAAGTCTTTTATAAAAACACATTACAGGTGTGGATCTGGAGACAAAACAATGGCACTGCCATATTTTAAGATATCTCACTGTTGAGACAGTTCAAACATGAAATTTAATCTGGAACTAGCCTTACGCCGTGTCTGTGAAACTGGTTTTATAAGTTCAATAAAGAACGTTTATTTCACATACAGAAAACTTTTGTTACAGTATAAATATCTTAATGTCACTTTTGTCGTTGCTTACTAAAAGTTGACATTGACATATCCCAAACTTTTTAATGGCATTATGGCTTCCACATAATGAAAAAAATTTAACTTTAGCACTTAATAAAAGTTCCTGAGCAGCAAAACAGCATAATGACTTCTGAAAGATGTAACAGGAGGATTGATTTGGACAATTTACAAATTAAAACACAGTATATATTAGTTTTTAAATTATACTCACAAACAAAACTATTCTTTAATAGTATCCATAATATTACTGCTATTCTTGTATTTATGATCAAATGAATTCAGGCTTGTTGAGCATGACAGACATTTTTAAAACAAAATCTAAATTACTCCAAACTTTTTACGGGTGAAGTGTATCAAAACTTAATCAATGACTATGTGTAATTAGCCATGACATCTGTAAACATAAAAAGTATTTTTCCGTGTCCCAAAAGGCTCATAGAATCATTGTTAAACTTGATTTCCCAGGAAACTCATTGTTCTGAAGGTTAAATGCGATACGATCTCATCCCCATAAGAATGAATACGGAGCCTCCAATAGCCTTGCGAAGAGCCAATGAAAATCAGCCAATGCTCCAATTGTATATCCCAAACCATACAACAGCATCAGCGCTGTTAGATAAAACTACTGCCATTCTCATGGTGATAACGCATCAAAAAACCTTGATTGATTTTTTTTTTATGAGAAATACAGTGCTCCAGTTGTGAGCTAATAAGTTAGTATTACTTATTAAACAGTGGGTGATCAACATTAGTGCCAGAGGAAGTTGCATTTAGGAGGAATCCTCCACAATGCAGACAAACAGAGATTCTCAAATGTGTGACTCACACAGCTGTTTATCATCTTGACTAAAACAATATGTTCATAACTGGACATTATGCCTAACACATGCTGGAAGAGAGGTTTATTAGCACTAGGGCATTAGTGTTAAATGTAGAGTTCAAAGCAGGATTACATCAGCGGGAAATTGAAAGCATTATATTGCTCTGGCCTTACAAGCATGAATGGAAAAATTACAATTCAAACAATCTTCTCCTTTACCATATCTAGCAATCAATTAAATAAAAATAAAAGGTTTTAATGAAAGGTATATTAGCTTTTGGTTTTAAAGGATATGCACAGTAATGGACCAATACAATAGTTTGTAGCTCAAACAGATTTACTATTACCTGCACGTTGCTAATCTTCTAGTTGCAGTCATAGAAGCTAATGAAGCATAAGTCTCACTCATTCACAAAAAGCAGCTTACTTCAATGTTACAAAATAAGGTCGAAAAGAAGTAGACTTCTGGTCCTTTCCCAATTCTGTTTCAAGTACATAAACTCAAAGATGATTCAGTTTTTTTTAGTTAGTTACTATTTATAGTAGATATAGTAGTAGATATAGTATACGTTTTCTGTAAAATCTATTTACAGAAACAAGTTCAAACAGAGAGTCAAAAAAATTAAGTTTCATAGAACCCTATTTTGTTTACAGTTGTCCATCGCCATAATGCGGTTCACCTTTCGCGGTCTCGCAAGTGTCGCTGATTTTTTTTGTGTAATTTCACATGCTTTTTTTTTTTACAGCGCATTGTGCTCTGCGTCCTGATTTGCGCATTGTGTTCTGCATCCTGACTGGCTGTAGACCGTTGTCAATCAATTTCCTCCATGCCGTGTCTCATGTACAGTACAGAATGTGTTCAGTACTGTATGTTTTCCCCCCAACAAACCCCATAATGTCGACGAAACATTCTGCACCTCCAAAAGTTGTAATTGTAAACAATAAAGCATACTACTTTGCGGATTTCACCTATTGTGGGCTATTTCTAAAACATAACTCTCGCAATTAACGAGGGACCACTTTACCGTTTACCAAAAGTGCATTAAAACAGTGCATCTTGGTTACAAATTAAACCACAAAAACTACATTAATTTACTAATATACAACAAACCTCTCAAAATGTTTAGCATAGTGTGAGCTATGATCCCGTTTTTCCCATTTTCTTCAATGACAGACAAGATGCAAATATCATCCAAAATAACTTTTTTGCCAACTTTTATTAATATGATAGTACTACTAATGCTAATAGTAATGGACTAAGATTTGGGATTATTTTCATCAATCTGATGTTGACGTCGACTAAATGTGATCTTGTCCAATTTCGACCACTTCCAGAATTGATCAGATTGCATTTGTAGAGTAAACACATACACTCTCCGCCTACTGACCCAACACTTGATCGTTATGGGACATGTCCACTGAAAGCCATGTAGGGCAAGACAAAAAAAGAGCCCAAGGGATCACAGAAGATGCATTCGGATGTCGTCTGACCACTTGTGATCAGATTACCGAAAAGGCATATCAGGTGGAAACATGGCCTAAAACCACAAAACCAAAGATCCTTAACACATCAAATTAGGACTACACAATATATTGTTTCAGCATCGATATCACAACGTGCGAATTTGCAATAGTCACATCGCAGGATCTGTAATATCAAATTGGTATTATAGTTGACCAGATGCTACAGTTCTTTTGGTATTATAGTTGACCAGATGCTACAGTACAGTCATTGCAAAGTTTATCATGTTACTGTGTTTGTAAGCCTGTGACTGTTTGAGTGAACTACGACGTTTGTAGCTTAAAGATTATACAGACTATACAGTGTTATTTTACATTTGATTATTATATTTCTGCCTAAATACTGTTAGACCCCACACAGAAAAGAGTTATTGTATATCATTATGTGTTCTAATGTATTTATCTATGCTTGTAATATGTTTATTAAAATTTATGCAGATAGCCTGCCCTAAAAAAATCCAATCAATGTAATACTATGAATTCTTATTAAATAAAGCTATTCAATCTATCTGGCGAAAATGTATTTATATTACAGTATATAAAAATTGCAGTAAAACAAAATATTGTGATGCTATTCCCCCCAATCCCCCCCAACCCCCAGCCCACATTACATTAAGATAAAAAAAGAAAAGAAAACCAGGATATAGTGTCACTGTTGCCTGGACAAAAACTGATATGCTGCACAACTGACGCTACAAAAGAGCTTCAGGCAACAGCCTTTGTGTGAAAAGTCTCTGGAATGACAAAAAATAGAAGGAGTGTCATTTAACAGCAGAATGTGTGGCGAAGCAAGTCATGGTCTCAGCCCTTTAATGATGAGTTGGGCAACAAATCTTCTTTTTACCAGCTGTTGTTGCTCTTTATCCTTTCATGAAAGCTTTTCATGTCTGACTTCATTGGAATAAATGAGATAAAGGGTGTGAAATGAGCAGGATCAGCTGTTAAAATCTACCTGCTGTGCTAAATTACAACTGCGTGCAATTCAAGCCATCAGAATTATGACTTTTATGCACCGCTGTCTTTAATCACGCAGTTGTTAAAGGAAAATATTGACTTGACGGGAAGATTAGTTGCACTGAAAACTAGCAACTGGGTGTGAAGCAGATCATTTGGGATTCAAAAGGAATCTCAAGAGACATTCAGACAGGTCATTAAATGATATAAAGCCATCGTGGGGAGCTGGTAAACTCCTATGCAGGCTACAGCTCAG
The DNA here is from genome assembly GCA_903798125.1 of Danio choprae. Taxonomy (NCBI): domain Eukaryota; kingdom Metazoa; phylum Chordata; class Actinopteri; order Cypriniformes; family Danionidae; genus Danio; species Danio choprae. The sequence goes on along the minus strand of CAIGQW010055694.1, from coordinate 8,953,818 downwards.
AAAGATGATGAATGCTTGGGAGGGAATGACTTTTTCGGAGTTAATCCACCTATAAAAGCCTCAAGCCTGCAGCTCCTTTTTATAATACAAGTGCAAATGAATAGTATGTACTTAGCCATAAATAAGATCTACAGAAATGGTGCTGTGCCACTGGAAGAAAAACAAAACAAAACAGTGGCATGGCTGTCATTTGAAAACAAATATACAGAATAGAATTTGGACAGCAATTGACAATCAATCAGTCAGCAAACTGTGAAATTTTATGTTTGCTGTACAAATGATGCACACTTTCACCAGCCACTTTATTATCTAATCTGCCAATCAAATTACACAGCCTTCATAGCAGAATCTCCTGTGATGTCCACTTGTGGTCGAATGGAGCAAACCTCTGAAATGTTAAAGGTGGACTTGCACAGTGTGTGTCGTATGAGCTCTTTTTCCCCCCATTACATGACAATCATTGCTGCTGTGCATCGTAAGTTGCTTTAACGCAAACGACATCGTAAAACGTGCTATAGAATTAAAGATGAATTGAATTGAAATTGTATGGTCATGGCTTGTATAGTGTGAGATGAACTAATGAGCTTACAAACATGATAACATTTGAAAACGTTTGAGAGCTGTCGGCTTGAATATGTGAGGTGTGTGCAGTTGAACAAGTCAATCTGTTGATCTACCTGAAGCTGGCCAATCAGGAGGACAAAGGGAGGTTTCTGTATGTTTTGTACAGCAAACATTCATGGCTTATATCAGGGGTTCTCAAACTGGGTCCTGCAGGTCCGGTGTCCTGCAGGTTTTAGCTCCAACTTGCCTCAACACACCTGCAAGGATGTTTCTAGAGAACCTAGTAAGAGCTTGATTAGCTAGTCCAGGTGTGTCTGATTAGGGTTGGAGCTAAAATTTGCAGGACACCTGACCTCCAGGACTGAGATTGAGAACCCCTGGCTTATATCATGGAGGGGGCTTGCGAGAACCAGGATTGAGATGATTGGCAATAACTGAGATGATTGGCGATATCAATATTTGAAGGAAAAGGGTGATTTATGGTCAACAGAGAATGGTCTGGGGAAAATGGTTGGGGGTTGTTGAGAAGAAGAAGAAGAGGGGGTCCTGGTTTGGTCACAGTGACTCACAGTGACACAGTGGCCACCATGAATCCACCTTGTCTAATAGCAATGAATTAGATGGCTGGTGGTTTAATGGTGTGAGAGAAATGTTCATTGCACATTTTTGGTACACACTATAAATCACACCATTGTACGATTCGACCATTGCATCATTTATTTATTTATTATATTTTATTTTTAACTCACCAAATGCAACTAGCTGACCTTTGGCTAGCTGTGAACACACTGTTGACCATCTGTTATGCATACTTTGACAAAGTTTTTTCCACCCTACCCCTGAGTTCAGGGGCCAATAACCTCTTTTCATCTGGCTGGTCAATTACATTCTATCTCTATCCAGCCCGTGCAACTGACCTGACAGACATGTGAACCCCAGTCATCTTTACCCCTGGGCCCCCCTGAACATGAAACTTAATATCAGAGTCCACAGCTGGGCCACGTGGGCCAATGAAGTAGACATCAAGTGTGGGATTCAACCCCATAAAGCTCAAGCTCTAATCAATGAGCAGCAGAAATGAGGAGGAGAGATGCCAACATAGCCATACTATTAGGTCTATATGTTAACCCTTTATCTGGTGAAGAACTATAAAGTGCTCAGCATAATTGAGTACACACCATTTTGAAAATGAATATTTTATCAATTTCTTAATGAATATGGGTATAATATATTGGTGCATTTGAACAAAACAGATGTATTAAACAGATATATTTATTAAAATAATATTTTAGTCACAGAACATCTTTGGAAATGGAAAGATAATACATTTAAATTCATGCAAAATATTGCTAAATCTTTGTTTTGTTATTTTTAAAATTTTGATTTAATATTTTTCCATAACATAAATTTTGGCCACTAAATTTTGAACCATTATTGTAAGTTATTTTGTTAGATTAGCCCCAGATTTGGCTTCAGTACGGACTAAACTAATGTATTTGCACAATTATAATATTGTAAAGCATTCTATAGAAAATATGAATTTAAATGAGAGATTTGTGGGGGGTGTACTCATATATGCTGAGCACTGTATATGATAACTTTGTTGAAATTGATTACAATATACATTTCTTTCTTATATATGCTATACAAGTCTGTTAATAGCCCCCAATAACACTCCAGGTTTTTCCCCTATAAAGTATTGCAATGAGTGTCCTATAAAAGGTACAAATTATATTTAAAAATATATGATCACTTTCATGTACGTAGTAAGTCATGGAAAAGCATTCATTGTAAAGATGCTGTTTTAAAAATGTTTCATTTACATAATTATTTAAATAAAGTTCTATGAAGATAATAAAAAATACTGAACGTTAAAAATAAAACCAATTTTATTAAATTGTATTTTATTATTATTAAAAATATTTAATAACAGTATTTTATTAAAAATAAAATACTACAATAAACCAATATTTGTATAAATAATAAATATATTTTTATTATTTTATTTTAAGAATTATAGATATAGTTTAAACTGATCTTGACACAGCCTTTTTATCTTTTATAATTAATTATATCATTCATTCATTCATTCATTCATTTTCTTTTCGGCTTAGTCCCTTTATTAATCTGGGGTCGCCACAGCGGAATGAAATGCCATTAATTATATCTTGCATAATTATTTATCTTTTATTTAAAAATATACAATAATTTTTTAAAATGTATAATGTTATGAATGATATGATTGTAATATTTAATTCAATTAAAATACATATTTTTACAACATACGTTAAGCTATTTTGCAATCTTATTCTTTGTATGGCAAGCGCTTTTCACAATAAATAGCATTTTGACAAAAATGATCAGAAAATGTGTCACACAACCATGTACTTACAGGTTGAGTTCACCCAAAAATAATGATTCTTTTTTATAATTTATTTTATTAATAACCCTTAATTTGGCCTCACAGTGGCGCAGTGGGTAGCACGTTCGCCTCACAGCAAGAAGGTCGCTGGTCGCTGGTTCGAGCCTCGCCAGTTGGCGTTTCTGTGTGGAGTTTGCATGTTCTCCCTGTGTTGGCGTGGGTTTCCTCCGGGTGCTCCGGTTTCCCCCACAAGTCCAAAGACATGCACTATAGGTGAATTGGGTAAGCTAAATTGTCCGTAGTGTATGAGTGTGAATGGGTGTGTATGGATGTTTCCCAGAGATGGGTTGCAGCTGGAAGGGCATCCGCTGCGTAAAAACATATGCTGGATAAGTTGGCGGTTCATTCCGCTGTGGCGACCCCAGATTAATAAAGGGACTAAGCCGAAATGAAAATGAATGAATGAATAACCCTTAATTTTATTATGAATGGATACACTTTATTGGACACATTTTAGACATGTTATCAAAAAAAAAAAAAAAACACCCGTTGTCATTTTAGAGCAAGAAAAACCCAAGATAATTCTTAAAATAACTGAAAGAAGAAAGTCATACACCAAGGGTTGTCTTGAGGGGGAGTAAATCATCATGGGTAAATAAAATTAAAGGTGAAGTAAACTTTTAAAAGCTACAGACAAACTTGCTGGTGAAAGTTTTTCCTAATGTGATTCCACACATTTATATCATTAGTCATGGGGTCTTGAACAAACAAATAAGGGCCACTCCTCCACACACGCACGCACGCACGCACGCACACATGCACTGAATGAGTAGCAGTGAAGCCGAGCTCTGGGTTAAGTCATTCTTATCCCTGATCTCCCCTCAAGTCAGCCATCATGAAAGAGAAATCGTTGAGTGAGAGACTTCAGTCAATCCCATTAGCTGCCTTAAATCTCAAAGCAAAGCTGCTCTCATTTGCACAGATCGAGCGTCGCCATGGCAGCTCTGCTCCACCAGGCCACCATTTACCAAGGTAATAAAACGCTGCATTCTGGGTAAAATAAATGCTCTGCTGTCTCGACGGGATCAGCTTGATGAGCCACAGGCAGTAAATGGCCCATTCGGAGGAGAGGCGAGCAGGCGGGAAATGAACTGCGGGATAAAGGGCCACTGAGGAATGGCCTTCTCAGATAAAACTGTGCAGGGGTAAACAAGCTCTCTGTGAATGGCCAGGGGCTGACAGTCGGGGGAAAGTCACAAAACCACTTCTCCGGCTTGTTCACAGGATTAACAAGGGGTCCTTTTTTCTAACGAGACAAACAACATGTCCTGCAAGCACAAAGAAAGACTCCAAATGCTATTGACAGCACTCTCTACAAAACAGCCAGTGCAGCTTCTAAATCTACACTCATATTACATGTTGTTTTTTATTCTGAAATCCAATATGTCATATTTGAAAGAATACATCAAGAAGAAGCCAAAAGCATTTATCAGTAACTTGCAGCACACGGGTGTTTTGTCAAAGAAAAAGTGCCACTTGTGATGAAAGGACATCAGTGTTCAGTTCAATGCATCTTTATTTCTATAGCGCTTTTTACCATGTCGATTGTGTCAAAGCAGCCTAACATATATGAAGACAAGAGAATAAAAAGGTATAACAATATTTCAAATGCTGCTATGTGCATCTGTGCAGTGAATGGTAAAGCATTTACAGTGCTCAGCATAATTAAATAAACCACATTTTGAGTACACCCACATATCCATTTCTCAGTTAATATAGGCAATGTATTTTGGTGCATTTAAACAAAACAGATTTATTAAACAAATATATTTATTAAAATAATATTTTAGTCATCGAACATATTTAGAAATTGAAAGATAATACAATTAAATTAAAGCAAAATATAGCAAAAAAATGACAACCTACAAAATTTCAACAAAATTTTTCAATTATATTTGCTTCTCTTGATTTTTCCTCTTTTAAAAATTTGTATTTAATATTTCTCTATAACATATAAATTTGGGTGTACTAGTTTTTGGGCCATTGTAAGTTATTTTGTTAGATAAGCTCCAGATTTGGCTTCAGTACTGACTAATCTAATATATGCAAAAATGTAATATTGTATAGCTTCCTATTAAAAATATGAATTTAAAAGATAGATTTGTGAGAAGTGTACTTATATATGCTGAGCACCGTAAAACTCAAACAACAAAACATTAGTGCATGCTTAAAAATAACAGAACAATATGGTGTGGACACTAAGACAGCTATCATTATCTTTATAGTTATCATTCTTGAGAGAGAAACAAACTGCATGTTAAAAAAACACACACATGAAAAACACTAACAAACACATGCATGCATACAACTTTGCAAAGCACATGCAAATAAAAAAATACACTGCAAATAGAATAGACCCCAATGGAAATGTGTCGGGGGACCCCCAAAAAAGACCCAAACCCAGCTGCTTCTAAGCCACAGAACTTAATAGTCTTCGATGGACTTTGATTTATAGTGCTTTTCAAGCGGTTTTGCTACCTTTTACATAATAATCCAAAAAAGTATTAAAATAATTAAAAATGGCCCAACTGTCTGCCAATCCAATATTTGATACTGAAGCCCTGTCCACACGACAATGGGTTCACGTCAATCCGCGAATGTTTAATATCCTTTCCGGCTTTCGTCTATGCTACATATGCATTGTTGGTTCCCTGAAATGAACTTTATGGGCTACAGGAAACATTCATTCATTTTCTTACGGCCAAGTCCCTTATTTATCAGGGGTTGCCACAGTGGAATGAAATGCCAACTATTGCAGCATATGTTTTACGCAGCAGATGCCCTTCCAGCTGCAACCCAGTACTGGGAAACACTCATAGATTCCTGCATTTACACACGCACTCATACATTACGGCCAATTTAGTTTATCCAATTCACCTATAGCACATGTCTTTGGACTGTGGGGGAAACCGGAGCACACGGAGGAAACCCATGCGAACACAGGGAGAGCATGCAAACTCCACACAGAAATGCCAACTGGCCCAGCCAGGAGTCGAACCAGCAACCTTCTTGTCGAGAGTCAACAGCGCCAAACACTGAGCCACCGTGCCGTCCATTACAGGAAACTTAAAATGCTGCCAATTGTGTAGCCGTGTGAACAGGCAAAACACAACTTTTTTGAAATGATGACGTCCTTGTTAGAAGAAGTGATTATAATGTATTCTGCAGGCTCGGTCTATAGTACCACATACAAATTTGGCATACGAATTATACAGTTTTAGTTTTTAATTTCTTGAAACAACATCTGTATGAAAGCAAAACTTTAAGAGTCTGCAAAAGAAAAAAAAAAACACAATCTTTGCAGTGCAGATATAGCCTGAGTCTGCTGTTTGTTGTTAGAATAATGTTTTTAAGTTGCTGGAAAAACAATAGAACCCAATATAATCAGCAATTACAATGTCTACGCTGGATGCATCATAGTATGAGGCGGCATGACACACCAAATACCTGACAGTAAACTGATGCCCTGTTCTATTTGCGCTGAACCAGTACTCACTCTTTGCAACATGGCTTGACTTTGCTGCTAACATACATTGTGGTGTGACATGACAACTGTCACGTCCAGGGGAAACATGGTTTCACTGCTCACAGGAGCTGAATGGAAATTCTTACAAAATCATTACATCATTTTTTCATCAGGTTCAGAAAACACAACAGTAGTTTTTTGTTTTGTTTTGTGGTGATTCATAAACTACAGTGGGAGTCAAGGCGCAAATAATAATAATTGGTTTTCTCATATAATGAGATATAGCGACAGCCGACAACACCTCTGGGATGCATTACAACATCCTGAAAACAGGTTCTCTTCACATCTGAGATGCTGAGCACAGAAGTTCTTTAGTATACAGCACAGCTTTTAATCACTGTGAAAGCAAGGGAGGTAATACTACTGGCACTGCAATGCAGAATTAAGCAATTGAAATGACAAAACAACCACTACAAAACACCTCTTCTGTAGGGATTGTTTGTGGCCTGTTTATTTTAAGTGGCCATAATTGCTATGCACTTGCATTTGAACGAATGATCTGGGACAATTCACTAATTATGTGCATACATGTTTTCACATTGTATTTATATTGCAAATATCTGCATGTAATTACATCTGCAACTACTTTCTGCAATTAAATTTGCAATCACACTGTTGACCCATTCCATAAAACCTTAACTTACCCTACATTATAAGTACTTATTTTTTGATGCATGTTAGTAGTTAAGGCCACTTAATACAAAGTGGGACCAGTTGCTGTTAAAGCTGAAAGCTATGATTGGTTGAGAAGTATCATGCAGTCTGACATGTTTCTTGTCCATGACACAACAAAAATGTAGAAGTCAAAATATAATCGGACACAAAAAAACTATTATAATAGACAAAAAAGCTGTGTAGTCTGAACCCATTATTATGTTTATTCTTTCTTTGTCTGCCTCAATGTTCAGTGGCCTTGACTATACAGTACACCGCTGTGAAAATAAATAAATAATGATAATTAACATTTCATCACATTGATTAAAAACCCATATAAAGGTTCTCTCTCAGAGGTGTAACTTTTTTCAAGGACAGGAGTATGTCGCTTAACCTGTTCTGGAGATATCTTACCTACAGTAAAACAGAGTTTAGACTTTCAACCTTTAATGTCAAAAACAAACAATGTACAAAATAAAAATTCAAGTAAAAAAAGTAGATTTATATTCATTCTCTTTATGTATGATTTTACAGTTTCAGAAGTCTTATAATAACATTTGAATTCAGCACTCAATCAGAACAGACCTGTGACCCATTGACAACCATGTAAAACACATATAGGCTCATTTATTAGCTAAAAATCAGATTTGAATCAGATGTGGCATAGCTTACACTCAAAAATGTGAAACTGTAAAAACCATCAAGTTAACTTTTAAATTAATTTGTGTTGGGATGACATGAAGAGATTGTGTTGAACCCAGCTATTTTTTAAAGTGTATTTTAGTATTGTTTTGTCTTTTCAATTAACTTATATGGGCAGTTCATACAAAACATTTTTTTTCCTCACTATTTACTTACACTCAATTGGTTCTAACATTTTTATGATTTTTTGTTTCTTCTTTTATCTGATATTCTGAAGAATGTTGGAAAATAGCAGCCATTGACATACATGGTAGAAACAAAAATACTGTTAAAGACAATGGCTGTTTTTTTTTTCAACACTCTTCAGTATATCTTACTGTGTCTTCAACAGAAGAAAGAAATTCAAACATGTTTGAAATAAGTGGATGATAAGTAAATTCTGAGAGAATTTTCATTTTTGGGTGAACTCTCCCTTTAATGACTAATATGACCCCAGCATGTAACCCTGCATCTGACATCTTGCATATTACACCATAAGGAAGCCTGGTAGAATATCTTGTCCGGTGCTCATTACTCAGTTTATGTGGGCTTATTGACATAACAGCCCACGCTGCTTGGAGCAGCTTTAAGAAGTGGAGAAAACAAAGTTTGTAACACACTAATGGAAAACACTAATAAAGAACATAAGGGCATCAATAAAGAATTACATGTTTTGGATTCAACGCTACAACATAATTATCAAGAAAATGTCCAAACATATCAAATGTAATATATGTTAGAAACTCAATTTAGGTTGATTGTAAAGACAAAAATAACATCTAGCAGATTTCATCCACATGATTTATACTGTATTAAGCTCTGTGCTGCTTATAAACTAATAAGCTTACGCAGAGTCTGAACTATCCGAATTATAAACTGTGTTGACAACACACACGAAAAGGTATTAAACTAGAGGAAAGTTCAAACTTACTTAAAAATGCCTGAGGAAAAAAATAAGATAAACCCTTTTAACAATGAAAGATGCAACATGACATAACCTTGAGTCTCAAACATTAAACAACAATAAATGCAAACATTAAATGCAATATGACATCTGAAGAAAAACACTGAAGTTAAACTGCAGTCATCTGTCTTTTAAGGTAATGGTTTTTGTCCATCAGAGGAAAAAAAAATGCGGAGAAAATCTGATAACTAATAATGCAAAGATACCAAATACATTCATTGATCAAAGACAAAACATCCTATCTTTGTGTTCAAATAAAATAAAATATACAAACGTGATCTTATACATGTAGAAAGCATATTTAATGCAAGTTGTCTGCTTTAATGTTTTGACTGTTTTGCCATGAAATAATATTTAATCCTCATCTAAATAGAAACAGCATACAATTTAAGAAAACTATTAGCCTTCCAGTGAAATATTTATTCTTTTTTTTAAAAAAAATATTTAATAGATCAAGAAACTTTTCACAATATTTCCTATAATGTTTTTTCCTCTGGGGAAAGTCATATTTATATTAGTTTGGCTGAAATACAAGCAGTTTTTTTTTTAAACGGTCAATATTATTAGCCATCTTTACAATAAAATTATTACAATTTTTTATATTTAACCTAATTAACCTTTTAAGCTGAAAGCTAGTATCTTGCAAAATAAATAATAAAATATTAAACCGTCATGGCAAATACAATAATGTAGTTATTAGTAATTAATTATAAAAAATATTAAAACTATATATACACATCTAAGATGTGTTTAAAAATATTCTTGGGAAATAATTGAAATATAATTACAATAGGCTAATAATTTTGCCTTCAACTGTAATCATTCTGACCATACTACTGATCATACTAAATGTTGTTTGATTTTTATTTAATCACCAATTCTTGCTGACAATTGGGTAAATTCCAAATTGTATTTTATGCTTGCACTGTGATCCTTTTAAAATCATTAATGATTATTTTATTTTAAAAATGTGCCTGACAAGAGTTAAGGACATACACTGTTACCCTGAATGACTAAAAAACAAGACACATTCAAACATATGAAAAAATAAAGCTGAATTAGCTACACTGCATTTCCTCTTTGACCTCATCCATTTATCATAGGGTGAGTTGAGATATCGGCTGACTGTATCATTGTATGACACAATGACAATCTAAATGCTATCTTTAGTAGTTCATTCTTATTTTAATTACATTCTTTCTTATCAACACTGTATCATGATCATAAGACCAGAGCCCCTCCTAAAAATACTGCAATTTCACTGACTAGCCTGTTGACTAGAGATAAAGTGATCCATCACACATCTCTGCACTGATACAATTACTGCTAAAAATAAATTAAAGGATGCTAAGGGAGCGTTCACACAATAATGGAAATTCTGTCATCATTTTACTCACCCTCCTCTTGTTTCAAACATGTTTGAGTCACTGACCTCCAAAATAGCTACATGTTTTACTACTATGAATTTGAATGGCTGCCAGTTTATAGAAATACAGTAGTCAACATTTCAAGAAATGGATCAAAAAATATTTTAAAAGTTGTCCTACACTCAAAAAAGTGATGTTTGCTGTTTGTCCAAACTACTTATTTAAATTGAGCTGAAACAACACAATTCTTGAGGTTTTTTTTTGGGGGGGGGGGCAACTTAATTGTTTACGTTCAATCCACTTAAATTAGTACAAACTAACAAGTTAACTTAATTAGTTCATGTTGTCCCAACACAAATCAATTGTGTGGAACCCAGCATTTTTTACAGTGTAAGACAAGAATGGTTGTTGAATAGTTTTAGGACATCTTTAAAGTAAAGTTTTGATCCACATCAAATATTGACTATAGGGTACATACACACACAAACACACGCATAAAAATTAATAAGGAACACATAGAGAAACACATGAAGGTGAATAAACGCTGAGTAAATTATCGTTTTTGGATAAACTATCCCTTTAAGTGAGGTAAAAATCGTATTCGCGTCAGGATAAAGATAAGAAAACAGCTGTTATTACAGAAAAGACACCTTACAACACGTTGTTCGCTAGGGGCGCCATACATTTTTTGTAGAACCTCATGCGACTGCACTCACAATTAGACAAACACTGACAGAAAATGACCTCTATTAAAGTAGCTGCCCTTTAAACTTCTTACCTGAAGTTCACACCAAGCAACCTCCACTGTGGTCTCCGTATCCAAGCCTTTGTAGACGGTCTTAAAAGACCCCCTTCCGATCTCAATGTTGAATTTCAGAAACCTTCCGTCAGGTGAAGTCGCCACAGCTTTAGTCTCGACCTCATCCTTTTCCTCCTGCTCGCGTTTGCTCTCAAAGGGGGCTCTCGACAAAACCACTTTCTTCTGGGTGCTTTCATCGTCCGAGTCCGAGCTGGCATCAGCCTCCTGCGCGCTGGGCTCCTCGGCGGCCCAGGTGTCCAGCGGTCGCGGGTCCGAGTCTTGCGTCTCAGTGGGTGAACTGGAGACAGGTGACATCGGAGGAGAAGAGTCCGTCCTTTTCTCCTCGTTGGCGTTTTCCGATAAAATGTTGTCTGCCGACCAAGAAAGTGTTTTCGTGAGAGGAGCGACGCTCTCTTGGGGCTCCACGTCCATGGTGTGGAGTTTGTTGAACCTGTAGGCATTCCTCCTAGAGTTTGCAGAGTGTCTCCTCCGTCTCGGCGGTAGGCGCGCTGGGAAGAACGAGTCCGCGTCAAACCCTGCAGGCAACTTCGGGAAGCCAAGACCAGCCATGTCAACCTCAGCCTGAGACATTGGAGCAGGTATCGGTGCAGTTAACATTAGAAATGCAGCGCGTAATCTAGCGCATTAGACGTCCAGTATTTCTGCATAAAAATTTTGCCTAACAAAGTCCTCCTCCAGACCATAACAGCAGAACTTCTCCAGGAGCGCAATGCAGATCACATATACATTTTAAATGTCCACGCGAATAAAAAATAGTTCGAACACAAGTTAACGTCTTGTAGAAAAGTCAATCAAGAAAATATTTGTAGAATATTGATTCGGCTATCTGAAAAATTCTAATATCCTGGCGTGACGTTCGAGCGTCTCCACGAAGCGCATGCTGTTGCTTTGCTTTCCAAACGCAAGCGTCTGTCTGTACGCCGCTCTGCTGCTGCTGCTCTGCTTTGCTCCTCCCTCTGGAAAAAACACCTAAGCAATTAATCTGTCAGGGACCACTAACAGTCAAACTGCATAGCCTTTAATGCAGTCCCTCGCGTCTCAGACGGATTATACAGTTGTCTCTGTTATGGCAAGCCGTTGAAAAGTTTATGCATTGAAAATGTTATATCTAAATGAATATTTTTAAACTGTTTGTTTTAAGAACTAGTAATTATTACAATAGGTTTAAGTATCTTTCATTTTCTCAGGGTTCATTAAGTACAAGTAAATAGATACTCTGTTCAATTAGAACAGTTTATTCAGTAGGACTAAACAGCAGGCTACTACGGTTCATTTTTGCAATACATTTCATGAGGATCTGCAGTTTATGAAATTTTGAAAATGAATCTACAGTGGATAACATTTACATGAGTGAAAATGTTGTTCTTTGAAGAACTTTTTACATGGTTTTTACTTGGGATAGTTCACACAAAGGGGAAAATTCTCTCATCATTAGTCGTCCTCCACTTGTTTAAGCATTTATGAATTTCTTTCTACTGTTGAACACAAAAGCAGATATTCTGAAGAATGTTGGAAAGCAGCAGACGTTGACTTCCATATTTCATATTATAGATGTCAATATCTGCTGGTTTCCAACAATCTTCGTAGTTTCTTCTTTTATGTTCAACAGAAGATTTTTTTTTATAAATGTTTGAAAACCACTTGAGTGTGAGTAAATGTCAAAGAAATTTCCATTTTTGGGTAAACTGTCTATTATTATTTTTTTGCCTCTGCTGCAAAATCTCCCATTTGGAAGCTTATTTTTCAAGAGTACTCACTAGGGTTGAATGTATGATTGTTGTTTTACTCTTTCTTTTTTAATTTTAGTTAAACACTTGGACATAAAAACAAATATTAAGTGGACCAATCTCACAGTGACCACATATAAAGGATGATGAAAAGTAGCTACAGTAGAAGTAGTTTATTGACAAGATGATGGGAAGCAACGATCAATATACCTATTTGCCTAGAAGTGAATTTAGGTTTTCGATCTCTATTAGTAAGAGAAAGGCAAATCAATTATTTGGTCTGAAACTTATAAAAGCCTCATACAGATAAGTTGATTTCACTAGACATGATTGATTCCAATGTTTGGAATTGATTCTTACTTCCTAAAGTCTCGGAATTAAGACATTTATTTATGGAATTGATTCGCTGTGCTTTTTGAATAAATTCCATTGAAATTTTCAGCTCACTGTCGAAAGTTTATATCTGAACCACTGATCAAATTATGCAATCTAATGCACGCAACAATTACAGTTAATTATAATTGGGAAAGTGAACAGAAAATAATTATTTACAAATAATTTTTAGCTAGATACAAATATTTTTAACTTCAATTAACAAATTTGAACTTAAATTAACAAATACATTTTCATTGAGTATTCTAGCCACTTTTAAAGAAATGAATGTTGAAACAGCTTGCCACGTGTCCATTGCATAAGTTTCTTTGAGTTTGTCAAGATCATTACAGAACCAAGTTCAGGGAACCCCGTCATTTTGAAATATTCAAGAATCAGCTTCATAATGAACATGCAAAAGACAAGTATCAAATCCAGCTCATTTAAAAATGAATACACTGAACAGAGGCAACACATGGCTCCCATTTCCCATTACATTGCTTGTTTGGCATTGACAATGGTCAACACTTGACCCAAACGTTTGCCTGTTTCATTCAGAAAACTGCTTGTCACTCAATCTCGCTGGTGTCTTTTTTTGAAGAATGAGCAGACTTTTCTTCACTTATTTTACACTTGACGGATGAAATTATTTCCGTGCAGTTCCCATGAGGTAGAATAATCAGAATACCTCCATTCTAATCATTGCCTAAGCTCAAAAATGTCATTCCACAAATCCTTTTGTCACTGAAAATTATGCCTTCCTGATGTATTCCATTAGTTTTAGCACATTTTCAGGATGCCACCGCTTATCCGAATATTGGAGAGGTCATCCCTCCCTCAATGTGATCATGACCCTATGATCAGGTTACAGTAAGTGGACTATACATAACAGAATCTAATAATAGGCCATCAGCTGATGAGTTATTTCAGAGTTGCATAAACATAGACATCAGGTGTAATAATAAACCCAACAAGTTGATGTTGCTCTGACGCGTGCCGCATGTTGATACACATCGATATCACTCTAAGGCAAGAACATATTTTGTGAAGGACACTGACAAATATATTTAATGGGTCTGTGTGACTTAATTTGATCCCATTCACATACAGCATGTATAAATCACATAGCGATACAAATAAACTGCTTGGCTTATTATTTTCAGCGACTACATTCTTAAGAATGAAGGTAGCAAAAGAACACTGTAAAAATTATGAGACTCAAACAATCAATTTGTCTTGCACAACATGAAGGAATTAAGTTAACTTAGTTTTTACAAATTTCAGAAGCTTTTGGGCAATGGAAGAGTTAATATGCAGTAAAAAAGCGATTAGATGACCTAAAAATTTAAAAAAGTGACTAAACCTTAAAGCGATTAGTTGATTTTACTTCAAAAAAGTGAGTAAACCCGTTGCCCTAAAATTAAGTAAATGAACTATATGCAATACACTAAAAATGCTGTTCCACACAATTGATTTGTGTTGGCACAAAATGAAGGAATTAAGTTAACTTAGTAGTTTTTACATATTTAAGTGGACTGAACATAAAACAACGAAAAAGCAAAAGAATTGTGTTTTGTTTTTAGCTTAATTTAATAAGTAGTTTGAACAAACAGCAAATCAATTTTTTTGAGTGAAGGTATTCATAGTGATTTCATAGAACCATTAAATAAAAAAGAAATATTTATTTTCTAAGAGCAAATTTTAACAACCTAGATGCTTTTCTGTTATACAGAAGCTTTTGGGCAATGGAAGAGTTAAAAAGCGATTAGTTGACTTTAAAAAAAAAAGTGACTAAACCTGCTGCATTTAAAGCGATTGGTTGATTTTACTTCAAAAAAGTGAGTAAACCCGTCGCCCTAAAATTAAGTAAATTAACTATATGCAATACACTGTAACAATGCTGTTCCACACAATTGATTTGTATTGGCACAAAATGAAGGAATCAAATTAACTTATTAGTTTTTACATATTTAAGTGGATTGAACATAAACAATTAAGTTCCCCTGCAAAAATCTAAAGAATTACGTTGTTTTATCTAAATTTAAATAAGTAGTTTGAACAAACAGCAAATTAAATTGTTTTTGTGTAATTATAAAAATTAAGTTAAGTGAATACAACAGGTTTACTCACTGTATTAAGTAAAGTCAACTGGATTGTTTTATAACGTATGGATGTTTCAGATTCTTCACGGAACTGCATATTCCAATAAAGAATGTTTATTTTTAATGATCTTTTCTGCACCATGTCATTTATCTCTATTTTGAGTCTATGTTTATCTATATGGTCTCTCGCTGTCAGTGTCTTTCTTATTATGGGTTAGTCTCCTAGCAATGAGCTATTGGCCAATTAAAAGCACATGGACTGATTATGATCGCACAGAAGCGTAAGGTTCTGGCCACTCAAGCACAGGTTATCTATTTCCGACTGTGTGTGTGATTCTATTGGCTTAAACACTCTGAGGATTAGCTCTGAATCATGTTGTTCTGCCAGCGGGCCACCAGGGAGGTTTTATGTGTGTTGGCAGGTGACTTGACAACAGTGTTTGCGTTCATTTACACAAGTGTGATCTCAGGAGCACCGAACACTTAAGGCCAACAGAACCGGAAAAGTTCACATAAAAATCTAGATTCTCTCATATATTAGACATTTAGAGAAAACACTGGTACAATCTTAAAAGTATTTATAGGCATATCTGGTTACATTAAGAATCTTTGACATTCATGG
The DNA here is from genome assembly GCA_903798125.1 of Danio choprae. NCBI lineage: Eukaryota > Metazoa > Chordata > Actinopteri > Cypriniformes > Danionidae > Danio > Danio choprae. Next base: position 8,937,997 of record CAIGQW010055694.1, on the reverse strand, counting down.
CATCTTTTTACTGAATTAAATGTTTTTATAAACAGTAAAAATTTACTTTTGGAGACGTAAAAAACAAACAAACACTATAACAATGTTACATGTTTTGTTGACTTAATGTACATTAATAAACGCACTGTACCTACACTATTCCGAATGTTTAGAAAAATGTTAAATTCAGAGAAATTAACAATTTTAACTAGAAAAGGGACTCATTCATCTCTCAGAACTCACTTCCCTACTGTTTTCAGCCATACTTCGCTTCATACTACAATGATAATAAGTTTTGAATACCTGCAGGATGTAATGAAGATGACAATTCCCATTCCACTCAGTCACAACGTCATCAAACTACGAATTGTTTGTTGTGAATACGTGCCCTCTAGCGGCAAAAATGACATACTATGCTATTAAAGAGGTTGTTCACTTTGTAAAGACAAACAAAAATATTTGAATACAATCTGAGCAATTTCTATCCCTATACTTTAAAAGTATAATCATCCAAAACAAAAAGATGCATCAAAACTGAGAATCTGTGTGCGTTGTCAAACTGATCAATGCTTTCTCCATTTAAGCTCTCAGTCACCGAATAAAATACTACATTCAATTTATTGTTACTAAATTAATTCTCTTCAGACTTGGAGTAAAAGGCTATATGGATTTATTTTTTGTATTTCTTTGTAAATAATTTGATGTCAGATTTATTTATAGGGGGATGAAAAAATTTCTTTGAAACAGATTGATATTTTAGATTAAATCTGAGAGCTCCCTCATTCTCCACAGAGACAGCAACAGTCCCGAGACATTCAAAGTCAAGCTATAAAAACACTATTGTGTGCCAAAAAAATACTTTATTCACCTATACTGTATCTCTGCATCATGTAAGGGGCATGTTTACTGCTATATAATACAACAATACAGCATATCGAGGGTTAGAGCTCTTGGATTTCATCTAAAAAATCTTAACTTGTGTTCCGAAGATGGACAAAGGTGCCAGGGGGGTTGGAATGACATTAGGGTGTATAATTAATAACTGAATTTTCATATTTGGGAAAATTTATTCTTTACAGTATATTAACAATTTAAATATTTGCAAAACAAAACAACAACTTTCCAACTATGAACAGAAATAAATGTATGCACCAAAAATTAGTTGCTACCTCAATTACCTTAAAGTTTAATCAATGTAATTACAAAGTGTCACTGCATAGACAACTAATAACCTAGAATGAATACTACCTTTAGTAATCTTTTTTGCTAATTCTTCCGAATGATTATTCGGACACCTTTGTTGTCTGTACAAAAACCTTTCAACATCATTCCACACTGACATTATTTAGGCATGCAAAAACCAAGCTCAAAGCAGATACGCTTTAAAATATTGCTTCTGCCTTGCAATGTGATCTGTGAAAACAGAGCTATTTGAATATAGTGAGGTATGTGCAGACACGTGACCTGTTGAACCTATCCTTATACCAACATTGTTGTCCCAGAGATTCATTTTCATTGTCTTTTAAAATGGCTGTTCCTTCATAAAATCTTCATATTGCATTCCTGCAAATATTACAGGAAATTGCCATCCTGTGGCAAGAGATGAGTGCCTTTGAGGGCGAATAAATGATGAACTTTTACTGAAGCATCACTTTAAAAAAGTAGCTTTCAGAATTATTTTGGCTTTAAAAACCTGATCTAAAACAGAATCAGAACACTTAAGGCCGTGTGTGTGTGTGTGTGTGTGTGTGTGTGTGTGTGCGTGTGTTCCAACGTCATTGGAAAGCTTGAATGACAGAACATTTCACAAACATTCTATCAAAATCCTGTGTCTGAAATGATAAGGAAGAGATGATTGTGGACCAGGATGGAGCTCCAGAAGCACAGATATTTTTCAGCAGAGTTGAAGCCTGAGGCACGTGACACTCAAACTCAAAGACATACCGTACTGTATGTGTGGACGCTTATCAGTACGAGCATATTGCTATTAAGTGAGCAGCTGGGCCTCTGCTGCTCACCCCCTCCTCATAGAAAACTTCTACCGAATCATAATTCATATTAGGAACACGTACGAGTAGTTAGTCATGTGAGAGATGTGACGACTGTTGTGTTATTCTCACGAAATAATAAGTCCCTAAAATATATATTACATATATATTATAGCACTAAAATATATATTACATATATAATATAAAAATATAATAATAATATAAAGTAGCAGTAGTATAAAGGATAATAAAAATATTATTTATATAACAAATAAAAATGTTAATGACAATAATAATTTAATTGCAATAATTATTATTACAACATTAAGATTATTGTATAGCATAAATAATAATAATAATAATAATAATATTACACTGCTATTATCCTCATCACCATTTATTATATTATAGTATAATCAAATATTATTTGTCACAATATTAGAAATCATACACTTATAAATATATTAATGATATTAATAATTATTATAAAGTCATTTTAATTATTTTTTTTATTGCAATGTTAGCATTAAGATGATAATTATTATATTAAATCAATAAAACAGTACTTTTAATAGTATTTCAATAGTATTACCAGTTACAATAAAATTGTATAATACTGAAATATGATTATTATTATTTTTATTATTATTGTAGCCATTACTATTATTATAATATTATTAAAGTTATTAGTTACAGTAATAACAGTATTAATAATAATTACTATAATTTAGTTTATTGTAATTTTACCACCAAAATTTATATTCAAAATATAAAAAAACATATACAATTAAAAGCACTTATATTGAAAAGTATACATGTGTAATATTTGATAGAAATTTGTAAACATGGTCAACAGGGCTTGCCTGTAACATCGAATCATAATAGCAACAACAACAACAACAACATATCAAATATGTAATGATACTTGATACTTTGATGATATATGAGCAACATATGCATGAGTGCTGTTCTTGAACAACACGTGACCAAAGACGCACAGTATGTCCTGGAAGTTTATCAAGATGTTACATACAGTAATACAGAGTAAACACACCAACCTGCTCTCAATGTGACTTCACATGCCGCCATCTAGTGGAAGACCACAAAAAACACACCTGAAAAACTCACACAGCCAAAACACGAAGCCTGTCAAATTCTATATTATGTTATTTTTTTATTATAATGGTCTTATCAACAAACATAAGAAATAACAATGACTTAAATAACTGTAAACTGAAATCATTCATAATGCAACCAGTTCATCAGGGCATATTATAATGTGGGGAAGATGTTAAGTGCTAATAGATGCTAACAGATGCTAAAAGATCCACAGAGCATGTCTTGCCAAAATGCTGTAAGTCCTTCCACACGGAGACATGGAGGAGTTTAAGAGTTTGCCCCCGTCCGAGGACCCTTCATGACGAAAGTCTTTGCCTCTTCATCAATCTCGTCTAAGATTTTCTCCTGTTTGACTGAGAGGATGGTGTAGCCGACTGGTGACGTGCTGATTAAGGCCACACAACTAAAGATTAAGACACGATTATATTAAGGTATTAATAATTTGCTTGAATGATTTTGAATGATTAAATGGAGAATTAACCCAAAAATGGACAAATCTGCCATCATTTACTCATCCTCAACTTGTTCCAAATCTGTTTGATTTTCTTTATTCTGTTAAACACAAAGGAAGATATGCTAAATAATGTTGGAAAGCACCAGCCATTGACTTCAACGGTATTGTTAGTTCATATTATGGATGTCAATGGATGCTTTTTCCAACATTCTTCAAAACAAAGCTGCACGATATTAGAAAAGTGACATTGCAATGTTTTGTTTTTCTGCGATATACTGTATATTGCAATATAAATATAATTTCAGGAGAGGACTTGAATAGCTTAATTTGGAAAGAATTCATAATTTTACATTGATTGGGAAGACTTCATAGGACACTTAATCTGCATAAATGAAACAGTGTTTTATTTTTATTTTGTGGTGCTTCTCACTGTAATCGAGTATAAATTGAATAATCACTTATTACGCTCCCTGCACTGGTCGCCTGTGCACTATAGTGTCACTTTTAAAATTCTTCTCTTGGTTTTTAAATCACTAAATGGCCTGGCACCTTCTTATCCATCGGATCTGCTGACTACTGAACATCAGCCTGGTCAGTCTCTTCGGTCATCAAACCAGAGATTATTATGCATCCCTAAGTCAAGGCTGAAATGCAGGGGTGACGGTGCTTTTGCAGTAGCTGGTCCTCGATTGTGGAATGCTCTGCCCCTCGGTATTACAAGTTGAAAACATATCTTGGGTGAACTGTTACTTTAATAATCCATACTACGATTGTTACAATTATTTAAAAACTACTTTTTTTGGACAATTACAATTACCATTTGTAATTTTCATTATCATTAAACTGTGAATGATTATCACTATTTTGAAAATCCACTGTAAACCCTTGCGATTGGCTAATCTCGAAAGGCTGCAAATGTCAAATCTATATTTATATACAGTTAAAGTATGTTTATTCCGTTAAGTAAAAGTGTGTGCTGCACACCACTGAGAATACGGAGCTGAAGCTTATCTTCTCAAAATTAGATTGCAAACCAAATCGCAATCAGATATTCGATATTTGTCAAATTGTGCTGCCTTTTTTTGTTTTTATAAAGCAGCGTTAAGCAATTTTGGGAAAAATCTATGTAAATAGTGATGCTTTTGAGGTTATTTTCCAAGTACAGATTTACCAACAATACCTTGAATAAAAAACTTAATGTACACACACAGACACACACACACACACACACACACACACGTTTTGCCTGAATGTTGATTTTGTTGTTTGTTTGTTTGTTTTTTACTTTTAAAGTGCCATTAGCCATTGACTAACATTTTATGAATGTCTAAAATGAGTTTCATCAAAAATATCTGTTGAGAAAAAAAAAAAAAGCCAACTACACCTTGAATTGCCCAAGGGTACATTAACTGCCCATTTTAATTTTGGGGTGAAAAATCCCTTCAATGTTTTTTAGATTACCATGCAAGTATAATAGTTTGTGACTATAGCCGTCATTCAGGAACATTAACTTCCATATATATATATATATATATCAAAGAATCATCTGATAATCATCACTGTCTTTTAGTTATGAAAATTAATCATGCTAATCATAGTCACTAACAAAATTACCAATGTCACGAGTATAACAGCCTTAGCTAGAGTTAATGTTGTAAATTATGGTGGTGATTAAAACCAGGTTAATACCTGGCTTTAGGGTAATACTGCTGTAGTAGTATTAAAATGGCATAAAATTGTGATTATAACACAACAAAAACTATAAATATACATTATAAATAACATGCGTATAACGATTGTATCTTACGTTTTTTTAGTGTCGAGACACTGGAGTCAAAAACATTGTTGTTGTTTTTTTATGGGCTCGTCAGGTTTGTGATTTTGGCTTTTCCTTGTTTTGTTTTTTTACATGTTTCATTTGTAACCAATTTGTGTCTGCAGATTTTAATTAAATTACATATTTTAAATAAACTTAATTTTATCATAGGCTATCTATCTATCAATCTCATATATATACATACATACAAACATACGTACGTACACACCTGCAGTGACACTAATGAAAGCAAAGCATTTGAGGTCATGTTTTGAAACTCTTGAAGGATACAGAGGCCCACCACAAAGGCTCCGATAGACAGGCCCGTGATCAAATTACATCTTCGGACTTGTTTTGAATGCAACTTCCAGTATTCCAACTCTTGCTGTTTTTTAAGCATCTGTTTCTGTAAAGGCGTCAGAGATTTGGGCTCTGCTGAACATGCGTCCCGAGTCTTTGCCTCCATTCTGCTTCCGTGTTCAGTGACGTTCGTCTTCTTCTTCTTTCCTTTCTGTACCGTTTGCAAATATACCGCCCCTATCGTTTTTATTGCATGCTCTCGGCGTGTTGTTGTTGTTGACCTTTATTATTATTATTATTATTATTATTATTATTATTATTATTATTATTATTATTATTATTATTATTTCGGGTTTACGCTTCATTTCTGCCAGTCGTATTTTCGCCTCAAATCCCATGTTCTTTCCATTTGTCTAACGTTATTGGTTTTATTCACCCTAAACTTCGTTTTCCTTGTCCTCAATAACGTAACATTGCGGCTACACTTTAATTAAACTCTTCTTAAATTATTTCTACCATTTTTCTAAAATCCCATTTTTTCCCAATAGCATATAATGGGCATCTGTAAAATATAAAATATATTATTTTAATTAAATATTATGATACGTTTAGATAAGAAAATAAAACGTTTTCAGTAGTACCTCACGTCATCAGTCGCATTTACACATTTGCTGTATCTAAAGATGATTGAACCGGTGTTTCGAGCTGTGTAACTGCATATTAATTAATAATATTCTGCCACTTTTTTTGGATTATAGAATATTTGCTCCAATGTCAGATGACTCGCTCGCTGCGAATTACCAGAAGATGTCGCTATAAGTATGAGGGAAATTTTCGTGACACGAGCAAAAATGAAAACCGCTTTCATTGAGATCCCGCCCAAGTTAAATCACATTGGGATAACCTCATTTTTATTTCTCGTCCTTGTTGAAATATGATTTAAATTGGTCTATAAAACATATATTTATGCATTTTTCTGGTAGTGATCATCCTCTCGATCTTATTTTTTTTGTGTGTGTGTTGCATTGTAACTTACACAGAAATAAGTTTTTAAAGACAATCCCTACACTTTAAATTGTTTTATGATCAATTAGCCCTGACAGCATATGCTTTTAGGTCATTGTAACTTATTAAAGTAAGTTAATCATGTTCTAACTTCATTTTATAAGTCACGCAAGCTGTTTTAAGTCAGTTTAACATAATATAAGTTCAATGGACTCATAACCATAATTTGATTCAGCTTAAAATTTTAAGGCAGCCAGGGTTTTGTACAGTGTAGATTTAATATTTTCCTTGCTGAAATGTAGTTCACTGTTGAATCTCTTAAACGTATTCTTAATATCAAGAACAATAAGTTTATTAAAGCTTATGACAATATGTTCCTAATGATTGAATCTTTTAAAAGTTTTTATTAATCTCTTTTTCCTAACTTTTGTGATTGTATTTCCTCTTCAATGCAGAGATGTTCATTTTCTTGCATTCAATAAAAAATACAAATAAAACGTCTGAGAGCCTAAGCGAAAACAAATGAAATTCATATTTATCAACGATATATTTAAATGATTGAAACCCCCTGCTCTAAACTATGAGTGAGAATCTTTCCTTATTTTAATTTTATTCATGATTCATTTTAAATCACAATTTTGAAAACGCACAGTGGGCTAAACACTTGCGATTAGCTAATCTCGAAAGGCTGTAAATGTAAAATGTATATTAGATAGTGGGGACGGTTGCAACATGGGAATTATTTCTCCATTCAGGAATGAGCTAGAGTGATGATATTCATACTACATATTCTCAGTTAGACCCTCCGTCAGTCTGAGACAAATCAGCCATATGTGACCATTCCTTCAGTATTAAACTCACTTTGGGGTTAAAAAAAA
>CAIGQW010055694.1:8918976-8930358 GCA_903798125.1 Danio choprae | reverse complement strand
TATATATATATTTAATGTTCATAAAATTTCTCATACTGTCTAATCTGTTTTTGTGAAACATTATTCATTCGTATAATTTAAATCACAGTTTTCTTAGCTTTAAATAGGTATAGCTATCAAGCATTAAAGCGATTGTATCTCCCTAGCATAGAGTTTAATCAGGGTTGACGGAGTTGGGACAGTTTCAACATGCTGTTTCCCCTATCACAAAATTCATGTAAAAGCTTGTCATATTAACAGTGTACAATTTTAACTTGATCAGTTTCAGTGTAATTTAATTTGAAATAATTAATTATTTGATGAATTAATGAATTTCAAAGTTCAAAGAAGCAGTTTATTAAAGGTTTAGTCTAGATTTGCAGTAAAAAATATATTTTTGTTCAGTTTCTTTAGGCCTGATAATTGACCTTGTTGCTTGTTCTTTTAATTGTCTGTACTTATATGACCAATTTAACACATTTAACAATTCAATCAATGTGCATTTAGTCTGTTTACCAATTGTTTTTTAAATAAAATCCAACTTGTTGTTTTAAAAAAAAATTATATAAAATTTTAATGAATGTTGCAACTGCCCCCCTGCTTGGGGTCAGTTGCCATGTTTGACTTTGTCTGTTCAAGTTTAAATTCTGCGCATATTATTACATGCACACATATTACAGCAATGTGGGTGGGTGTCCAATAGATGTGGGTTTATTAGATCAAAATTTTGAGTTTCCACCTAAAACTGTCTCTGAAAAACTGAAGGAAATGCAAAAAGTATTGCAACTGTCCCCACTCTCGCCTACAGTTAAAGTATGTTTATTCCTTTCATATAAAGTGTGTGCTGCACACCATTGAGAATACGGAGCATTTATTACATAAAATGACATATATTTCTTATTTATACAGTTATTCTGTAACATACTTGATTTAAACAAACTAAAATATGGTGTTTAAATTGGTAAACTGGTCAGTCTGCAAAACAGGGAAGAACAAAACAGGCAGAAGCTAATAAAGTGAAAAAGAAGGCACCATTATTTATTCATAATTCATCTAATGTGTTTAAAGCTGATGTACATACGCGTTATCATATTTTCAAAATATATGCACTCTTATAACTATAAAAACACGTTGATCCATTTCCTATATATATTCAGTAATTACCAGTGTAAAAACTATGCACATATTTGCATACGATTAAATATGCTATCCATTTTATTTACAGAACATGTCTCTGTGATAAAACTGCCAGTTATTCCTTACCCACATTTTTATATAAACAACATATTTAAAATATGTACAGCTTTAGTCTACATCCGCAGTTTGCATTTAACACATAATTCAAATCCACATTTCACTTTGCTGCACAATGTTCATTATATCCATTTTTCTCCTCAGTACGTTGTACTGTCAGCATTTGTTTTTTGATAGAAAAATATTTGAGCTTAAAGAATTACAGGCAGTGGAAGAATGTTAGTCACACAGGTTATTATTAATAAAACTATTTTCCCCTTTTTTCATCCACAGATAAGTTCACAAGCCAGTGCTTCTTTCCACATTAGTGATTATTGAGCACTTTGAAGCTGAAGTTTCTTTTCTTTTCTTTTCTTTTCCAGAGAAATATGATAAATGAGGCAAATGTCCATACATTGCAGTAACTTGCACATTCAAAAACTGCACAGAAATCTCACGGAAAAAAACTAAAATGTTTGTTTAGCCAACTAAAAACTCATTTTGTTGTTCCACGGGAACAGTTTTGGATGAGTTGCAATAATATACAGTATATTATTCAGTAACACACGTGTCCAATATCCATTTTAAGTATAGTAATGTCTAACTGAGAACGCCACTGCTGTCTCATCCCAAACATAAAACCTTGATGAATTAGATTTTCTTTTTAAAAAAAATCATAAAATCCATTTGATCGTATCGGCTGATGATCCCTTGAGCTTTTTGGCACTACCAAAAAAAACAAAAAAAACACAGACGGCTTTCAGGAACAAGAGTTTTGAGGTGCAGATCCTCCTGATGTTTCACAAGGCACTTGCTAATTGATCTGGGCAGACAATATCCAATCAGAATTGTGTTCAGGGATAATGGGAATGAAGGCATTGATGGATGCATTCTCTATCTGCCCATAGGGGAATTTCATTTGGTCTGGAAAAGCTCATTGAACTCGTTGAGCACGAGCTCCACAATCTGGTTCTGGAAGACCATGTGCATGGTGATGTTGGACTCCTCCTGTGGCCTCAGCAGTGTTGGGCCGAACACAATGGCCGTGCTTTGGACAGACATGCGGTTCATCTCACCATGCTCAATCACCCTGTGGAACAGATAGCTGCATGGTCAGTTCTTTTAATACATGGTTGTGAGAATACATGAATATTTTTTTATTATTTTACAGAAGTAAACATTTAGTATAATTATTTATATTCATAGTTTTATTCCTTTTATTTTTGGCTGTTCTCATTATATATATATATATATATATATATATATATATATATATATATATATATTTAACAGTATTTTTCCTATATACACTACACCGGTCAAAAATTTGGGGTCAGTAGGATTTTTAATTGTTTTAAAATAAGCTTATCCTGCTCACCAAGGCTGCATTTATTTAATCAAAAATACAGTACAAGTTGTACAATTGTGAAATTTTATTGCACTATAAAATAACTGTTCAAAAGTAGTTTATACTTCCATCTCTGGGAAACATCCATACACATTAATTCACACACACTACGGACAATTTAGCTTACCCAATTCACCTATAGCGCATGTCTTTGGACTTGTGGGGGAAACCGGAGCACCCGGAGGAAACCCACGCCAACACGGGGAGAACATGCAAACTCCACACAGAAATGCCAACTGACCTAGCCGGGGCTCGAACCAGCGACCTTCTTCCTGTGAGGCGATTGTGCTACCCACTGCGCCACCGTGCTGCCCAAATCACGCTAATATTTAATAATATTATTATTAATAATAATAATGGTAATAGTAATAAAAGCAATAATGACTGGAGTAATAATTTTATTTGAAACTACATACAATAAGAAAGCAGTTATTTAAAATTTTAATGAATATTTAACAATTTAACACCTTTTTTTTTTACATTTAATAAATGCCATCTTGATGAACAGAATAATTTTCTTAAAAAAAACATGAAAAAAACTGACCATTTAAGGTCATTCAGCTCTAAAAAACATTTTGAAAAAACATCTTCATAGAGCATTCTGAATGAAAATATTAAGATTAAGAATATTAATGTTACTGTGTTCTGTCAGATTGTTGCAATAGTAAATGTTTATTTATTTATTTATTTATAACAACTCCATTCCAAATAACATGCATTTGGTGCTTCTGCAAATTTTCTTGAATGATCTGTTGATATAAAAAATGAACGATAACATCAGTCTCATACTTGCGGAGATGTCTGAAGAGAACCTCCATGGTATCATGGTTGGGCAGAGGCAGATTTCTCACCAGATCTCGAATGTATGACACTTTCTGGCTGTAGTCACTAATTTCTAAAAACACAAGTACAATTTTTGAGTCCATATAGATTAGATAAAATTAAGTTTTTGTACTGGGAATTAATGCTAGTATATCACTTTTTTTCATTGATTCCTTTCATTTCTTCTAATAATCAAATATAGTCAAAAGTAATCGTGAACCATCTTGATAAATGACTAGTTTCAAATCAAAACTTCTTTTAATATCTAACAATAAAAGAAAAAAGTTTTTTTTAAATTGTTGCAAATTTATTAAAAATAAAAAACCTGAAAAATCACATGAACATAAGTATTCACAGCCTTTGATCAATACTTTGTTGATGCACCTTTGGCAGGAATTACAGCCCCAAGTCTTTTTGAATATGATGCAAGATGCTTGGCACACCTGTCTTTGGGAATTTTTGCCCATTCCTCTTTGCAGTACCTCTCAAGCTCTACCAGGTTGGATGGGAAGTTGGATGTTCAACACGATATAGTCTGGGCTCTGGCTGGGCCACTCAAGGACATTCACAGAGTTGTTGTGAAGCCACGCTATTGATATTTTGGCTGTATGCTTTGGGTCATTGTCATGCTGGAAGATGAGCCGTTGCCCCAGTCTGAGGTCAAGAGCACTCTGAAGCAGGTTTTCATTCAGGATGTCTCTGTACATTGCTGCATTCATCTTTCCCTCTATCCTGACTAGTCTTCCAGTTCCTGTTGCTAAAAAATCTACCCACAGCATGATGCTGCCACCACCATGCTTCACTGTAGGGATGGTATTAGCCTGGTGATGAGCGGTGCCTGGTTTTCTCCAAATGTAACGCCTGGCATTCACTCCAAAGAGTTATATTTTAGTCTTATCAGACCAGAGAATTTTGTTTCTTATGGTCTGAGAGTCCTTCAGATGCCTTTTAGCAAATTCCAGGCAGACTGCTATGTGCCCTTTACTAAAGAGTGACTTCCGTCTCGCCACTCTACCATACAGGCCTGATTGCTGCACAGATGGTGCACTTTCTGTAAGGTTCTCCTCTCTCCACAGAAGAATGCTGGAGCTCAGACAGAGTGACCATCGGCTTATTGATCACCTCCCTGACTAAGGCCCTTCTCCCCCGATCACTCAGCTTAGATGGCCGGCCAGTTCTAGGAAGAGTCCTGGTGGTTCCAAACATCTTCCACTTATGGTTGATGGAGGCCACTGTGCTCATTGGAACTTTCAGAGCAGCAGAATTTTTCTGTAAACTTCCCCAGCCTTGTGCCTCGAATCCTGTCTTGGAGGTCTACAGACAATTTCTTTGTCTTCATGCTTGGTTTGTGCTTTGACATGCACTGTCAACCCTGGGACCTTATATAGACAGGTGTATGCTCTTTCAAATCATGTCCAATCAACTGAATTTACCACAGGTAACCTCCAATTAAGCTGCTGAAACATGTCAAGAATGATCAGTGGAAACAGAATGTACCTGAGCTCAATTTAGAGCTTTACGGCAAAGGCTGTGAATATTTATGTACATGTGATTTTTCAGGTTTTTTAATTTTAATAAATTTGCAACAATTTCAAAAAAATATTTTTTCTCATTGTCATTATGGGGTATTGTGTGTAGAATTGAGGAAATAAATGAATTTAATCCATTTTAGAATAAGTCTGTAACATAAAAAAATGTGGAAAAAGTGAAGCGCTATGAATACTTTCCGGATGCACTGTAAAACAATGAATTTGTAAAAACAAAATGGCTTCTCTAAAATGAAACGGACTTACGAATAGCAGCGATGAACTTTTCAAAAAAGCTGTAAGGGAAAAGAGGCTCAGGAAGTTCACGTAGGAAAAGCTTCAAAGCTCCAGTGATCACATGGATCTCCTCCCACTGGCCATCCTCCAGATCCAGATCCTCCTCTACACAAAGAAAGAAATACACAGTATTTTATTGTCAATAAAACAGTAGTTCCCTTTCAAGATTTCACTTAACATTGCAGAGCATCCACATTTGAAACTCCCCTCCTTCCAAACCTATCCTGTAGTTTTATTGGCTCACTCCAGTCCCACTGACTGTCCAATTGTTGCCAAGTATGTACTGTAAGCCCCTTGAGCGTGGAGTTTATCAAATTCTATAACGTTTTAGCTTTGGCAGATTTTTGCAATATTAATGCTTATTCCCAGAGAATTCTTTACATTCACTATAACAGAGATGCCCAAAGTAGAGCCAGTGGGCCAAAGTTGGCCCATTGTAACCTTTGATTTGTAACCACCATCCTATCTGAGAAGAGAGTGAGAATAATTGAGAGGGTTGGGACAAATGCCTTTATCAGAGATCGTCATTTCTAATTTGATGTGACCTTTTTTTGGTTGTTTGTTTTATTGCTGAGGTACAAAAAAGCAAACTGAAATTCAATTAGATGTTGTAAATAAATCTGATTTTATAAAATGTAAATACTGTCACTGGACTATGCAGAAGACATCGGTGAGCAAATCAAGGCCAAAACTAGTGGAACGGTTATAAATGAGATTGTTTTTGTTTTTACTGTAATACGTTCATTATAAAATGTAAAAAGATTATACTTTATTAGTTAATATAAAGCTATGTTTTCTAGTTATTTTTAAATAATGTTAAATAAATTAGTAAATTACCCATGGCAACCATATTTACCTTCGGCCCACTAGACTCAATCAAGTTTGACTTTTGGCCCTTCATAAAAAAAGTTTGGGCACCCATGCACTATAACAACTCAGTCCTCAGTCTTTTTTTGTCTAGATTGTGTTTACCGTGATCGGCTTTATATCGCAGCTTCTGGATGACAGCAAGGTTTCCGCTCACTCTGTAGATTCCATCTATTTTCAGACCTGAGGCAGGCAAACAGACATTTAGATGACCTTTATTTTAAACCGATAAACATGTATTCACAGAGGAAAATGAATGCTTACCCCTTTTCTCAACAGATCGGATGCATTTTTCCACAAACTTGGGCACGGTTGTGTTTTCTCGATGACAGAGGGTGTCTAGGTGACAGCCGAACACATTCTCTGGAAAGACAGATTAATGGTAACAATGATTATCATGTTTGTGACACTACACCATACAGAAAAATGTACAGCCTTAAGACACTAAAGAGATGTTGCTTTTTGATGATGCTTTCCCAGAGTTGTAGATTGACTCACTGATCTTGCTGGTGATTTTAACAGTGATGTGCAATTGATTCATTATATAATAATACAGGGTTCCCACTCTCAGCCAAATGTCAAATTCCCAGAGTTTTCAATAATTAAAAAGCTAAATTTTAATGGCAGACAATGAACAAAATAACAAGGAACTGTTGTGCTTTGCATAAAAGCAAGTTTGGGTCATCTACCTCAGATTTTGAAAAGAAATTACAAGGAAAAATAGCACGCAGCCTAAAACCCAGTGGTCATTTTGCAACCAAATCTCTTGAAATTGACATTTTCTTGACATGTTTGCCTGAGTTAACAGGTACTGGTTCGTGACTGCATTTGACCGAGCGGGAAAAGAATAAAATGGCGCTCAAAAATAACCTACAATAACAACAGACAAATCTACGTGATAAAAACATGATAAGGTATATTAAAAAAATGACACTTTATTTATTGAAAATTAAAATGAAAAGCGACAAATAAAAGTACCTAATATTCCATGACTCAGACAAAAAAAGAGAAAACTCCCTGACTTTCAATGTCTGGAATAGACATTGAAAAATTCCATGATATTCCAGAATGACCTGTAGGAACCCTGATAGTCACTCCATGATTCTACACCATCCCTTTAATTGGGTTTTAAAAACACATTGTACACTAAATGATTTGAACATCTTAATAGCTTTAGACACACAAGCATCAAAAATAAGAGCATGTATCTCAACAATGGTGACATGCATCATAGAGACAAGACTGCAATTAGTAATGACAGGGTTAAATGCCCACTATGTCAGAATTTATTCATCAAACCATTTCCATTTCCATCTACTATTATTCACATTAACTCTTTTTCCCCAAGTCAAAAAAACCTCAAGAGATCTTTTTTTTTGCATTCTAAGGGATTTTTTCCCCCCAACATTTAATGTTTCATAATTATGAAATGGTTTATAATACATTACCTAAAAATGTCCACTAAAAGAGAGCAATGTCAACATAGCCCATGTTAATTTGCACCACAGTTGGTATATTACATCGATCATAATGAAACTCCTGCATCTGTTTTCTTAAATGTGTGAATTAAATTGTCAGTGGATCATCTGTTAAGCATTTCACTCCCACTGACACTTTTAAGAATTGGTGCCCTTGAACTCATTTGTCATGTCTAGTAAATGTGGTCCAACAAGAATGATCTAGTAACCTTTAATGTAGCCCTTCTCTTTGACGGACTGCAGGGTGGGCCGCCTCTGGAGGAACTTGCGTAGTTTGGTGCGAACACGGCCCTGGTCTGTGTCTATGCTACTTGTAGAACTCAGTCTTGCAGCTATAAGAAAAATATAACAAGAAAAAAATACTTATTGTTAATAGTTAGTATATAGTATACTTTAGTTAGTATAGCAAGAAAAAATATGTACAGTTATTGTTAATTGCTAGCATATAGTATACTATATATAGGTAATATGACAGGAAAAATACTTACAGCTATTGTTAATAGTATACAGTACAATATGTATAGTTGTTGATAATTATTGTACACATTTATGTGTACGTGATTCCGTTACTCACCTTCAGGCTTCTTCTCTTTATCTGCAGGCAATGGAGATTTTTCAGGGAAGTCTTCCGCTTCATCCTCCGAGTTATGGGCGTGTTCATGCTGTAAAGGTGATCACAAGATATTTCCAATGTTGTTTTATGATGGGATGTAAAACATTTTGGCAACTTTATATTTGTGCTATACTGTATGTGGCCGGCAGGAGTGCCACTCACCGGCAGATGTTTGATGGTGTCCAAAATGATCTTTTGCCAGTCTTGAATGATGCTGTCTGTGTCGTACTGTATCAGATACTCAGAGCCATGACGTGTCTTGAGCTGCTCAGTGACATGGACAGCATTACAGGCTTTAATATTACAATTATACGCTTACAAGAAAATTTCTTGATGACATAACTCACGAAATTAGTTAATACAACAACCTACGTTTTGGATTATTACTTTAGCAGCTTTTGTGTTTTACTGTCAACGTAAAGACCACCAATCACAATTAAAGAAACAATTAATTCCCGGAAAAGCAATTCTACTATTTTTACAGGATGTCGGTTCTTTGTTTATTTATATATACAGGAAAGGCTGAGTCACAGTTCTCACCTCTAGAACGTTCTTCTTGCTTGACTTTTCTTTGGACGCCCATGATAAAGTCGCCCCTTTCAGTTCTACCGTGTACTCAGGGACAATCTGATTGGTCTTGCTCTGCAGAAGTTAACCAATGGCAGACAGATTATTTTCAAACTGCTCTCCGCAAAAACAAAGCCTTCTAACACCGCTTTAGGGTCAGGACAGGAGCTCGTGTGGGTGACTTTTCTACAATCAATTCAAGTTTATTTGTGTAGCTCTTTTCACAGATCCGCAGATTTCCACAGATTTTTAGCCCATCATTGAGTCTATATATTTACTTGTGTAAATGTGTGAGAATTTATATTTATATTCAGTTTTTAAATTAATTTCAGTAATATTACTGACTAATATTAAAATGTTCATATGATTTATTTACAATACAGACTGTAAAGTAATATTTTCTGTCTTTTGGTAGATATATTATATGAGAGACTTTATTTACCAATTAAGTGGATCTAATTGGATTTGCATTGTAAACATTAAATAAAAGTTACAAAATTGAATATTTTTTATTTCATATATGAAGTTTTTAATAATCATACTCCCATAATCATTACACATAAATCCGCAAATTTTTTACAAAATTCTGCGCAGAAATTGCTAAATATTTACACAGATTTTGTCTGGCCAATAACTAACTAATTAACTAGTAACTATTTACTAATAACTTTAACAGGTAAAGTTATTATATATAAACATAGTTAACCTTCAGTTATATACATGTAGTATATACGTAGGTGATGTCTATTACATGCTACATCTGTTCTGTTGCAGATAAACTACAGCTAATAAATGTCTAAAATTAAATTCATGATATGATATCAAACATAAAATGCTAAAAATACAATCACTTGTTTACACGATACACGTGGATTTAGGCATCACAACATACCAACAGTGCTAATAAAGTACATGAAAATTTTTATTTAATTGTAATAACTTATTAAGATTTATGAAGAAGATCATATGATGCTTTCTAGTATTTTTTATTTAGTTGGTAATGTATTTATTCTAAAACGAGTCCCACATTCAACCCAATTTAGGTAAACCTACAGAATTAAGGCAAAAGTTTCATGAACTGTGGTTATGCCAATCAGGCCATGGAGATACTATGTTTTGATGAAGTAATAATAAAAACTTATCACTGAGAATTGTTTTTGACCAAGTCGTGTTTGCAAAGTTGGCTCTGGTCGCTTTCATTTTCAAAATTTGTCTTTGACTCAAACTGATATGATAAAATCAATAGCATTATGGTAGAATAAATCATAGACCAATATATATACAGTGCTCAACATAAATGAGTACACCACCATTTTCATTTGAAAATGAATATTTTTATCCATTTCTCAGTAAATATGGGTAATATGTATTGGTGCGTTTGAACAAAACAGATTTATTAAACATATATATTTATTAAAGTAATATTTTAGTCACAGAACAACTTTAGAAATGGAAAGATAATACATTTAAATTCATGCAAAAAAAACTACAACATTTTAACAAAATTGTATATATTTTTTGTTTCTTCTGATTTTTGCTATTTTTTTAAATTGTATTTAATATTTTCCCCTAACATATAAATTTGGGCTACAAGTTATTTTGTTAGATTAGCTCCAGATTTGGCTTCAGTTTATTCTAAAACAAGTATAATATTGTAAAACATCCTATAGAAAATATGAATTTAAATGAGTGATTTGTGGGGGGTGTACTCATATATGCAGAGCACTGTATACACTAATAATATCAAGTAATATTATATTATGAAATAATATCGGCCAATAATTGTAACTATAATGCTCAATCTAACATCTCAATATTACTAGATAAACAGATTCAATTAACTTACAGACATCCCAGCGGGTGCAAATTTGGGGTCTTTGTGGAAAGTGAGCACGCCGTCATGGAGAACAGTCCATGACTGTGCCCAGTTTTTCCTGAAATGACAGAATTCAGAGTAGAGATACTAAACAATTAAATAAATAATTCTTTATGATCAAATTCTGTTTAGTCATAAAAGAGATTAATACATAGATACATAAAAGGGAATCTGAATGCAAACTCTTAGCAGCTAGAGGTGCAAACCATAGGTAATAAAGAAGTTTTCCAACCATATCGATCTGTGAACTGATGAAAAACAACAATTAAATCATTAAAATATTGAATTGAATTTTTTTTTTCTAAATTTCAAGAACTGCAAGAACGCAAATGTGTTGTCAAATTATTAAAATATTTACTTAATTTCTCATGATGTACTTGAAGTAAATATATGAATAAAAAAAATGATCGGTTGACATGAATGCTTGGGAATCTCTTTGATAAACCAAAATGGCTGCACAGATGACTGGTTTGCACACTTTTTCCTATTCACGCTTAGTTGAAGAATGACTGTGCTGTTAAACCACAGATAAACGCTGATAATTTAAGGCCCCACCTTAGTCTTTTTCCATTCTCAGCCACTTTGGTCTTGTTGAGAATCCCTGCCTTTTCCAGTGATGACTGATGAACGCAAAAGAAAGGGTTTTTTTTTGTTAGAAATATCAGATTTATTTAACACACAAACACACACACACACACACACACACACACACACAC
>CAIGQW010055694.1:8866616-8903976 GCA_903798125.1 Danio choprae | reverse complement strand
GATACTCTCCTGTATATGTTTGTTAAATCATTTTTTATCGTCAAGCAGTCGGATATATTTAACATGACAACATCGCCTCCCAGTGGCACACTTTGATAACATTTCATTTAATAAACACTTCCCGTTCTACTGCTTTCCGTCATACTCTTATACTCTGTTGTTGATTACTAATCCTGCCAAGCAGAGAGAATGTATGCGTCAAAACTACACAAATATTTCATGCCAAAGGTCTTTACAAGACTTCCTGCAAATCTCAGTGGTTTGAAGATAATCTTTTCAATCTATCTTACATAATTTCTAAATATAAATTACATCACATTACAATACACCATGTGTGAAAAGCAATGCGCAACTTGGTTTAAAGTTGTTGTTTTTTTGTTTGTTTTTTGACAGGTAAGCATCATCACTGCTTGTGCCTTTGCAGTGTAATTTAAGGAACTGTTAAAAGTCAAATTTAGAAAAGAGAAAACAGTGGTGAATTTGAGGATTTGAAAGCATGTAATTTTATTTTTGTCAGCTGACTAATCCTGTCTGCAAGGCACACATTTTATTTACAACCTCATTTTATAGTATGGAAGACATTCTCAAATAAGGGGTTAGTTCACCCAAAAAATAAAATTCTGTTATTAATTGTTCACCCTAATTCCTTGAGATCTTTGTTCATTTTCAGAAGACAAATAAATATATTTTAGATTAAATCCAAGAGCTCCCTCATTCTCCACTGACAGTGAGGGTTCTGAGACATTCAAAGTCCAGAAAAGGAACTTCAAAAATTGTCAAAACATTCTATGTGGCTTTAGTTGTTCAACTATAATCATACAAAGCTCCAAGAACACTTTTGTGTGACAAAAAAAATGTAAAAACAACTTTGTTCAGATCTGGGTGCCCATTTACTACTGGAAATGTGACACTTGCTTGTTGCATTGCTGACTCTCGGTGCACTTTGACTCTTGGAAGGGCACTTTGGAATAAAAAACTCATGGCTGCCATGTTGAAGTGTCATTCCAAAATGAAGTGATCAAAATTGGCCACTTTAATGGGCCCTCTGGAATGATGAAGTTTGAAAAATACAACTGATGAACACTAATAGATTATTCTTTGAGCAGGGAAGCTGTTTGGTGTTACACACTGCACTCAAATTGGAAGGGCTCATCCCTATGCTCTAATCCCTTCAGAGGGACCCTCCAAAGGGATTAGGGCATAGGAATGATCCCTTCATATTGGAATCCACACTCTAATGGCAATACGTTGTACTGCCCGTAGTAAATGGGCATCCTGGTGATCTGATGTGGAAGAGAACAGTGCCATATTTATAGTTTTTTTGGTGTACAAACGTGTTCATGGAGTTTTGTGTAATACAGTTGAACAACTCAAGTCACATGGAATGTTTGGACAATATTTTTGGTTCCTTTTCTGGACTTCTCTGAACTGTTCCTGTCTATGGAGGGTCAGAGGAATTTGTGTTCTAAAGATGAACAAAGGTCTCAAGAGTTTGGAACAACATCAGGGTGAAAATTTTATAACAGATTTTTCATTTCTGGGTGAACTAACACTTTAGGTTCTGAATGGCACACAACACTAGCTAAAACTTTACCTTTATTGATGGAGGTGAGGATGATGTGGTGGTCTGAGTGTCTGCCAATCCAGCTGGTTCCTTGTCAGTCAGTGATGACAGGTCTATATTCAGGTCCGATATGGATTCATAAATATTCTCAGAATCTGGTGACGGCATCGATTCTGAACTGAAACTTTCACTTTCAGGCTCTATTGGGGATTCCAACTCAGGAGACTTCTGGTGGGGCTTGGTCTCGTTTAGGTTCTTGATGATGGGAATCTCCACAGGTTTGGCAGGGATAGGTCTATGTAGAGGATCGGCTGGGCTAAAACTGGGCACTCTAAATTTATCAGGCACCATTTCGGTTGGTAGATTACTATGAGAGCCAAAGAGCAGATTAGGTGCTTGACTCATCCTCTTCTTCTGCTTCGATGAATCTGAAGCAGAAACCGTGTTCAGGGAGATGAGAGAGTCTGAAGGTCCACCGTGTTTGTAAGAAGGGGGCTCGTGTAGATCCAAAGGAACTCCAAACGTCGACATGCGGTTTTCTGTCTTGTGGTAGTTCCCTTTGGAGCGAAGTCTAATTGTCACCTCATCTGCTTTGCGGGTCTCTGTGAGGTCAGGCACTGCAGGCTTCACATCAGGACCTGGAGGCTCTCTGTAGTCTAGCGGTGAAGGAATGTTGGGCGGAAGCTCTTTTACATATTTAGCAGGGATATAAAATGGCTTGGCTCGTTCATCTTTGCACACATGCCACCAGTGATCGTTTGTTTTGGCCAGGAGGATGTAGCGTTCGTTGGGTTTAATGGACACCATGTGGCCGTCGCGGCCCTCGTATTCATATTCAAACTCCACCAATACCAGGCCAAGAGTGTGTACGGACGTCATCTTGCCCGTCTCGCCCATTCAACCCTGGAGGGAATCAAACTGGAATCAAGGCTCAGGAACGGCCCTCCTGTGGGTAGAAAACACATGAGAGGATTATAAAAAGCAATTGAGCAGAAGACACAGATAATTGTTCATTTGTTGCTCTTACATCTGAGTCATGACCAAAGAACACCTGCTTTATAAATGCAATAACAACAGCACTTTGGCTGAACTTTCCACTGCTCCAGCTGTTCAGACTTTGCCCAATGCTCCTGATTCGATCACACTGAGATACTACTCCTTCCACAATGTTATATCTGCTTCTATGATTCGTCACTGTCCATTTTGCAATGCATTCCTCAGTAAAAGCACATTACTTCACAGAACTACATACCACAAGCTCTAGGTCATTTTAAGCTAACAGTGGAGATCCCAAACCTACACCTTTTGTCAACATCTTATGTTTAACCTTAGAGAATTTAAGGCGGGCAATTGTGATGCTGTGCAGTGATATAGATGAATGACTGAGGTCAAATGTCCAGTTCTGATCAATGACCTGAAGCAACCAATCTAGCATGGCTTTTACTGTCTTTCAAATAAGATAAGAGGACCCTTTTTGTGAAGTTCTAGTAATTAGAATGTTCAGGATAAATGGAAGATTATCACTAAATTTAGGTCTAAACCAATCAGACATTTATATATTAGCTAATATTGATTAACACTTTTTCTATTTACTTATTACTCTACATACTTTAAAGAGATTCACCCTTGACGCAACAGCAGTTGTTTAATGTTTGCCAAGCGTCCTCTATCTTCTGTTAATCTTTTGTGTGTGGTTTGACTTCTGCCTGAGATGGAAAGGAAGTTGACTGTAATACGATGGACTGATAACAGCATAGTGTGAGCAATTAAAGTGCTATTTAGATACTGTTATGAACAAACTACGTAGAAAATCATCTGAGATGTCAAGGGGTAGAGGCAAAGTAAATGTTGTTTATGGATGAAATTAAGGAACACTGATTCGTCTGATTGCTAAAGCATTGGAGAGGTGAAGCATTTTTACAATCCTAATGCAAATAGTACATTGCTACAGTTTGCATTTACAGCGTGGAAAATAAGTATTGAACACGTCACAATGTCTCCCAGAAAACATATTTATAAAGATACTGTTGACTTGAAATTATCCCCGGATGTTAGTAACAACCAAAAAATCCATATATACAAAGAAAACTAAACTAATTAGATTAAAAATGAAGTTATGTGTAATAAAATAAAATGACACAGGGAAAAGTATTGAACACACGTGGAAAGGGAGGTGCAGAGAGGCAGTAAAAGCCCAGACAGCAGCTGAAATCTCTCAGTAGTTCTTCAGCAACCCTCTGCCTTTCCTCTGTAAATTAAAATGAGCTGCTTTAGTTTAACATCTACATTACCAGGATAATGAAGATGAAACCAGAGTGGACATATCAGCAAGACAAGGATCCAAAACACAGCCAAGGAAACTCTCAAATGCTTTCATAGAAAGAAAATCAAGCTGTAGAGTGGCCCAGCCAATCATCTACCTTGAATCCACTATAGAGTACAAAATAAGGTCAGATTTGATAGACGAGACTCACAGAACCATCAAGATTTTTACACTCTGATTTTACATTTTACATTCAAGTCTGAGAAAAAAAAAAATCACACCTAAGCAATTCATGTGACTTTATTCTCCATATGAGAGGCATCTTTAAGCTCCCATTACTAAAAAAAAGCCTTTTATATTAATTATTAAATACATTTCAGTAGTTCAGCACTTTCTCCTTGTGTCATTCGATTGTTATTACACATAACTAATTTTTCATATTTTGTTTTGTTTTGTTATATTTTTTTATTTGTATTGTTTGGGTTTTTACTAAAATCTGGTACATCAACAGCTCCTCTAGAAACATTATTCCCAGGACAAAACATGACGTGTTCAATACTTATTTTCCCCACTGTATCTAATGACCACTGCCACATGATCTTTTGGTAAAATATAGATTTTGGCAAAGGCTTGTTTTGAAAGACTTCCTTCCTCTTATATATCTAATACAAAGTGAGTGTGAGAAAGAAGAATACATAATGCATTGTCAGCAACAAAAATGTGCTTTCTACTGATTTAAGATGCGCGTGTTCCTAGTTATGGATATTTGGTCATATAAGTACATTCTTGGCTGAATCTTCAGTGTTTTGTCAGGTGCCTCTTGCCATTCTAAGATGACAATTCTCATTGCGCCATGTTTTAAACATCCGATGTGTAGTGGCTGTTTGAAGCATGTCGCAAATCAAAGCAAGCTCGCTTCCTCAATCAAACAATTCTCCAAGGGTCCTTTATGTACAGTAGTTCTTTAATGTCTAACCAGAATGATGATTCCTAACTTACATGAGCTTGGGGACATTTTAAACAGATAAGCAGCATTCAAACACAACATATCCCCACATTAAATCATTTGTAAAATATGTTTTCCAAATCCACATTACAGTATGTGCATTGACTTACTGTTTTTCTCTGCGGGTTTGCATTTCTCAAAACAATGTGTACAAACAATACCACACAACAGATTATCTTAAAGAGCCTGCATCTTTGTCAACATTAGTGTAAACAGAATTGCAAATTCACTGTGTAGACACAAGATAGGACAAAATGCATTGATGTCAGTATAAGAGTGATCTTACTAGTAGCCTATTTCCTGGTGTAAACGAGGGCTACAGTTTTGATGAGTAGTTAAAATTGTTAGAATAGTTCAAAATGCACACTTGTTTTGGCAAACTATGGCTGTGTGTGTGGGTCAGAGAGACTGAGAGCGAGTGAGTATGTATGTTATACTGTGTAATGTAAAATAAACGGATAATACAGTAAATGATTATAGTTACTACATAGTATTACAGTACAGTGCATATTTTGTATTAAATATGAGTTGTGCTAACAAAATGTTTAATTGATTGAATACATTATTTTCCCAGTATCAGCTGCCGTATTTGATCCTCTGTCGCTGAAAAGTTATGACTGAAAACATGGTCCACAATAGCGGCCCTTATTTCATTAGAAATGTCAACATACAGTACTTGGTCTCTTCTATCCTCTGTCTATAAGCTTGACAACTGAATGTTCATGAGATGTACCTGTGAGAGTACTGATCACTGGTTGAACACTTTACCATAAGTGAAATCCAAAATTCACCTTCACAATTCATCAACTGGGTACTCATTTATTAGAACAAAATACTTTTAAAAGTAGAAAATATGCTTGGAGGTTTATGAGAAATTCTACCATAAATCAATGAATAGATGTTTTAAGAAGCAAGACTATTCAGCTGAAACTTACACCCAAACAAATGCTGGGTTGTCATAATAACCCAATGTTGTGTCAAATATGCACTTCTCAAATATATCAAATATCAGAGCTACTTCTTCTTCGATTAAATTTAAATGACACTTTTTACCTCAATTATTGTCTTTGTTCATATTAGACCCAATGTTGGATTATGACAACCCAGCATTTTTATAGTGTAATATATTTTAATCAACATGATGAGGGAGAAAAGAGCTGATAATTGTGCATAATTAATTGTATGAACGTAAGAAAGCATTTGCAATTGTCCAAAAGCAAGTGTCCACAAGTGACTAGTGTTGACAAGTTATATGGGGTTTGAACATGTTTGGATAAAATAGGTTCTGATCAAAAACAACAATGCAACTGGGAAAAAAACAGTTTATGATTAAGCATTTGCTTTTGTGTAATTACTTAACATAAAACTATGTAAAGCAAAGTGTAAAAGGGTGTATCTCTAGAATTTCTTGTTAAACCTGATGTCTATTATGCTGGGAGTGAGTGACAGACATAACCAGCTGACATTAGACTTGATGTTTTTTCTGAAGTCATATAATAGTGACTGAATGATGATTGTTCAGTATCACACCATTTATAACTAGAATTTCTCACAACCAAAAATAAGGCAAATGTATCCCCCCTCGTAGCTATATCCTAAAAGGAGAAAATTCTTTGTAATCTGCTGAAGGCTTTATCAGCCTCGTGCCAAAACAACATCAGCTGCAGTATTTAAACAAGTCAAGACACGTCTCCTGAGAGACAGACAAGACGAAGAACGCCACCCTTGTACATTTGAAAAGCCTTCCAAGAGAGTTTGTAGACAAACAGAGGCATCCGTCCACAAACAGAAAACTAAACATAAGGGCAGATCACCTTCGCACGTCATAAACCAGGGGGGTGGCAACAAACTGAGACAAGGCCTAGCACAATGAACCATTCCAGTAGAGCTACTATATACAAGCATTGCTACACATTTGATTCTGAAAATATATATTCTCCATAATGACATTCAATCATGCCAACATTAATCTCTGACTGATACTTAATGTATTTTCAACAGGGGGAGAGCTAGAACCTGTTTGACAACATCGGTGCTAGGAGTTGAACAGATAGAAACCCCAACGCGTGATTCATCATGTTGGGGCAGTTCAAAAAGAAATCAGCTTGGAATCTGTATTGTGGGGGGAGGGGGGTGTCCTTCTAGCTGAAAATGGCTGTTCGGGTAGAACAATTGGAGGAGGCTGTTCCCATTTAGGCACTGTTTAAACACGGAAACTCCTTGTTTTTGCTTGCTATGACCTTGCTGTGCTGTCTGGTTCTTACACAGGATGTTCATGGTTGGGGGGGAATGGGTTTCTGTGTGATGTGTTCAGTCACCCTGCAGCAACCGGACATTTTCAGACATTTTCAGAATTAAGTTCAGGGCTGTCCTAACACTTCATTTTATCTTGTCGCATTTAGTGAGCCCGTGGTCTTCAACATTCTCTTTTAGCTTTTGAATAGTCTTTGTGTGTCTTTCATTACGGAACATAAAACTTTAAGAGCCAAAAATAAGTATTAAATGCTGCTGGTTTCCCCTCTCCTTCCTTTTAAAGCAAGAGTGTGCCAGAGATTGTGTATATATTTGGTGTGATAAACACCCTTACTTGTTATTGCTCTTTTTAATTTGGGCACACACGCATTCAAACATGGACCAGGACGCACTGCAATGACAAACTTAACAACCTGCACTTTAATAAATGCTGGGTAACAGACAATTGATTTGTGTTGGGACAACTTGAAGGAATTAAGTTAACTCTTTAACAATTAAGTTGTCCCAACGAAATCTCAGGAATTGTGTTGTTCACACAGTTTCAGACTCGATCGGAATCGGATGTTTTTGTTTTGTTTTTTTTCATTATTTTCTAACACATCTATAGTTACGCGGTGGCACAGAGTTTTGTTGCAGAGACGCTATTGGTTAAATGCCAGCAAGCGCGAGTATGTCTGTGGTCTAAAGGAATTATACAGTTGATGACAACAACATTGCCATAGCAAACTGTAAGATATGTAAACTTGGGATTGCCTGCCGGGTATTTTAAATTGAGGTGCTATATTATATTAATTTTTTTTTTCATTTACTGTTGCACTAAAACCCAAAAGTGAAGAATTTATGTTATTTATTACTTGATTGTTTAAGCTACCTCACAGAAATGCTCTGTTTGTTAACAGAGTTGTTGAATGTTAAAATAAGGTGAATTAAATAAAAAATAAGGAACATCCTGGATCTGTTTCTTCGCTCTTCTTTATTCTTTTTTATCTATTATAGAAGTATCGGATTGGGTTTCGGTAGATACTTAAAATCAAATGACTCGGAGGCAGAAAACATCCTGATCGGAACATCCCTAATTTTAAATAAGTAGTTTGAAAAAGCAACAAATTGTTGTTGTTTTTTGAGTGTGCATGAATTGTGATATAAATGAAATGTGATTTGATCTTCATTGTGCAGAGTTATCTTAACTGCACAATCTTTTACGATGCAACTTTGAGGTTTTATGGTATAAATCGCCATCTACTATTTTCATGGAAAAGAACTGTCTAAATTCACCTTTTGTGTTCCCTGAAAGAAGGGGAATCATACAGGGTGAACAAATGTCTTTCTTTTCAAAAGTTAACATTTAGTGAATCCCATATGTGGAAATGCTTGCTACTAATATGATTTTAAAGGGTTTAGATTACCCCAAAATTTCATTCATTCATTCATTCATTCATTCATTCATTCATTCATTCATTTTCTTTTCGGCTTAGTCCCTTTATTAATCAGGGGTCGCCACAGCGGAATGAACCGCCAACTTATCCAGCATATGTTTTACGCAGCAGATGCCCGTCCAGCCAACCCAACACTGGGAAACACCCACACACACTCACATTCACTACGGCCAATTAAGCGTATCCAATTCACCTGTACCGCATGTCTTTGGACTGTGGGGGAAACCGGAGCACCTGGAGAAAACCCACACGAACATGGGGAGAACATGCAAACTCACACAGAAATGCCAACTGACCCAGTCAGGGCTCGAACCAGCGAACCCAAGAACCACCTTCTTGCTGTGAGGCGATTGTGCTACCCACTGCGCTGCCCCCTACCCAAAAATTTTAATTCTGTTAATAATTACTCACCCTCATGTCATTCCAATTTCCTGAGACCTTCGTTCATGTTCACACACGAATTAGGATATATTACATGACTTCTGAGTGCTCCCTGATCCTCACTGTTTGTCAAAAACATTCTGTGTGACTTCAGTGTTTCAACTGTAATCGTATGAAGCTCCAAGAACTTTTGTAAACAAAAATCAACTGTAAATATGACTTGTTTGACTATATTTTTTGTGCCTCATCAGGTCACGGTGCACGTTTACTATGGGCAGTATGACGTATTGTTAATTAGAGTCAGCGGTGCAACACACAAGTGACATAAATCCCAAAGTAAATGCGTACACTGACCTGACAAGAAAGACATAGACTAACAAAGTCATTTTTACAATTCTTTTGGCACACTATAGTGTATTTGGAGCTTCGTATGATTACAGTTGAACCGCTGAAGTCACATGGAATTTTCTGACAAGGTTTTTGGTTCCTTTTCTGTACTCTGGACTGAATCCCTCAGGACTGTTGTCAATGGAGGATGAGGGAGCTCTCGGATTTTATCTAAAATATTTAAACTTGTATTCTGATGATGAATGAAGGTCTCAGGGCATAGGAACAACATGAGGCTAAGTAATTAATGACAGAATTTTCAATACCGGGTGAACTAACCCTTTAACCCAAACAACAGTGCCCTTAGAAAGTCATATAGACCCGAGGCAGGATTAAGATGCTCTTCTGAATGCCAGGGATGGCTGCACCAGCTCTGCGGTGATCCAGCTTTCCTCCACACCCAGACCCAGCAGCTCAGTCACCTCAGGAATGCAGAAAGCGTGCTCTGACTCTTTCTAAAGTCTACACACAGCTAAAACACTACAAATGGATTTTGCATGCATGGATACAGATTGCTTATTTGTCTTTTGAGCTCTACTGAGCAATCGAAGCTTCATATCTGAGACGATAAAAATGATGAGAACCAAAGACTGAATTTCAGGAGTCAGCTTGACATGTGACACCGATTCAAAACAAAACTTCAACCAATAAAACAGATTTGAGCTCATAAAACGACAGAAGAGCTGAGCAAAGCAAGAACAGGAACAGTTCTCACATCACAACCTTAAATAACTCTGTTCTTTTTGTAAACTGCAACAAGTAGGTACAAGACAAAAAAAAAAATCAAATGCAGATGTTGTAGGTATCTTGAACAGATTTTTAGGAAAAACCTGCACATAAAATGCAAAGTACCTAATAACACAAAAAACCCTGCCTACATCTAAAGTTATCAAAGTATTCAAAGGTTTACCTGCATAGGCGAGATTGCCGCACCATCTTCTCAACACCTTTGATTCTTTCTCTTCTCGACCAAGTTACATTCGTAGGATCCGTCTCCTTTTGTTTTTCTTTAAATCTCTTTTCCTTTCTTGGAAGTTCACGCCACTTAATGCCTTATACAGCTTTCAGCCTTTTGCACAAGCACTTTGACATTCCACCTACAGTACAGCTCAAAGTTCCAGTTCTGACAGTTCTTGCTCAGGGCCAGTGTGTGTGTGTGTGTGTGTGTGTGTGTGTGTGTGTGTGTGTGTGTGTGTGTATGTGGGTGGGTGTGTATACACGCTACAGCTTTGTGCCAGTTTCAGCTTGCCTGCCTCCTCTGTCTGCATTCATTTCCTGTTCCAGCACACACATCACAGCTTCAGAAGCGTGAGACAGTTAACAACAGGAAGAGAGAGAGAGAGAGAGAGATGAATGTATGGTTTAACTGATTCATTAGGATTAAAAAAACTCTAATTATTAACCAAATGTTACTTCACAAAATCAGTAAAGCATTGCTCCATTAAACACAACATAAATGAGGGTCCCTCTCAAATAAGTGCAACAATCGAATGTTCTGCATTGTTACCGTTTGGTTCAAATTGTGTTCCACAAATCAGGTCACCCGAAAGTTGGTGGGTGAAATCAATTAACAAACCCTCAGATAGGAACACACCACTGACAGGATGCTTAGTTTTAGAAATAGTCTGACAACATGTAAAAAAATAAATAAATAATAAAAAAAGTTCTGCTTTTATCTCACATGAGTGCACATTATAGTTATGCTAATCTATACAAGCTATAAAGAATGTCAATTGTAGAGAGTTTCATCCACTCCTACTGTTAGCCACTGAATGAAAAACATCAGCTCTGGCAAGAATTTCACCATGCAGTTTCTATGAATAACACCCAGTGGTTGATTCACACCCATTTGGGCTCTGGCGGTTTCTTCCCTCCCTTCCAGTTTGCACAACCTCTGATCACATTTAGACTTTTGGATAAAACTGAACTTCTGCTAAATATAATTACTAGAAAAAAAATTACAAAAAAAAAAAAAATCACAGACTGGGGAAACCAGGAACCAAGAGGTTGGTACTCACCCTCAGATGTGTGTGATCAGGACAGCACGCCACACCCCTGCAGAGGAAAAAAAGAGAAAAGTATGTTTTCTGGGTGGGGCACATGAAGATTTACTGTTGCCATTGGACTCTGTACTTTCAACGGTGTCCCATTTTGGCATGCTGGAATGTGTTGTGCTTTTCTGGAACATAAAAATAATAGGAAACCCAGTTTTAATAGGATAAAGAGATGGAGCAGTAGTCCATCACAAAATAATGTGCTAATTACTCCACTTTATTCAGTAAACACATTGTTTAACGTCACATGATGTACTCTGTCGAATGATATGTGAAACTTTTCATTATAGTCATAAACATGTATGCATTCTGACTTTTTCATTTGACTACAAAAAGAGTTTGAGGTTGTCACTTCATCAATAAGTCAAGGTGTGATTTAGTGATGTCTGTGACATGCTTTTTACAACACATTTTTATGCAAAAACTAATCATTTTAGTCAGTTGTTAAGGTCTCTGTGTTTCGAAAGGGTGACAATAAATGAGGATAGGATTCAGAGCACAAACTATTTCCAACTGTTGAGTGTGTATTATGATGCAATCTGTGTCATAACTGATGATATCATTTGTGTCATGCAGGAAGAGAACTAGGGTTTTATTATTGTTGTTGAAAACTCACTGGTAATACACAAATAATTGTCTCTATCAACTTCATTATTCATGTTTCATTTTTCCTTTCATTCATTTTCCTTCGGCTTAGTCCCTTTATTCATCAGGGTTCGCCACAGCGGAATGAACCACCAACTTATCCAGTATATGTTTTACACAGCAGATGCCCTTCCAGCTGCCACCCAGTACTGGAAAACATCCATACACACTCATTCACACACACACTCATTCACACACACACTCATTCACACACACACACCTATACAGCATGTCTTTGGACTGTGGGGGAAACCGGAACACCCGGAGAAACCCACGCGAACATGGAGAGAACATGCAAAGTCCACACAGAAATGCCAACTGGCCCAGCGACCTTCTTGCTGTGAGGCGAGAGTGCTAACCAATGAGCTACTGTGTCACCTAACTTCATTATTAATATAATAATTATTCCATTATACTATTTAAATACACTTTATATTCATATGTTAAAAAGCTCAACTTATTTGAAAAGTGATCAGTGATATATTTGACACTGTCCCTGTCAAGGACTAGGAACGTATTCACGTGTCCGACTTTTTTCTCCCCACAGTCCTCCCTCTTCCTCATCCTCGGGAAGGAACCCCCCTCTTTCCTGTTCAGCCACATAAAGTTTCCTCTTCTCAAACTATCTCATTTCCTGCCAAGGACTCACATGTCCTTTCCTTTAACATACTCTGGATTTGAAGACAGGTATGTATCAGTGCACGTGTCTGGACTGTGTATATGAGAAATGTAAAGCATACGGGGTTGCTGAACATTTGAACAAGTATGAACCTGCTGCTCTGTAATCTATATCGCTGAATCAAAATGTGTTGTTCATGGTAGAGAGGCATAAAATCCTTTGTCATCTTGCAAAAGATCTAACATTTTTTTTGTTCCCAGGAACGTTTTGCCTCTCGGTATTGATTTTGCCAAGCTCAAGATCAAGAGTTTTCAAAATTCAGGCAGTTCTCAAACATTTCCTTGAGCCATAAGCACAAAACACACCAACCAAATAGTGCATGAAGAATTATTTATACTACAGTGTTTATTTTGTCAGTTTATGTATTTTACACTATTAATTTACAGCGGATTTCAAATAGACAGATGTGTAACCACTCAGATTATGAACCAAGCTGAGGTTTCTCGTGAGCACAACAGGCCTTGTTTTGAAATGTAGCTACAAATGTACCAAATGTAAAACATATGAAGTCGAGAATCTGAGGTTGTCCTGCCACCTATCGATGAAGTTTGATATAGCATGACGCAAGTGTGGTAACTGCTAATTCTTTACATTTTTTAATATAATTAGCTACACTGTTTTTAGTGTGGTCGGAGTTTTATCAGATTGTTTATTCAAATGAAATGTACGGTTTCTGTTTTGAGGCTTGTTTGTCTAAGCCTTAATAATAAAGCTATATATAGCCCAATCCAGCAGAGAAAAATGAGTGATTTTCGTTTTTTCTTGTTAGTGTTTATGCGTAATATATCCCATAACTGTGCATATTCCGTTATTAGTAGTGTAACAATTACACTTTTATCTATGTAAAATGTGTCAATGAAATGCATCTGTTTTTAGTCTAGTCTTTTGGTCTTACTTCGTAATTCTCTATTTTTTTATAAACTTCTTAAAATTAAATTATACTGTCCATTTCTAAATCTATGTCTTCCAATCTATCTCTATTTAATTATTTTTATTTCAATGCATGCAATGCCTTTTACTACATGCAGAGGCGCTTCATATATTAGCCTACGTCTCTTTGTTATGATACATTATGATAATTATTTTTTTCTTTCTAAATTCAGCATAATAAACAGTGACTGTGATTTTAAAAATCATTTCCTGGCATAAAAAGCGAGATTTTGTTAATTACATTTTTCTTTTTATTATTGTTTTTTTAAAGACATTTTCCTTACATTTTTTCTTTTTTAATGAATGTATTTTTTATAGACGTCATACATGAGGCACAAGGTTAATTGCCGCTAATTTTTCAAGTTTTTATTAAATACTTTTAAGAACATACAGGGAAAAAACAAATAACCGAAAGTAAAAACCTCTTAATCAATCAGGAAGTCCAAATAGCAGCATACTACAAACAAAAGAAGAAGAAAAAACAAAGATAAATAAATAAAAGATACAATGTAATACAAGGGATTTACATAAATATTTCCAGTTTTAAAATCAAAATCAGGTATAACATACTTCAATCTTTTTTTTAAACAATTTTGTGTTTAATAGACATCTAAACGTAGACAGTTTGGCTAAAACAAGGCTAAACTTGGGCTGTCAGTGAAAATCTAATAGACATCTAGAATAGGCCAAAACTAGACTAGTCGTCAAATAGACAGATTAGACATACATTATATGTGTAGTCAAGTATTTCTGTTTATTTGATGACTAGTCTAGTTTTGGCCAATTCTTAGATATCTATTAGATTTTCACTGACAGCCCAAATGTAGCCTTGTTTTAGCCTAGATGACTATGTTTAGACGTCAATTAGACATCTATTAGACATGTTTTAAAAACAAAAAAATGCTTGAATATGCTTCAATATATTCAATATGCTTGAATTTTGCTTCACAAAAGGTACAAACATAAAAATCCATATTAAATCTATGTCTGAGGAACTCATTACAAGGATAAATGTCGTTAGCTAATGTAGAGGTAATGTACAGTCCCAAACGAAAAGCTTCTATGTTCTAACAAGGTATGGAAAATCGGTTGCATCATGAGTGATGAAAGCGCGGCCGTGGAATTGTTAAAAGAATTCTTTGGGAGAGCGCATCGTCACTGTGGAAAGTGAAAGTGAAATGCTGAGTGTGTAAACAATGCCCTGTCACAATGAGGAATAACCACTCGCCGGATTGTGTCGTCACATTACACAGCCGGTTTGATGACATCACACTTAACAAGAAAGCTGCTCTAATATACTGTTTATACTTTACCCCGAGCGCAACAATATGGGAAAAAAGAACTCTAAAACATTAAAGTTTGTAAACATATTGACTAGCAATTGCATTACGTAAGCTAGCTTACTACTACAAAACATAGTCTAGTTGTTGTATGATGTGATTGCGTCACCTAGCTTGTAGTGCTTATGAAAGTCCCAGATTGATTCACGCATGCCTACCTCCGCTATCTCTCTCGTTGATTTCAGCTCAAGATGATTAAACATAGCTTGTCTAAGGTGTGAAAAGGAACGCCCACCACGACGAAGATGATCACGTGCTTATTTCATTTTCTCCTTCTAAAACTTCCAATTGTAATACAGCTGGGTTTCCCGCGCTTTCCACCTGCTTAAGGAATGCAAATTTGGTAGGGATTTTTTTCTTAGCACTCTATAAAGTCAAGGTCTTGCCATAATTTAGTAGACAATCCAAGTCGTAGTACTCATATCGTTAGAATAGTGTCTCTACTGCTGTCAATACATCATAATGAGGGCTGCTTTGTGTTTTCTATGCCTTATAATTTTTCCGACTTTATTTGTATCCTCTAATCAGGAGAGAAGAACTTTGATTACGACAATAAAGCTTTTGAATGCGCTGGTGAGACTAATCCTATTTATGTATTTATTTGTTTATCTGTCTGTCTGTCTGTCTGTCTGTATGTCTATCTATGTGATAATTCAATTGATTTACTACATTTGTTAAGGTAAGTGGTTGCAAACAATTTATATGGGCTAAACAAACTAATTAAATTTGATAATGTTGAACCTTATTTGTTTGTTTAAAATCACCCCATATAAATTGTTTGCAACATTAAACATTTTTTTGTAAGTCTATCTATCTGACTGTCTATCTGCCTGTCTGCCTATCTGTCAATCTATCAATCTATCAATCTATCTATCTATCTATCTATCCATCTATCCATCTATATATCTATCTTTTTTCTTTCTTTCTTTCTTTTGTGGTACATTAATATGGTAATAAATGTCCAATTACGAGTTGGAAAAAATGAATCATAGGTTAATGTTGATGTATTTTAATAGCCTACTGAGAAACGCCCTGAACATGAACATCTTTTTTTCTCCCAAAGGGCCCAAAAGCGTGCATAAACGAGGTGGAAAATGCGACTTCTGCTCGTTTCAGTAATCTTATCAAAAAGGTAAACAATACAATAACAACACACAGAAATGTTAAATCCTGAGATCTTCATATGTAGTGTTAGTTTAGTTGCAGTCTCACTCAAATACAGCTGCCTGCATAAAACTTGATTTGCCAGTTCAGGTGTGTCGAAAAAAATAATCTGCAACTTCACCTATTAACCTCTGCCGGTGTCTCTTATAGCGTGCATGTTGTTTGACACTGACTATTGTATCTTCTTCATCTGTAAAGAGACAGGAAATACCTGAGGCCCTGAAGATATCATACAACTCCACCTTTGAGATCTTCAAGAAGAAAATAAACAACTGCCACTGGCATAACAATGCATTCCGAGATCTAATGGAGCACCTCAATAGGCAAATTATATCCAACACCGTAAGTCACGTCCAATAGTTTTGAATACGTCTTTATTATCGACAATTATAGACTGTAACACAACGTATTATTAAAATGCAGGCTCCTGTGATAAGCTCTGAACTTGAGACCATGGTCAATGACTTCAAGCTGCTCGACGATTTTCTCACAAAGCAGGTGAGGGATTCAGTAAATAATGTGCTATATGATAACGAAAATTCACATCTGCACCAATTAACTCTCACTCTTCTTTTCGACAGAAGTTTAGCTGCTGCGCTTGGGAGATTGCGCGACATGATATTTTGGTCGTCATGGACCACTTCAGTAAAAGGAGTGCACATAGAAAGAGACACTAATGCATCACATGTAGTTAACCAAATGTTGTCCATATTTTGTTATTACGTTAAATTTATTTATTTATTTATTTATTTAATTATTTATTTATTTTGCACTTCACTGAAGTCAATTTGCTAAAATGAGCAATTGAAGAATGTATGAACGGATGGATGGATGATTTTCAAGTTGATTATTTTTTTTTTTTGCCTATATCTAAGTTGTCCTTTATGGCAATAGACATGTTCTGTTTAGAAACACGTGCAGAACACTTAATCTAGGCTAAGTCTACACTAAGATGTATGAAATGTATTGTGTTTTAAAGCACTGTTCATCAGGGGCATGCATTTTATTATATAAAGAAATTTTGTTTCTTTGTTGAATGTATCACAAATGTCTAAATGTCTCTGTAACAAATGTGTGAACATGTGACCATCTGTGAATTTCCTACCTATAAAAAAAACAAATTCTCTGAAACTGCCATTAACTCGTGTTCATTATTTCATTCAGTTAGTCTATCTGTGCAAGTCGGTACATTTTATTACCTTAGTAAATAAGATTTGTTATCTGTGGGTATATTCTAATTTCGTAAAAGAATCAGCCTTGCTTTACTGAGCAAAAAATGACCATGTTTGAACATGGACTACTAAGTTGTCCATGAGAAAATGTATTTAATGCATGTCAGTATAATATGTTATTTAACTGCCTTTCAGTAATAATTTAAAGAGTCCGCGAGATAAAATCAGTTAAAGGAAAATATTAATAAGAAGGAGGCAAAAGTCTTGTTGAAAGTTTGATCTCATGCAACATTCGACAGAAAAAGTCAAAAAGACTACTGTGGTCGAAAGGCCTCAATTAGGTATCGATGAGTGATTATAAAACCGGAAACCCACTCTCACGCATGTTATCTCCCTGCAATATTCTAGCTTTCCTTCACTTTTGTTAAAATACTCAAACAAATGTGTGTTATAAGAACTTCCTAAGTTTGGTTTCATTTCTACAGTCAAAACATAATAAGAACGTTGTTCATCGGCACTTTAAGTAAAAGTAAATTGACATTTAATTAATAAAGTGCCATTACGTGATTGGTTATGGATATATATCTAGTCTACATCTTGCCACGTTTTTACAAAGTAGTGAAAAAATCATCAAAAATGGAGAAAGTCCACTAATTCATTCATTCACTTATTTTCCTTCGACTTAGTCCCTTAATTCATCAGGGTTCGCCACAGCGGAATGAACCCCCAACTTATCCAGCATATGTTTTACACAGCAGATGCCCTTCCTAATGCAAAAATAACGAACGAAATAAAATCCACTGTGATGCGAAAGTGTCACAAATCCAATAGTATTTTATCTTGGAAAGTTTAGTTAGATTTTAGCCTGCTTATTTGTTGGGCAGTGCAAATCTAAGTTTATGGATAACTTTTAGGTCTCTAAGACAAGGCCAATATCCTAGATATATTTTAAATTTACGGACAATCGCATAATGATAATAATAACAACATCAATGTAACAAAACTAATTAAAAATAATTAACAACAACAACAACAACAACAACAAAAATATACTTATTGTGAGTTAGGTTCTTTGGGTAAATGGATATATATTTTTTATTTAAACAATGATATAATGTCATTATAATAATAAAATGTAATTAAATGAAACTATTTGTTTGATAAAACTGGCAAGCCTGTCAATTTTAATTATTAGCCTACTTAACAATATTAAATCAATAACAACGTCAAAAACGTAATAGTGTTTTACAACCACTGTGTTAGGTAATAATAATAGTAGTAGTAGTAGTAGTAGTAATAATAATAATAATAATAATGGGGCAGCACGGTGGCGCAGTGGGTAGGACAATCGCCTCAGAGCAAGAAGGTCGCTGGTTCGAGCCCCGGCTGGGTCAGTTGGTGTTTCTGTGTGGAGTTTGCATGTTCTGCCCGTGTTTGCGTGGGTTTCTTCCGGGTGCTCCGGTTTCCCCCACAAGTCCAAAGACATGCGGTACAGGTGAATTGGGTAAGCTAAATTGTCCGTATAGTGTATGTGTGTGAATGGGTGTGTGTGGATGTTTCCCAGTGATGGGTTGCAGCTGGAAGGGCATTCGCTGCGTAAAACATATGCTGGATAAGATGGCGGTTCATTCCGCTGTGGCGACCCCAGATTAATAAAGGGACTAAGCCGAAAAGAAAATGAATGAATGAATGAATGAATTTGTATTATTAAAAAGTAATAATAATAATAATAATAATAATAATAATAATAATAATAATAATAATAAAAGGCTATTTTATAGGATAAAATATTTTTCATCAACAATATTATAACATAACTAATGATAACAATAATAACAATAATACCAATAATAACAATATTCATAATAATAATAATAATAAAATAATAATAGTAATGATGATGATGAAATTATTATTTTGGTAATCCAATGGCCAGTTTTTCTTGCGTAGTGACAAAAGCATTTATGTAAAGTGAAGTGAAATCGCAATATAATGCAGAAGAAAGTGCGGTGAAATCCAACGAGAGTTCGAGGTTTTCACACGAGATTGCATCAGCTCACATGACGTCTAAACAGAAAGTGTTTTGGTTCACGCGAACCCGCGGCTGCGTTTGGAAACGGCAGCTTGAAATACGTTGGAATCAGGTAATTATTTTGACCCGTGGGATTTATTTTGCTTGTATGAAGTTATTAACAGCATTATCTGTGTGTTGCAAGTGGCTATTGCTGTGTGCGGTTTGAGCTGATGCCTATATGACTGTTGAAACGTAACTACATCAGCCTACATATTTATAAGATCATATTGTTGGGCTACTTCTCTTCTAACAATGCCAAATTAAGTACTTTCAAAATAAAACTTCATAAATTTGAGCATAGAGCCTACTTTTGAGTTATTTTGTATGGTCCTCTATACGCGTTCGCAAGAAGCTGAAAGTGAAACCTGGGAAATACCAGCTATCAAGCAAACAGACGTTCGTTTTCCCTTTCCCAATACTCCCGAATAAATCCAGCACTCTTCACCATGTCTCTGAAACTTTCTCTTGAGCGACAGCGTAGAAAACTACTTAATACACACAAAGATGAAAACTCAAATGTGGACCTATATTTTTGTGATATTTGTAACTCTGCAGAGTCAAAGCTCTGCGTCTACTTGCGAATGGCTCGGCCGATACAGGATAATAACCACGGAGTCTCTGAACCTGCTCATGAAGATGGTAAATGCAATCTCCTACCTTTAGTTATGAACGTTGTTTAGAGACTTAATGTATCATTGCATTGGTGCGCTTGAAACACAGCTAATTAAGCATATTTGGGGAACAGATGTATAGTTTTAGGCTTACGGTTGTTTGTTTACCTACATAAATGATTTACAAATAGGCTACTTGAAGTGCAAAAGATGCTTTGCTACTGATGGATGATGCGACTCACTGGGTTAGAGTAAATCTTCATACTATGCCATCACTGCTTCTATCACTTTATTTTCTTGTCACAGCAGTCTCATTGGTGTTTTAAAATAATTCAGCAGTTTTGATTTTTGCAATTTTGTTCTTCGTATGAAAGTATTAGGGAACATTGTCAGATGTGTGCAGATGTAAACGGAGATGATGTTTTGCATCTGTGTGTCTTCTTAATTTGACTTACAGTCACATTTTAGAACGAATGAGAAAATGAACTTATTTTTAATCTGTTTTATAGGGTGGAAAATATGCAGATCTGGAGGCACCGTTTCCAAGTCGCTTGTACAACTTGATA
This sequence comes from Danio choprae, assembly GCA_903798125.1. NCBI lineage: Eukaryota > Metazoa > Chordata > Actinopteri > Cypriniformes > Danionidae > Danio > Danio choprae. The sequence continues at coordinate 8,883,451 of CAIGQW010055694.1, read as the reverse complement.
GACAAGTCAAAGGTTTGTACAGTGCTTGAAAAGACCATGTTATCAAAAAATAAATGGAATCAGAAAGTGTTTATAATCTGAAGAGGCGGGTAAACCTATAAATAATAACACTGCATTGCATTGCAGGTGGAGGACCAGGTGAAGTTTATAGTCCTGACCTTGGATCACATCATCCACCTTATGGATGCTAGGGAGCACATGAACTCAGTGAACTGGGACCAAAACACTGTTGAAGACTTTCTTAACATACTGCACAGGAAATCTTCTGACCTCAAAGAATGTGTAAGTCCTGTGTCCAAGTATTTATGGATTGCATGTAATCCTTGTTCAAGGAATCATCATAAAAGCAATACAGCATAAACTTAGTTAAAAGGTTAAATCATGTAGCATTAATCCTACAAATGTTGAGATTCTGAATAAAAGGCTAAACTAATATAGAGCTTAGTCATTGAATAGATGTGTTTAAATGAGTTTTAGTGACACCTATGGGGAGCTTGGGTAAATTGCAGCACACAAAACAACAATATCTTGTTATTTATTCCCGTTTTTACTTTTATCAGGTGGCAAGATACACAAAGCCAGCACACAAGGAGTCCTACGAGATAAGAATAAAAAGGCACTTCATGACTTTAAAGAAGATTCTAAAGAAAAAAGTAAGTTTGACTACATATTAAAAGCGCATGTGTTTCCAATCTTTACTTCTGTCATCAGCTTGTTTTCTTAGTGCTAGTAGTGAAATTATTTTTTAAATCATATATTGCATTGCTTCTTTCATGTTTAGCAGCAATTTCAAAGTGGGTGGTGCTAAAACGTGTGTTCAGTAATTGGCTATTGTGAGGTTTTAATATGTTGCTTCAAGCACATATATTGCATCATTTTGGAAATCAGCCATATAGGAATATCGATTTGTGATTGAAATAGGAGTGTACATTTCTTCTACATTTCTAATTAATAAATATGACACCAAATTCAAGTGTCAAGTCCATGTCTATAGGTCATTTACTGAATCATTCATTCAAGTGATTCACTCAGACAAATTCATTAAGGATAGAAGCACTAATAGAGCACGAAAATGCTCTGCTCTGGCTTTGTTTGCAATGAATTTATTGGCAATATTGTGTCTAAAATGTATTTCGCTCAATATCTTTCAATATACTTCTTTTTGTTGTATGAAATCAATATCAGATATGTGAATATGCTCAAGAAAATTGCACTTTTAGTTGCGCAGCTATGTCCTATAACACATTTTTTATACCCCATAAAGGCATATTGTTTGCTTTGAGAACTTGAAATATAATGCAACTGATTTTTGATTTTGTTATTGTCAAAGTGACTTACAGCATCAATAAAGCAACAATTACGGGTATTTCTCCTTCATAATATATTCGATAAATATAACACATACATAGATGCAAACCATAAAATCTATGAAAATAAAAATGCACTGACATGATAACATAGTATTGTGCAATTAGCTGTGCGGATGAGCATGCTTTAATTGATAATTTGCCCCATAATCTTAGTTTGTGTGAGAAGGACGTTAGTGTTCATTTCAGTTGAAAGCTGTTGTACATTTTATTTATACAGCGGGGGAAATAAGTATTCAAATGAAAATATGTTCTTTCACATAAAAATGCACATAGCTAAAGTTGTTCTTTTTGTGTTTTAAGCAATACAGCGCTAAAGCATGGGAGCAGATCCGGAGAGTTGTGAAAAGCCACCTTCAGAGGATGGACATTATCGCAAGCAATGCGAGGATCAATCCTCGAGTATAACAGATGATTTGATATAATGACCAAAAAAAAAAAAAATGACAGCATTGATCAAAGAAAAGTTATTACAAAAAATGCCTTTTTGAATGACCAAAAACCTCAAAAAAACAGCCTAGGGTTTAGGGTGCCTAATGCCTAAATGTGAAATCAAGAAATGCTATGTGTTTCAGATGTATTTATTAAGTGCCAGTCAGGTGTTTTATGATCCACAGATATGATTGTTTAAGGAATTTCTTAAACGGACATAGATTTTGGTGCGCAATTTTTATACTGTACAATATTTATTGATATTATATTTATTGTTTTCATATTTATTGTTGTTTATTTATTTATTTGTTTGTTTATTTATTTATTTATATATGTCATAAAACGAATTATTTTGTATTTTCAAATAAAAAAGTTGGACTAAAATGTATTGACTGTTTACTTAAATCCACTATATATGGCGGACAGTTTCCTATACTTTTATTTCGAATGACTCTTCAAAATGTTGGTATTTAAAACATTTATCTATATGGATTCAAAACGTACATTTTACATTTTAATTATATATATATAGAAATGCCTCAAAGAATGAGCAAATGTGTATTGTAAAAAACTGAAAGTCTGTATACAGCAGCATTTGCCCAGCACTGGGTCGGTTCTCGAAAGGGGGCGCCAAAATCTACATTCTCGGCGTCAATCAAACTTTCGGTGGAACAAATACAACATCCTTTGTATTCCACTTCTAATACAAAAACACCGATTTAAAAAAATATGTAGCAAGTGAATTAAAATTTTTGATTAAATTAGCTATTTTCAACGTATTGAGGCGCAAGTTTTATTCGTTTGATAAAGGGACACATTTGTTTACACTTAATTTTATTGATTGTCGGGTCAGAACTTTCATGTAACTAATACACTTCAAAAAATGCTTGGTATATTTTAAATCAACATATGGTCAAACCCAATATGTGGGAAACCCAACATTTGGGTATTTTTTAAACGAATTTAAATGCCATTTTCAACCCATCTTTTGGGGCTGTCTATGTTTGACCCAACGTTGGGTTAAAACAACCCCGCTTTTTTAAATGACCACTTAAGAAATGTTTAGACAGTTTGTACTAAACTCAGAAAAACAGTATTAATGAGTTGATTAACGTTACGGAACGTCAAAATGAATATAGGAAATGCCGGTACATTTATAACTTCGTCTTTTACAATTATTACAAAGATTACAATTTCCCTTAATTTGTTCATAAATCTTGATATTAAAACAATGTTGATATACTTCATTTTGCCAGATCATATCTGCGTAAACGTGTTTTAGTCAGAATCACAAAAGTTTCTCATTGTTAAAGTTTTTGAAATAAGTCTGATGTTAATCAAGGCAATATTATTACAAATCAAAATATCGACTTTATTTATTTAAAATTTAGGCCTAATTTACTTATAAACTTTTATTATCATCAATCCAGTCTTAAGTGTCTCATAAGCTTTTATAAAACATTTCAAGTGTTCCGATTTGCCGCTCTGTTGTGTATTATTTTTGCTCAGTCATAAAACAAATAAACTTGATGTTGAGAATAAATAGTCTAAATAAATTCATTACAATACGAATCCATTTATCGCTGACCGACTTCTTGTTAAATACAAGCATTTCGCCCCAGACCATTGAATTATAATATTCACAAGTTTTAGGCAAATAAAATTTAAATAAAATAAAATAAAAATCGTTTCTGAGTGTGTACACCATATTTGCAACTTTATCATCGTAACCATAAAATATTGACATCGTTTCTCATTCGGAAATGTCTTCTAAAACAGCAATGTCATATTATATACTATATACGGCCTGTATATTATATAAAAAAAGAAAGAAGTAACTGTGTGGGATGTTCCTCACAATAGTGTTTATTTTAAGAACAATGAAAGTTCTTAAAATAAACTATTTGCACTTTACATTTATAACTCGAATAAAAAAAGTTTTTTTTTCCACTAAATGAAAAGTTTCTATGGATGTTAAAGGTTCTTTATGGAACCATAGGCCTACCAGTAAAGGGACGAAACGCTTCTATTTAGCAAGGAGTCAGTCAGAGGTAAATGGATTTGTAATCCATTGTATTGTAATTTGTAATCCAATTAATTGCAATGAATTCATTTAGACTATTTATTCTCAACATCAAGTACATTTGCCTTATAACTGATCGACAGTAATACACAACAGAGCGGCAAATCATAATACTTGAATTGTTTTATAAAAAGCTCATAAGACACTTAAGACTGGATTAAAAGCTCATAAATAGACATTAACCATTCTTCTTTAGTCTGTATATTTTTTAGTGTAATGTAACAAGTAGGCCCTGGCCTATATTTTCCATATAGAAGTGTCTAGACAAGTCTAAAATAATAATAATAATAATAATAAAAAAAAAAAAAAAAAAAATAAATATATATAATTATTTTTTGCTTGTTCAAACTGTTTATTTAAAATGAGCTGAATCAACACAATTGTTTTGTTCAATCCACTTGAATTTGTAAAAACGAATAAGTTAACTTAATTCCTTCATGTTGTCCCAACACAAACCGATTGTGTGGAACTCAGCATATTGTTGTGTTCAACAGTCACAGAATGTGAGTGAAAATGTTTTCAATGAATATGCATTTCAACAACATAATCTTTACTTCTTTTGTTCTGTTATTTTTTCCCCTCATATTATTGGCTCAGTTATTATACCTCCTTCTTAGGTTTTGTAATTCCATGATGATGCATTTAAATGTTTTTTTTTTAAGTTTTGTTTTAAATGATGTATCAGGCTCAGTTCAGTTTTTCCAGAAAAACTCAACAGCAGAGGTCAAATGAACATAAGAGCTAGCCGATTTCACATAAGTGCGCCTCTTACGTCTTGCAGTGGTGAAGGTGGAATATTCCTCGTATATTAAATGATGACTGTGTGGTTATTAGGGCGATCATTATTAGGTTCAAGTGGAAAACTGCCTGTCATACGCTGAGTAGACATTCATAGAGCGCGAGGTGGATGCTATGTGGTCGGGCCGTGTGGTAAGTGAACTTTGCACACGGTGGGTCGTTGGCAGTTTTGTGATGCTCTTATGATGTGGGTTGATCTTAAATGGGTGCTTCGCTTTCCCCACATGTGAAAAAAATCTCCTATTAATTTTATGAAAGAAAAGAAATCGCTCGTTCATTCATAGAAATACAAGGATTTTCCCAGCAATGAAAAGTGAAAATGCGATGCGGACATTTTACTAGCCTACGCTATACCACCCTTTGGTTTTTCTGATAAAGATGACAGTTTGTTTTGCTATATATTTAATATAATGAAAATGTATAGTGTAATTTAAAATTAATTTATTGATTATTAATGTATCATATAATACAAAGCCGCTTATGCTTATTTGATGTTTAGCTTTGCACATTCTTTTTCTCTCCTACTTTACAGTTTTGTCTTTAAAGCTTACGTAAAAGGAAATCTAAGATGGCAATGGTAATATGAGGCAATTTAAATAGGCTTATACAATGTCCATATACATCCATAAGCACAATTTAATAATGAAATCGTTTCTCAAAACGAACTTTATAGATAATGATAATGAAATACGATTAAGAAATGACAGGAATACGGTTCAAAATTAAAGATCTTAGTTGTCAACATTTGATGCTGCACAGTTAGCTTACTATGCAAGAACAACAGCGTGAACTTGAGGGAGAATTACGTCATCTATCAAACAATGTGACAATGAGAACGACAATGAGACCAGCAAAAAAAAAAAAACCTTTATCGATACTGATAAAAAATAGCATGCATATTTTGTTGGAAAAGTATTAAATGAAATATAGAGCAAATAAAAAAAAAAACGTCCATGTCAGCTGTTTAATTAACCATTTATTTAACATGCGCCAGACTCACCATGACACTAAGATATTGAGTCTCCATATATTATTTTTAATTGGTATGTCTTATAAATATTAAGATGTCTTTGAAGTATAATAATCACGAGACGGTTGTGGGTGCACCGCCACTGGCAATAAATCAGAAAGATAATGAAATACCTTTAGAGAGAGAGTGAAAGGGAGAAAAGGAAGCAAAACACCCGTCATATTAAGTGATAAACTACAAAAAGAAAACCAGAGCTGCATTTGAGATTGTTAGATGCAGGCGTCCTGGCTTTAGAAGAATTACTTTATAAAACAATAGATAGATAGATAGATAGATAGATAGATAGATAGATAGATAGATAGATAGATAGATAGATAGATAGATAGATAGATAGATAGATACATAGACCACATCCTCTTTACCACAGAAAAGGAAAGAAGTGGAGAGCTGAAGAGTTCACTCGTTTGCGATTTCCATTCGTCACCAAGTTAGTATAAAATGGATCTTGGGGATCCATGTCTTCAGAAAAATCGACAGATTTTCAAAACGTTTCAACACCGCTTGGGATCAACTGCTATTTCTACAGCTCTCTTCATTTTAGACAGCTCTACAAAATGGAATTTTGGCAGTTCGTTGCGTTCTTGTGTCCAGCTCTCTTTTTCGCGCAAATTTGTTCAAAGCCAACAAACTGCATCATGCGAAGGAAACACGTGAAAACAGCTTACAGTCTACTTGAGAATATGGTAAGTTGAGCTTTATTTGATCTCCCCCTTCGTTCCTTTACCTGACTTATACTGGCTGTTCTTAAACTGTCCTTTCTTTCATTTTAGGGTGGTCTTTTCCCTCGCGAATGCTTGGAAGAAAACGTCAGAATAACGTTTCCGAAATACGCACTGCAATCAAATAACTCTAATCAGGTGAACCAGCAACACATTATTACTACCAACATTAGACTTTATCAGGCATATTACCTCCATTACTTGACACATTTCCGAAATCTACTTGACAGAACCTGGATTGATGAAGACTGGGCATAAGTAATAATAATTAAACTTGTATACGTTTAATTTCCAGAAAACCGGTGTAGCAAAAGCAACGTATAAAATTATGGATCACATTGACTTCCTCTTTGCCAACGACAGTTATCCGGACTCCTGGAATCAGAGGAAAGTGGATAATTTTCAAAACATCGTTTACCGTTTAACAAAAGAGAACAAATGTGTAAGTGAATAATATATTTACTTTATAATTTTATATGAATACATGAGCATGCGTGTAATTATGTCATATTTCTCATTCATGGGTAGATTATGAGGATGAGAGCCCAAGGACCCGTGGATGACTTTCCAGCAAGAGACGATGCTCTGAAATCCTATTTTGATATACTGGCCACTTTTCTAAGAAATAAGGTCTGTTAATCAGTATCTATAAAACATGACTAACAAAGCATTCCAATAACACTTTTCTTCAAAAATATATAAACTGCTGTTTTCTTCTCTCCATCAGGACAACAGTTTCTGCGCATGGGAAGTGGTCCGAAATGAGCTCCTTCGTGTTCTTAGCGACATAATCGAGCCTAAATTTTAAGTATAGAGTAGTTTTACCATATTTATTTATTTATTTATTTATTTATTTATTTATTTATTTATTTATTTATTTATTTATTTATTTATCTATTTATTTATTTATTCATTTGCTGCCTCTGTAAACAGAAAACTATATGCAATGAACACTCAATAAAAACGAAGAAACTGAAGTGTTTATCTCTGAGTACACTTAACAAACAGCTAATTAAACTGTATTTTTTAAAAAAACCTAAAGTACTGCTGTATCAAATACATGCCTAAAATTAAAGCCTTGATATCCAGACTGTATATTGCGAGTGTGACTGCAGGTGATGGTGATTAAAACACACTTTACACGCCATATTGTGTGTATAAAAATCGTTCCAACCAGGTGAAAACTTTGGCATCTTCATGCAAAAGTAATAGCGTTTCATTCTTGAAGGGAAATTTTGATTAAATAGCTTGCTTATAAATGAATTGGCTCCTGAATGAATGAAAGGAATTGGTTAAGTGAATGATTAAATTGCTAGGGCCTTTCCAAACACCAGCAGTTTGAAATTACAAACTCTGTTTGCAAGTTTAAATAAAGCTTTATTAACACATTTTGCATAATTGACACTTAAAAAAAAATCATAATACACTTCTACATCTATATTCAATATTCCAATGATAAAACTTAATTGTGGTGTTTCTAATTGTAATAAAAAAATGTTTTTAAATGTTTTAGTTGTAATCATCTAATCGCAGTATTAATAAATTGTTCAACACTACACTACCTGACAAAAGTCTTGTGGCCTATCCAAGTTTTAAGAACAACAAATAATTACTTGACTTCTAGTTGATCATTTGGTATCAGATATGGCTTATATGAAAGGTAAAGGTCTCTAGATTGCGCCTATGGTTTGTAATGTAATGGGCAGCACAAATGTCTTGATACCTCAGGCTGTTGATGTTGCCCTCATACTAAATGTAACCCCAAAAAAAGATTTTTCCTTCACCAAACTTGACTGATTTCTGTGAGAATCCATGCGGGTTCCAATAGCTCATCTGCAGTATTTGTGATGATTGGGATGCAGTTCAACAGATGATTCATCTACCTTCTGCCACTTTTCCAAATGATCAACTAGAAGTCAAGTTATTATTTGTTGCTCTTACAACTGGGATCGACGACAAGACTTTTGTCAGGTAGTGTACAATTGACAAAAAAAAAAAAAAAAAGACTTACTAAAAATTATGAATGGTGGCATACATGCAATTTCAAATACACTTTAAAGTTGTACTAGTATTATTTTGTGACTAAATGTTCATGTAAAAAAACAATGTGAGCTGTGTAATATATACTTTAAATTAAAGTAAACACTAGGTACAATGCATCCGGAAAGTATTCATAGCGCTTCAATTTTTCCACATTTTTTATGTTACAGCCTTATTCCAAAATGGATTACATTCATTTATTTCCTCAAAATTCTACACACAATACCCCATAATGACAATGAGAAAAAAAGATTTTTTGAAATGGTTGCAAATTTATTAAATCACATGTACATAAGTATTCACAGCCTTTGCAGTGAAGCTCTAAATTGAGCTCAGGTACATTCTGTTGCCACTGATCATTCTTGAGATGTTTCAGCAGCTTAATTGGAGTTCACCTGTGGTAAATTTAGTTGACTGGACATGATTTGAAAGAGCATACACCTGTCTATATAAGGTCCCAGGGTTGACAGTGCATGTCAAAGCATAAACCAAGCATAAAGACAAAGGAATTGTCTGTAGACCCCAGAGACAGGATTTTCTCGAGGCACAAGACTGGGGAAGGTTACAGAAAAAGTTCTGCTGCTCTGAAAGTTCCAATGAGCACAGTGGCCTCCATCATCCATAAGTGGAAGATGTTTGGAACCACCAGGACTCTTCCTAGGGCTGGCCGGCCATCTAAGCTGAGTGATCGGGGGAGAAGGGCCTTAGGGAGGTGATCAATAACCCGTTCGTCACTCTGACTGAGCTCCAGCATTCTTCTGTGGAGAGCGGAGAACCTAACAGAAGGACAACCATCTGTGCAGCAATCCACCAATCAGGCCTGTATGGTACTGTAGAGTGGCCAGACAGAAGCCACTCCCCGCCTGAAATTTGCCAAAAGGCATCTGAAGGACTCTCAGACTATAAGAAACAAAATTCTCAGGTCTGATGAGACTAAAATTGAACTCTTGGAGTGAATGCCAGGTGTTACGTTTGGAGAAAACCAGGCACCGCTGATCACCAGGCTAATACCATCCCTACAGTGAAGCATGGTGGTGGCAGCATCATGCTGTGGGTATGTTTTTCAGCAACAGGAACTGGAAGACTAGTCAGGATAGAAGGAAAGATGAATGCAGCAATGTACAGAGACATCCTGAATGAAAACCTGCTTCAGAGTCCTCTTGACCTCAGACTGGGGCGATGGTTTTTCTTCCAGCAGGACAATGACCCAAAGCACACCGCCAAAATATCAATGGAGTGGCTTCACAACTAGGTGAATGTCCTTGAGTGGCCCAGCCAGAGCCCAGACCTAAATCCTATTGAACATCTCTGGAGAGATCTGAAAATGGCTGTACATTGTCGCTTCCCATCCAACCTGATAGAGCTTGAGAGGTACTGCAAAGAGGAATGGGCAAAAATTCCCAAAGACAGGTGTGCCAAGCTTGTAGCATCATATTCAAAAGGACTTAAGGCTGTAATTGCTGCCAAAGGTGCATCAACAAAATATTGAGCAAAGGCTGTGAATACTTATGTACATGTGATTTTTCAGGTTTTTTATTTTTAGTAAATTTGCAACAATTTAAAAAAATCTTTTTTTACATTGTCATTATGGGGTATTGTGTGTAGAAGTTTGAGGAAATAAATGAATTTAATCCATTTTGGAATACGGCTGTAACAAAATATTGTGGATTCTGTTTTTATTGTCACTTTTATGACATGTATTCTTGGCAAAGCAGAAGGTCAGACAGTCAAACACAAGTTTCTGCAGGATGAACAAAGAAGGGAGTGTTTCCTCCACATCTATATCTCTTCCCTAGCTTTCAAGGTTAGATCTGCAAACAGACGCTTTTTTCTACACTTAATGAGAAGTCAAAAACACATTTTACTATATCATACTTCTAAAGCTCTGACCCCCATATTTAGGGTCATGATGACCTTCTAGGTCATGGATAGGCACCTTCGGGTCTCTCTGTTTTGTCCCCTGAGCCCAGTTAAGGTCTGCATGAACCCATGTCCCCCATACATCTTATGGTTTTGGGCCTATAGAATATCTCATTTTCACTTCGCAGCTGTTCTAAATAAAGCCCGCACTACACAATGTTCCACAACGATATACATATTAAAGTAATAGAAATGATGTGTTCTCCAAGTGGCCAAGAAAACAAGTGTGGGTATTGGAACACAAAGCCAGAACCCAGAATCACTTGTCAATAACTAAAACTGAAAAAATGCACCACTAAAGGCCACTTTAGACAAACAACCTGTCAGACAAACAAAAAAGCAGCAAAAAAGACCATGGGAAATTACCACTCACATCTAACCTTCATATGACATCATAGTGCACATGTGGGTCAAATTTTCATCATTGGCAGATCATTCGCATATTTGACATTTTTAACATGACCACTAAAAACAATTTGATATTAACAACAACTATGAATCTATGGTTGTGTTTGATTTTCTGTGCAGTGTGTATGTTAGAATAATGTTGTAAATGTGGTTCCCCTTTATGGGAACTACAACGTGTGTTTGGAACCAGACATATAGGAGTTTGCCAGACGACCAATCACTCTAAAGAGTAAGAAAACGGGCCAATGAATGCCAAATGAATTGGCAGAGCTCAGCTCCACAGCTGACAGCGATTAGCCATTAGTGGGATATACAAGCTTCGAGTGGTTGTGTCGGTTCATCCCCCGGGATGCCCACGTCTCCGCTTGATGACACCAGAGATCAGACGCCCATCGCAACATCAGAGAGCGAGCTGTCATGCTCAGATGACAGACCGGGCTCGCTACCATCCTACGGGGTGGAATGCGTGGTCATGGTTCTCAAGTCAGACATGATGGCTGATGTAAGATGAATCTTCCAGCTCCCGTCCCCTTCTTCTCAGGGGTGCACAGTGAGCACACGCTGGCATGGAGGGCGTTTTTCTCCGCCCGGTCCTCGTGTGCTTCCGCCTTCACCTTCCCTAATAGCGAGGTGGCCAGTGGGTACGAAGCTATTGCTCAGGTGGTGGGCGCCGCAATGCCCGTGTCCTGAGGAGGACGATGGCCACACAGTAGTCCGGAAATGCCACCCTTGGCTTACCCTGGCAGATATGCGATGCATCGACAAAGTGCGCTTTCTTTGAGTGCCCATATCCCAGGCAGGCCTACTCGGCAACACTATTGGGGACTTTACCCAGGAGTCCTCAGTAGTGAGAGATCAGCCGTGCGTGATGAAATAGGTAATCTCTTGGTGGGCTCAGAAAACTGCTCCCCCACCAGACCCGTCCGTGCAGGCTATTCCTCGTTGAGAGCGCTCTTCCCACGACTCCAAAACGCTCTGAGTGTGTATTTAAGCAGTCATCGCTATGCCACCCCTGTCTCACGTAAGAAGATTGTTATCCTCCTGGCGAAGGATACAATCGAGCCGGTCCCTCCAGCTGAGATGAACAGTGGGTTTACGCCCTCACTTCATTGTACCCAGAGAGCGGTGGGTTATACCAATCCTATCTGCGCGTTTTGATCTGTCATCTGTTTAGGATGCCGATCAAGATGCTCATACAGAAACGCATCCCCTAGTGCATCCGTCAGCTATAGACCTGAAGGACTCGGAGCTGGACTCGGTCTCCATCATGGTGAGCTTTACTAACAGAGCATTGGACTAGCGCTGCCCTGTCCAATGAGCTCGGCAATGGTGGTTCAGTAAGTGGTCTTACTGAATTTTTCAGTGGCTCCTGGGGCATATGACATTTGTAGCCGCTATCACGCTGCTTATTTGTTCATATGAGTCCACTTCAACGATGGCTTCGCAATCGGGTCCGCCGCACTTTCAGTCCCTGGATGGACCTTGCCTTCTACGGGCCTGGGTGCCCTTAGAACAAGTGTCCAGTCATGCGGTCAATCTGACGTATGCTTCTAGTATGGGCTGGCGGGCTGTGAGTATCGAGCATGCAGCTGCAGGTTCGTAAACCGGACTTCGGTTGCATTGGCATTTCAATTGCCTGGAGCTGTTGGCATTGTTTCTCGCTCCCCGCCGGTTCCTACCGGTACGGAGGGAGAGACACATGTTGGTTAGGACGGTCAGCACGGCGGCGATAGCACACGTCAACCATTTGGGTGATGTGCACTACCGCCGCATGTCTCAGCTCGCTCGCCATCTGCAGCTGATAGCTGCGCGCCATTCATGCCCTGTACAAGCTCTCCGTGCCAACTTACATGCTCTCACGACAGTTTCATTCCGGGAGAATGAAGACTCCGCCCCGGCAAGGTCCAGCTGTTATGGGCACGCTTCAGAGAGGCCCAGGTCATCCTGCTGCTACTCCCGAGAGGCCCATCGCCACCTGCTTTCCCTGCTCTGCACAAATTTGCTGGCTCTCAGCTGGCCCTGGGGTTACGCAATATGTGTTTTTTCCCCAGTGAGCCTGCTCACAAAGACTCTGTGCAAGGTTGAGGAGACGAGGAGCGGGTCTCGCTCGTTGCGCCTCCTTGGCCCAACCGGGCCTGAGTTTCCGGACTCACACTCCTTGTGATGGCTCTCCCTGATGAATTCCCTGAAAGAAGTACTTCCTTTTTCTGGGATGGGCACCCTCTGGCACCAGTCCAGGGTTCTGGAACCTCCATGGAGGGTTTCTAGACAGAGCGCGGTGGACTTAGATGACCTATCAGTCGATGGTTAACACCGTCACTCAGGCTAGAGTACCCTGTATAGGCAAGCCTATGTCCTGTAGTGGTGTCTATTTGTTGTGTGGAGCTCTTCTCTCAGAGAATAACCCCGGACATGCCAGATTAGTGTTGTGTTTTCTTCCTTCAGGATAACTGAAGCGAAGGCTGTCACCCTCCACACTGAAGGTCTGGCATGCTGCCATCCCCGTTCCCTTGGGGTGGAGGATGGTAGCCCGCTGGGAAAGCATAACCTCGTCAGCCAGTTCCTCAAAGGCGTGTGGTTAATTCCATCCCTGCCATCCCCTCTTGCCCTCTTGGGATCTTTTTAGCCCCAGCAGTTATGGTTAGGTCCGTTGAACACTCGATTCAGTATCAGTAAGTTTTTTGTCCATGAAGGCAGCTCTGCTGGTCGCGTTGGTATCATTCAGGAAGGTTAGGATTCCGGTGCCATTTTCGGTCAGCGAATCGTGCCAGAAAATCGAACCGGCCTACTCTCACATTCACCTGAGACCCCGGTTCAGCTATGTGCCAATGTTCCTACCACCCTTTTAATATCAGGTAGTGAACCTGTGAACGGAGACGTGTGTCTTCACTGCCACACCAGCTGAGTCTCCAGCTGTTAGCTGAGTGTTCAGTTCTTCAGCAGGCAAAAATTCTAATGCTCAATGCTCAGCTGCCGGCTTTTATATCCCACTAACGACTAATCGCTGTCTGCTGTGGAGCTGAGCTCTGCCAATTCATTTGGGATTCATTGGTCAGTTTTCTTACTCTACAGAGTGATTGGTCGTCTGGCAAACTCCCACATGTCTGGTATCAGACACACATCTCCATTCTCTATTCGGGGTATGTGGGTTACGTACGTAACCAGGACATTTTGGCCTATGTGCTACATGTGGGCCATGCATTCTTATTTAGTGAACATATCACAGGTCACATATCTCAGTTTGTAATACTCGGCTCACAATAGGGAATTATGACACAGTTTTTGGTTTAAAAACCAACCAAAGTGAACCAGATCAGTAACAAAATTTGCCCCAAAAATGTGAAAACTGCCAGTGCTGTACTTATGCACTCAAAAATCTACAGGTTATGTATATAGAGCAAGGATTTGTCAACGTCACAGGTACACTGTAAAAATATCCATAAATTAGCAGTTTTCCATATTTTGTTTCATTTTTTAAATTTTATTTATGCTTTTGAATTACATTATTGGATCTTTCCTCCAACAATGTTTAACCTGGAAAACTGCCAGTACATTTTCTGTTATTTTACACAATATATATTATTTATAATACATTATATTATTAAACATTATATATAACTACTAAAATGTCAATACAAGTCACTTTGTTAAACTGTAGAGCTGAATTTTCAACATCAAAAGTTGACAGAGCAGAGATCAAGCTCCCATAATGCAATCCACAACAGTAAATAAACAATAAACAAATGACAAATTATGACTAGTTGCACTCAAAACAATGCAAATTAAACAATAAAGATACGATTTAGACAATAATATATTATTATCCAACAGTTACCAAGGTGTACAGGTGCAATTCCGGTCAGTTTGATGATGTCTTGTCTTGTAGGCCTGGCTATAGTCTTTTTTTTCTCCTTGCACACTGACTTGGCAGTAACTTCTATCCCATAAATATTTTAAGCCATCCTAACGTGTAACAAAATGCCAAAGAGTGTAACAGGTAAACTTGAAAGCATACAAAAAAGTTCAACCATAAACCACAAATGAACCATGATGCTACATGACCCATAACACACAGTATTACACTTCTTTTAATAAACCATGGTTAATTAAGGGTATTCACATCATAAATGTACAGTACTTAGCCAAACCACAGAATATAGACTAACCTAATAGTTTCTGTTCTTAGATTCAGCCAGATCTACTGAAGAGAGCAGCTAGGCTAGTTCACGGCATTATCTTGTTGACTGCAAAGGAGTTTAGAAAATAAATGTACATTTTTCTTCATATTGTAAATGTCACTAGGTTACAATCCATCGATGATTCTTTTACCTAAACTAAGCATTATTTTGTTTAAACAAAACAGAAAAGCTCACCTGTGACCCCCTTAGGGATTTGACTTTTAAATTCATGTTTGTTCTGTAACTTTCTAAATGTATTGACTGTAAAACCTTTAACTACAACTGTGGTGTAAACATAACTGTCAGCCGATTCAAAAGTTATCACTCGATTGAATGGGCATTATCAGTGGTTATCAGCTGATAGATATTGGCCAGTTGGGGCCTTCTGCACCTGGTAGGCTCAGAAGGCTGTATCCATCCATCCACATAGTTAATCAGCTATAGATCACATACAGACAAGCTAACAAGAATTATTTATATTACTTATTAAATTTCCCATTAATTGTATTTTAATAATGTCTACCCCTATACCCCAGCCCTAAACCCGTCACAGTAATGTAAAAACAGATCTGAATCTGGAGTCTTCTCTATTAGTATAGCTGATTAACCATGAGAACTATGTATATTATTTATAAAATTTCCCATTACTTGTATTTTATTAACGTGTTTAAATTGTGTGCGTGTGTGTGTGTGTGTGAACATTTCATCTTAAGCTCTTCCTTTGCTACCAGTTCACAATTGTAAATTTTCTCTCTAAAACAAGTAACAGGTAAACAATGGCAACTGGTAACAACAATTAAAAAACTACGAGACTACAGTTATATTGAGATATTTGCAAAGAACAAAAATGGCAAATAAAAAAACTTGCATATATGAAACAGTAGAGGTTAAAAAGTATTTAGATATATATGTGACCACAGTGCATGTCATGTGGTAACTATACAGTACAACAAATTTGCATTAGCTCTAGACACAAAAACAGGATGTTATTTTGCAAGGTTCAAACAGGATATGTGGTTAAAGAATGATCGCTAATATTCACATCTCATATGGCATTATGTCTGCTAAAATTAGAAATAGCTTTTGCTGGAACAAAAAAGTTGCATAGACGCACAAAAGTAGAAAAGGTCACATCAATGTGTAAGACCAAAGTTTAGAGACAATACGTGTTTACAAAACAGCTTACTGTTTACTGAATATTTTCACATTTAATTCGCATTTCTCCCTTTTTTCAAGACATTAAACTGCATTTATTACTCATTCGGCCTTTAATCTAATTCACTGTAGCACATTTGGGCACAATAACACATTTGTAGCACTGTAACACAAGACTGTGAGAGCTGTATTAAAACATTTTTATTAATCAATAATTATAAAAACATTGTAAAATGTAACAAAACATCCAAATAAATAAATACTGTGGTGGTTCAGATGTGATTTTTTTTTTTTTTGAAGCTGTGAACTGTCCAGTGCTGAATAGAAATGGTGATGTAACAAAACTGTAAGGCAAGTCAAACGTGAAAGTAACAGTTGTTTCTAACACAGTGATCAGGTTTAAAAAGTGAATACACATATCTCAACAATAAATCAGTCAAATGAATCGATCAGTCAGTCATCCAATAAATAAATTAATAAATAAATAAATAAATAAATAAATAAATAAATAAATAACATTTAAAGTACTATAGAACTCATAACATGATGTCCAAGTTGTTTTTTAATATGAACTCAAGGGTGCGGAGAATCTCACTTCTCACGATTTCCCAAGCACAGTAACTGGAATTCTGCATGGAAAAATTTGATTTAGCATTAGAATGTTTATTATATGAATTTAAAATGTAACAAAAGGGATATGACTGT
>CAIGQW010055694.1:8853322-8866216 GCA_903798125.1 Danio choprae | reverse complement strand
AACACATATTGAATATATGCAATTAAATATTCGTTACATAAAATAATACAACTGATAATTATCTGCCATAATTCTCACCGCAGTCTCCAGAAGTGTATAGGTCTTCTTCATTAAGTTTTTCTGAAGATTGCAGTTTGTTGGCAATGACCAAACCTGCACAAAGCAGAAAAAGGTGCACATCCAGGCCACACGGTGAAGGTCCATTCTGACAGATGCCTATACAGGATCAGAGATTAGTATGATGCAAACTATACACAACCAGTTTAATTATAATAAGCCATTATTCGAACTGCTTACCTCTTTGAATTGTTGAGTATCCTCCAAAACTTGATTGTCGTTATGTGATGGATTCAATGCATCTGAAGTTTATATACTGCATTTTGAGAGCAAAAGGCGTGATTTCGCTCTAATTCTTTCATCTTGAAGTGAAACGGGGAAATTTGTTTCTCGACGTCTTGCGCGGAGTTTTCGAATTCGTTTAACGTTCATTCAAGCGAATCTCAGATACAAACCGATTTCCCCTGAACGCAAGCTAACAGAGTATGCTAGAGTAACAACTTTCGGGTTTGAAATAATCTGTGTGGTATCCAAGAGCCCAGGGTGCAAACAAATCCCAATAAAATAAATACATTCCACTGAATATGAATAAATGATGGCAGATGAGTAGTCTTATATTTTGAGCAAAAAACACCGTGCATGACTAACGTCGTGGCATGCTGATACATGCTTTTGTTGGTAGACTAGTTGTTGTACTTTTAAGTTATTATTTTTTGCCTTATTAAGTGGTAGGCTTTGCCACAGATGAGCTGTTCCAACACAATTCTGTCAAATCCAACTTTACAATTCATTTACTTAAACTTTAAAAGTCCTGATACTGCAATTAGCCTAATTATGGCTTATATTTTGCAGTGCCTTAGGATAATATGAATCACACATTTATTTAAATTACAGTAAACAAAAAAGGGCGAGATTTGGAATCAGTTGCATTGAATCTGGAAGCTTAAGCACAGAGTATGTTCACAACACTATATAACTGACATAATATAAGGCCAGTATGTATGGTCAGTATGCCTAATGACCACAGATACTTTTTCTGGCATTGCTGGGCTTAAGATTCATGCCTCTGATTTTGATCTTGGTCTGTGGTTTTTAACCAGACCACATTCACAGATGCTTTCAAGCTTACTCAGTTCAATATTTAACTTTTGTTTGTTTGTTTTTAACAAAGTAACATTTGTTTTGATCTTAGACATCCTTTCAGACCAATGTTTGTGAGAATTATTAGCATAAATATTTTAAATGAATATTTTTATTAAATATAACAATTACTTGCTGTTTTAGTAAGAATTCATATCTTAAATATCAATAAAGTGTCAAACAACAAGCCTTAATAATAACATCCCTTTGTATTCAATCTTTTCTTTGAAAAGAAAAAAAAGAAAGAATGAAAGAAAGAGAAATGAGTGCCCACAACTGGGATTTGCCCAAGATTGTGAGTGTGTGTGTGTTTAAATCTTTGTGCGTGTGGCATTTGTGGTTGTGGTTTAATGTGCAAGAAAAAAGTTATCGTTATCCTACATGTTTCTAGAGAAATACTGGTATTTCAGCCTCGTGGGTATATGGAGACCCCACTGGCATCATACCCTGGAAAGTGAAAATGAGGACAGGGAAATGAAAGTGTGTGAGCCATGCAGGCTTAGTGATTACGAAAAATCTCAATCGTCATGCCCAAAAAATTGAAAATAGAACTGAAGGGAGAGAAGAGAGAAGAGAAATCAAGCACTGAACTGGCGGTCGTGACAAGCGCCTCAGGGAGATAAACAGCAGGAGATGAACAGACACAGAAAGCTTCTCGACACACTCATCCACATGTGTTGATGACTCAGACTAAATAAAAGGTTATTAGGTTTCGCACAAGTCAAACAAATTTCAACAGGTATACTTTTAATATAAACATCATATTTTCAGAGCAAATCACTGCTTTCATTTGATAACTTAATGGGTGGGATCATTAAGTTTTTTTTTATGTTTTAAAAGACTCATTCTACTTAAAAACTTTTATATAACCTTTTAATTCTGAACCAACTGCAAGCGTGAAGAAACAGTCTGAGAAGATCATACATAAAAGAACATTACAATAGCCCAAAGGAGAAAAAACAAAAGCATTAATGACGTTCTGTAGGACTGCGTCTCAAAATCAGCACCCTAGCTCCTGAGGTTGTTCATCAGCAGGTCGTGTGCATGAATTCGGGCACTGGTAAGAACAGTAATGAGCTTGGATCAATACACATTGGGACACAGAGTATGACATGAGAACGTCCTCATTGTAAATCATCAAAACTGAAGCTTTCTTTCTTTCTTTCTTTCTCAAAGTGCAGTGCAATCAAAGTTAAATTACACACAAACTAAAAGACAGTAAAATATAGGTGAAACATCATGTGGAAAATACTGGAAAGCGACTGAAAATAAAAATAGTCTATGTAGATTTTTAGAAATAAGTAGTGAGGATCTCAAAGCTATTGGAAAATTAGGCTATTGGTCCAGTATTGATCACCCCTGCCGCATTCTGGGTTGTGGATGAAGATCATTTTTGAATAATACGAAGGTGCTTGATTATGTAGAGATTTTTAAATAATAAAACATTTTGAAAAACATTCTAGATTCTATTGGCAGGCAATGAAGCAATGACAGGATAGGTGAAAATACCCCTCCGGCCACCACATTTGGATGAACCATCTGGAGTCACATTGAAAATGTCCAGCTTTTAACCTTGATGTGCCAAAAGTGACTTAAAATCACAATTCTAAATAAACATAGAGGGAAGTAAATTTGTTTCACCCAATGATGAGATATGGCAAAGACAAGACAGAAGAAACAGATTAGGTCCAATAACAGCACCCTGAGGCCCTCCACAGGTAACGGGTGCATGTATTTCAGAGCAACACAGCTGGTATTCATCTGTTCAGATTAATGATTTTTGAAATAATGCTTGGTTTATGTTAAATGAAGCATCTCAAATGCAAAATGAATTGAATGAGAGCACCCTTTCATCTGTAGTGCTTTTATAGTTTGTTTGTACATGAGTTTTGGTTCTCCATCCTAAATATTTTTTTTCTTGCCACTGTTGCCCATGGCTTAATGAGATTCCAATCTAGAGATTTGTTCCAATCTAAAAATTAATAATTTTTTTTTAATAATAATAATAAAAAATAAAATAATAATACCAATAATAAAAAAATAAACAAACATTCATCACTCCAGCAAATTGAAAGAGCAATATACAATTACTAAGCAGGGTTATTATAGGTAACTGAAATTTGCTGATTCATTTCTGCAAGTTTCTAAAGAAATATTTAATCTGGTGCACTTTCTGGTGTAATTAACTAACAAAATATTTATAATAAAACTATACATGAAATAACATGAAATATAATAAAACTATGACATCAAAATAAAGACAAAATAAAGGCAACAGATCAAGTAGTATTAACAAAACTGCAAATAAAACTAATTCCAACATTAAGTGAAACAATATAAAATCCTAACATTGTTTTATTTCAGCTAGTTTCCAAGGAAATATTTGCTTCCATTCAGTTCAACTGGATGTATTAATAACTCCAAAAATAAACCAAACAAAACTATACACACAAACAAGCTAATAGTCAACAATTAATAAAAAATTTCAGATTTTAATTTTTTTTAATTAATTTTATTTTATTAAAATAAAAATTAAGTCCCACATCAAGTGAAATGGAAGAAAAATCATAATAATCTTACTGATTATTTTATTTCAGTCTAGATTAAGGAAATATTTCTTGCTTTCATTTAGTTTAAACTGATTTATTATAAAACTATAATAAAACTAATAGAAATAGAAAAACACAAAAAACTAACATTATATAAAAATAAAAAATTATAATTTAAACTATTTATATAACAGCAGCAAGTAAAACCAATAAACAGAAAAAATCAATAAAAGCAAAAAAAGAGAGACGTATATGATGATGATGATGACGTAATACTATATTGACATTTAATTAAAAATATACATTCATCCAAATGATATTCAATATCAAATATCTCAACACACAAAGTGGATTTTAATTAGTACATACTAAAACATACTTTAGGTATTCTAATGTAGTGCTCGTTTCCAAAGTACACCAAGCACATAGAGATGGAGCATAATAATTAAGTTTGAACTTCCCCAAAATCCTTTTGAAATGACATTCTTGGCTTGAAATGTGAGCTGACCTTTAAAACCCCAGCCTGTGGCCTTGGTGTATCAGCCAAAAAAACAACAAAAAAACAACAACAGAGAATCACTTTAGATACAGAGAAGAGGAACCTGAGGTTAGATGAACTGAAATTGAGAGGATTACCATAAAATATGACCATAATCCTGCACACCTATGGCATTGTGGTCAATACTAAGCATTAAAGAGAATCCATGTCCCGTTTTCAGTGGTCACTTATCTGGTAAACATTGGTTTGTTGAGTGGGTGTCAATGAGGAAGGTCCTCTGTGAGGTCCCATAGGAAATCCTCCTCTGCATTACTGTCAGCACCTGCAATCTCAGTCCAGGAGATGTCATTTACCTGCAAAGTAAAGCAACTGATAAAGATGATTTTTAAACCACTGACCAAGTGTTCACTGCTTCATGATGCTTCAAAACCTTGACAAATCTTTAGTTTTGAATCAGTAATTCAGATCCTATATCAAATGGGCAAGACCATGTTATTTCAGTAAACAGGGCTTCATTACTGTTTCGAAACATTTAGAAAATTCAATGCTTCTCTGATTGGGGCAATAAAAGAAAAATCCACATTTGTCATGCAGGTTTACTAAGATCGCCATCCAGTGGTGAATCACTGAACAGATTTCATCATTTTTACCTGATCTCGGATCAGTTTTGCTAGTTTGTAGACATTTTTCAGCCAAATGAATACTATTAGTTAATGGTCTCTTGTCCTTTTTAACAATGCACACAAAGTAAGTAACAATATAGACCTTTTTCTGTGTTGCTGCATGGAGGGCGCCATATCGACCAGCGCCTGCCGGTAGGATGCCTAAAACTTCTGTTTAGAATTGTCATCAGCAAGAGCAGCATTTCTTAACTGGTAATTCTCTATCCAAAATTGGGTGTCAGCACCATTTTGAGTGGGTTGCGGAGCGTTTTTGTGATGCACAACTTTGATTTTGAAAGATGTGTGTTAAAGCTGTTATGCACGCCACTGTTTGCCTCAACGTCGTGCATTTAAAATTCTTTGATTATCCCTTAGATAAAGAATGCATATTATAAAAACTTAATATTTAATTACATTAGATGATCAGCTAAGTGCATCTGAGATGTTAGTTTCAATTGAATGTTTAGTGTGTTTGAAAAAGACTCACAAAAAGGCAAAAAGTGTTTGTCTGCGTTTCTGTTTTGCGAAGCTATTGGTTGTCTAGATTTGAAGCTTTGTTTCTCCCATCCCTACTGATCAGTTCCTAAGAGCAGTGGTTGATACCAATCCTGATCCTAACAAATAACACTATGCACTGATTTCAGTAGACTAAATTAGATTATAATTAGCTGGCTATGGGTTTATAAGCCTTTCTAATAATAGGGCAAATGATGACTGAACTGTATAGTTTATTCCTCTATTTATCGCCACTGTTGGTTAATATGAGCAAGGAAGGCTGTGAAACAAATGCCTTTGCTTCACTTTTTGATCTTTTGTTCAAAATATTATTTCAGACAAATTTAAGAGGTTTGAATCAGCCTGGAAGAGCTGAATAATGGTTCGAAATGGCCAAAGGAAATCTCCAAAAATCACAGATGGAAAATTGCAGAAGTTAGTTGAGTCTTGAGGTCAGAAAGTCTTGAAAAATCCAATCTGACGTCACTGACATCACCACAAATAGTTTGAAACTCTCCTACAAAAACAAACATAAGCACCTTTTTTTCTCATTTTTTGAGTCAAAGACTGAAAGGTTAAACAATAAAGATTTTGCAGCCTTTGTTTACTCATATTTAGTGGCCGTATTATTATAGGGCTCTGTAAAATACATATAACAGATCGTTGACTTGAATGTTCAATAAGCTTCAAGGAACAGACTTACTTTTATGACTCCTTCTGAGTTTTCTTCAGGAAGGATCTCATCTGGATCAAACTTGATTTCAATTGCTACTTTCCCGTTTCCTGCGGGACAATAATTAAATGACACGAATGTTATCAGAGGTATGTTGTTAAACACTTGTGAAGAATCCTGGTGATACTTACCCAGGATTAGGAGTAGCACTTTTTCAAACGCAACCTCCACAGCTTTGTCTTTGGCTCGTTTCATTAGTGCCCCCCTTTTTCTCAGCTTTTCCTCTGGATCTACAATATTTTAGCAGATGTTAAGTCCCAACATGCTGTAGTTTTTGTTAAGCCACATTATTATTTACCTTTTTATTTGTTGGTGTGCTTTTTTATTTCATTGTATGTGCTTAAGTTGATACCATCTATTCTTTTTTTACTGTACTATATTTTACTATAAAATTCATAAATAAAAAAATTAAAAAGTCCCAACATGCTTCCCATTACAAAATTAATCCATGCGTTTTTATATATGTAAAAATTTATTTGATGTTTTTATATATGTAGAAATTTATTTGATGTTTTTATATATGTAGAAATGTATTTTATGTTGCAAATACAGCAGGCATTTATAAATATATGTATATGAAAATAACACATCAAAATAAGGACAAAATAGCATTTCATTGTCATCAGGCATATATTTTAAACATGAAAAAAATATAAACTTAAGACACCATAAAATATTAAATATAAGAAATGTATTGGACACATATAACAATAAACTTCTAGAAATAATTAATAACGAACATTTTAAGCCTCAAGCTAAATCTATCCACCTTTGTTCTACACCTCATGATGCTTTGCATGAACTGTTGGAATAACATCTGTTAAACTGTAAACAGTGGATTCAGTTACAAAATGGCTACAGTGAGCTGCAATTATTAATAATTAAAATATATTTTTTTATAAATTATCAATTATATAATGAATGTGTTTAATGTTACTGTACGATATGGATCGATAAGAGAGAGTAATATAAAGGAACAAAACGCTGAACTCAAAACTTGTCTTGAAACTAGCCATCTTCATGATAGTAATTTTACATATAAATAACAGATTAAAAAGGTTAAACAAACCTCTCTTTCAGTTTTTACTACGATCATGGATTATTTGTCATGCATCTGTTATTGGAAATTATGTTTCACTTATATTTAAAGGAAGCTTCTGAAACTGGAAGTACAACTCGTGATTTTAAAATGTATCTATCTGTCTGTCTGTCTGTCTGTCTGTCTGTCTATCTTTTAATGCCATATCAGCAGCATTTGCTATATTCATGGCAAAACCTATACTAAATATACAATTTATAATTTTTTTTAATATAAACCAATTTAATAAAATTCATACAAAAAAATAACATCAACAACACTTAATAGTCATATACAATATTTTAGTTTGATTAATGATAAATATTCTAAAATTCCTCCGGACGACACCTTTTTAAACATTTCCCTTAAAATAGGAAATAGGTAAATAATTGAACTCACCCTGATCACTGTCAAGAACCTCCTCTGTCACACCGACCCCCTGACAGCTCACACCATGATGTGGGAAGCTCAACTCCATTATGCAGCCATATTTCAAAAGCACACCCTGGTCGCCTGTTTCTTCTTGGCATCCAGCGTCCGCGCAGTTGGAGAGATCCTTCAACTGTTGAAACAATAAAAAAAAATAGGTTTGTGAACTGTCCTGAATATATGCACACTTAGCCTAAAATAAAGAGTCTATTCAACGCTTACAGTGACAATGCGAGTAGTCCAGCCGCCGAAGCCCAGATAGTGATTGGCAAGGTTGTGACATTTGGATAGACTGAGAGGTTTACTGCTATAGAAGGACAGATTCTGCTTTGTGCTCAGTCGGACCTGAGGAGTTGGTTGAAAGATAATTACCAAAATAGATAATAGTTTAAAAATCCTAACCCTTACATTATAGCTTTATTAGTCGCTGTAATGAGTTAACCCTTGTGCACTCTTCAAATTTACTACCTTTTGTTATGTTAGGGATGAAAAGATCCACTAAATAAAACTGCTGTAAAATCCATCAGATAAATATATATATATATATATATATTTTTTGCACAAATCTGTTAATTAACCTCAGTCCTGATCAAAACTACTAAATTGTTTAGAAAATTACAGGGTTTTAACTCTTTAATTGCCAAGTTTAAAAATGATGTCACTGATTTGGTACAAAAAAAACCACACAAAATGACATTTTTAATATAAAAAGTAATTGTGGAAAGGATTTTTTTTTTTACCTTTTATCACAGTCTTGGACATGTGAATGATTAGTATCAACATTGGCTTTGATGCATTATTAGATTTTCATTTTTCTCCCTAATTTACTGTTGGTGGCTGTTTTTGCCCCATTGACTAAAAATAAAAACCAATCAGATAAAAATAAAAATCAATCAAAAACAATGCATCAAAGACAATGTTGTTTCACATGTCCAAGAGTTTGACAAAAGGTTTAAAAAAATCCAGTCCACAATTACTTTCTATATTGAAAATACGTCATTTTGTGTATTTTTTTCACCAAATCAATGACATCATTTATGAATTTGGCAATTAGAGTTAAAATCCTGTAATTTTCTAAGCAATTTAGTAGTTTTGATCAGGACTGAGGTTGATTAACAGATTTATGCAAAAAGATGTGAAAAAAATATTTATCTGATGCATTTTTACAGCAGTTTAATTCAGTGTATGTTTTCATCCCCAACATAACAAAAGGGTAGTAATTGAGAAAATAAGATTTGTCACTAAAATTAATCCTGCTAGCTGAAACACAGAAAAAGTTATGGCCAAATTAAGACTCAAAATCACCCCACAGTGGATGAAAACATCCCCAACAGTACATAAGGGTTTAGCTACCTTTAAAGGAGAGCTCTGGAAAAGACATTGCTTATCAGTGGCCCGCTGTGCTTTAGATGCCTGTCCTGATGAGTAAAACTTCACCAAGGCATAAAACCCAGGTTCAGCCACCGTGGCATTGGGACACACTTTCAGCAGGTAAAGATCTCCAAATGCTGAATAGACGCTCCACAGGGACTCCTGAAAGTGATACAGTGAGTAGCTTAATATCTAAAGTAACTAATTGAACAGTTGGCCACATTTATGCTATTACTGGAGACCACAATAATCTACCTAAATATTCAAAGCTGAGATACTTTGGGGAATTCATTCATTCATTCATTCATTTTCTTTTCGGCTTAGTCCCTTTATTAATCAGGGGTCACCACAGCGGAATGAACCGCTACCTTATCCAGCATGTTTTTACGCAGCGGATGCACTTCCAGCTGCAACCCATCACTGGGAAAACTTTGGGGAATTGTTTTTTTTTTAATCATTTGTAAATGATAGCAACGATGATTGTAAACTTTTTGCAACAATTATACAAAACCATGATGAGCAGAGCAAGTGACTGAATAATAGTCATTCAACAGGTAATAATATACTATAATATAATATAATATATAAGGGCGTCAGGGTGGCACAGTGCGTGACCCACGATCGCCTCACAGCAAAAAGGTTGCTGGTTCGAGCCTCGGCTCGGCTGGGTCAGTTGGCGTTTCTTGCATGTTCTCCCCGTGTTTGCGTGGGTTTCCACCGGGTGCTCCGGTTTCCCCACAGTCCAGTTAGGTGAATTGGGTAAGCCAAATTGTCCATAGTGTATGTGTGTGAATGAGAGTGTATGGGTGTTTCCCAGTGATGGGTTGCGGCTGGAAGGGCATCCGCTGCGTAAAGAATATGCTGGATGAGTTGGCGTTTCATTCTGCTGTGGCGACCCCAGATTAATAAAGGGAAAAATTAATTCATTAAAATTAAAAGAAAATTAATGAATGAATAATATGATATAATATAATATAATATATAACTTACATAAATATAGGCCTCTGTAAATGTAGGCTGGATGTCCCAGATAAAAATAGTTTTGTTGTTTTCGAGTGGGACTTTAAACTCAATTATGTCGACCTCAATATCCATCGAGATGTGGCCTTTAAATGAAGCAACCGCTTGACCACTGTGTGGTTAACTAATTAAACGTTTGGTTGGATTCAAAAAGCTGTTTAACGTACGATAACCAGTCTTTACGCTCCCCTCTACGACTTCCGTAAACAAAATCGCATTTCGCGCACTTTATACGTCATGCCACGTGACGCGCTGTGATTGGATCAGTAGGACAAATAAGGATCAGTAGAAAAATAGTTAAAATCAGTAGAGAACAGTGTTTATAAACGTTTTTAAAATGTAATCTTGTTCATTTTGGAATAAAAAGACATGCAGCTTTACGTTGTATAACAACTATGCTTTTGAGAGGTCAGATAGGCGCTTTGATAGATGCATTTTATTTAGTTTAATATAATTAAAATAAATAAATTTAATCTAGGTCGTTGTAGTATCTTTTTCGTGCAATTTCCATTATCAATACATTTAACACTACACCACAGTCGTGTTTTTATATGACAATGTTTCAGTTTGGGCTGCTGTGTGTTGTTTTTGATTTGAGTCCTTTATCTCAAATGGAGTTCAATTCATTTAAGTGTTTACAGTGTATTCGACATAATGAAAATATGCATTCATGACTGTATAAAAACTCAACAAAGGCATACCTGTAAAAAAACAAAGCTTGGGCATCATACAGAATACTATTTAGACATTTATAGAGTTGATTTGAATACTTTTTCTCAAATAGTGTTTAATTCATTTCGGTGTTTGCAGAGTATATGATATACTGAAAATATGGATTCATTACTGTATATAAAATCAACAAAGGCATAACTGTTAAAAACAAAGCTTGTGCATCATACAGAATACTATTTAGACATTTTTAGAGTTTATGTGAATATTGTATCACAAATGGTGTCAGAGTTTAATTGACTTTTACCATTTTTACATTAAAAGTTATTTTAAAAATATTATAAAATAAATAAAGTGCTAATTTCAAACACAGAGTCTTGTGCAATAACCAAGATGTTTTTACTGAACATTTTGGTCCTGGTTTTATTGTATAATTTCATATGGTTGAATTGTTTAATTCATTCGTATGGTTAATTAATAATTTTTTTTAATCGAGAAATTAAGCCTTGTGCAACATAAAGGGCACATATTTATGTCTATCTGACAATTTTTTGGCTCAAACTATAACAAGAGCAAAGAATTGAATTGGTTTGAAACCGAATGTCTAATGAATGTCAAACGTCAAACTATTTTTACCACGGGTCCATACCCTCGTACTTTTTGCTGATATATTTTTTCTTATCACCAACGGCCCTAATGAAAACTACCAATATTTATTTTATTTGGGGCGAAATTTACCCTTTAAATTACAGTTTGTTTACACAAAATAATAATAAAAAAAAATTTATTTCCACATACCCAAAATATGGATATTGTTAAGACATACAAATGACACCAAACAGGTTATACAGAACAGAAGACACATTGGATGCATTTTAAAAGTTTAATAGATACAGTTTGAAAAGAACAGGATGAGATGATAATAAGAGAATAAGCCAGACAAATGTTTTCATTCACACATTTGGGAGTGAACCCTTTGAACACTGATCTTTAACCATTTTAGATATACACCAGAGCACAATATTAGCACTTTGACTAGTCAATTTTGGCACGTTTAATTAAATATTGCCAGAAAATTGCTTAGCACCACTGTGAATAAGATTCAAACATTAAATAAGAATCAATATTTACGTTTTTAAGGAACATCTTGAAATGATAATACTCCCCAGTAAGAAGAATAAATACAATAGTGGTAGGCATAAGGTTTAAATATGAAAGGGAAATAAAGCACAGATCCAGCCATGCCTGCTTGGCGTTTCCTGCATATATAGGACCAGATCATAGTTACTTTAGGTTTTGAGAATGTAAACTGGCCTTAGATTTGCAGAAAAGGACAAACGTTTTATAGGCTTTAACTAGCAATACATTGGCGCCCTCTACAGGGTACAGTTGGAATCCAGGGATCTCCTGCAATTTGCAACCCTCAGGTAAGTTTCCACCTTGTGCATGTCCTTCTTGAAGCAGGCCAGCAGACGAAAGCTCTCTCTGAGGTTGCTCTCCCCTACGGTCAGGTAGAAATCCTCAAAAGGCAGCGGCAGGGAGTCGTTGTCATCCATATTTGGCTGTCCATCGAGACATCCCTGTGCAAATCAAATGCCAAAGGATGTCAGGGAAATATACCAAGACGTAATATTATTGCACATAGAAATACTCCAAAGTATAATAGATTTAAAACTTAAACCCTTGTGCAAAAATAATAATACTAATAAATAAATAGATTAAAACGTGCACAAGGGTTTAAATAAAAAAGTATGTGTTAAAGCTTTATAAGTTAAGAACCAAACCAACCAGTTACTAGGTGTATTACATAGCTTTTGGGTTCTCTTTGACTAGTTATCTATACAACATTATAATTAATTAAGTTTTTCGTCATGGATTTTGTTATAAACACAGTTATAATGAGTTGAATTAATGCAAACAGAAGGGTTTAACAATCAAGTTATTGTTAAAAATCTATTTCCCCTATGGAGAAAAAGAATATAGATGGAGAAATGCCTTATATAAATAGAGCTCAACTAGTAGCTATATGTTTTTTTCAGTAGCTTGACAGTAGATCAGCTACTTATGATACAATGTAGCTATTCCAGTAGCTAGCTACATTTTATTTTGTTATTGCTACATTTGTTGCACTTTGACTATTGACTCTTTATTTATTTATTTATTTATTTATTTATTTATTTATTTATTTATTT
>CAIGQW010055694.1:8818069-8842981 GCA_903798125.1 Danio choprae | reverse complement strand
CATTCAAATTATCATATATATATATATATATATGATAATTTGAATGATGATGAAACAAGATTTGACTCATATTTTAAAAATATTAAGGTACACTTTCATTTAACGTACACACACATTTACAGAGAAATGTGATTAATTATCATAATATAGTGTTGGTCCTAAATGTCCTTAAATATGTAATATATATGCCACATTTATGTATATGCTCCCTTTGGGATGAAATATGAGATGTTTGTATGAGATTCAGGTGACATTCTTATGTTGCATGAGTATATATTTTTTGCTATAACCAAAAATACATAGTTTGGATAATTTTTTTTATTAATATATTTATTGTTAAAAATCCCTGGATTGATGTTCTGTGAAGGTATTTTGTAAAATCCCTACTGTAAATATATCAGAACTGCATTGCTAAGCACTTCATATAACATTCATATATATTTTTGATTACTGATATACTAGATTTTCAAACAATAGTCTCGTCGAAATAATTGCCCAATCCTAACAAACCACACATCAGTTGAAAGATTATTTCAGCATGTAAAAATCTCAATTTCAAAAAACTGACACTTATACAAAATCACAAATACTGCGTCATTCTTTTAAACATATTTATCTTACCAAAAACCAAACAGCCTCTCTTTTTGCAGAATCTGGTCTCAGATCAATTTGCCAGGAAAACATCTACAAAAAAAGATAACAGGAGATGGTGAAACCATTGAGAAATTGTGAGTTATACTTCCACCCTGTGGTTACAGTCAGAATGAAGCAGGTGCAAGAGAAAAGCCCTCAAAATGCCTCAGCTGTTCATACCGGCCATTTTTGATGACTGTACCGTCAGTCAATACTCCCTTAAGAAGCCCTGTCAGATGGACTCTTTCATCAAATACCAACAGAAAGAGTATGTATTATTTATAATTCCCAAATAGAGTGTTTTTTTGTCTGTCATTATATTTCTAAACACTAGAGGGCACGAATAAACTCAAGATTTTCCCTAAGATGTCTTCAGTTCAGTCACTATTTCACCTAACCTTGAGCAGAGTTTCACATTTTATAGCCGCATTTTAGCAATGCAAAAACATTTAGTTTGCGATTAAACAATATTGTCTCGCACATTTACAGGAAATAGATCATATTGTATTTAAAACTAAGGGATTTAAGTCTCTTGAAATGTTAATATATGTTTTGAAGTTCTGTAGTCTTTGCTTACATCTAGCTTTATCACACCATTGACTCTACCGGAGATGTTGTCATCCCATGTTTAGGTGGTTTGGTGCAAATCTGCTCTGATCCCATATCTATGCTGGCGGCTTTACATACCGGAAACATTTAAATACGTTCTATATACAGAACACCGTCTACCGCTTCCGCATCTCACTGAATATCATCCTCTCTCTTCACACACTGGTTCTCGTTTTATTTTTTACCTTTGGCTTCGTTATTAAGTCGGTATCTTACACGCTAAAAATAAATTAAGAATACAAAGCATTCTTAAAGAAGCAGCACCTGGTTCTACTTGTTTCATGCATACAATGACCAATGACCCTTTTGCTGCAAACAGTTCTTGAACTTTTAACATTAAATATCAATTCAATCAGAAGTGGACATACTGAATGCTAGAAAGACGTTCGCCCTTTTTATACTATGCCCTAGAAGTATGTAATTTTTGGGGAAGAAAAAGTGAATTCGAAGGAAATAGCAAACCATCCAGGCAACTTTGGTGGAATACTATTTAAACATATGATTTAGGACACAAGCGTTCTTTTTTAGTAGGATAGATAGTGAGTTGAGGGAAGCACAACTACTCTCCACATCGGCTACTGACCAAACAGGTCATTGTTGAGGGACGTTTTGTGGGAATAAACAACATTCAAAATAGGGTATTCATTTGTAATCTACAGCCATTTCTTTTGCTCATTTGTAAACTGCATTAAAGGGAAATATCCAAAAATGCACCCACAGAATTTAATTTACTCACTACTCACCGTCAAGTGGTTCCAAACCTTTATTAGTTTCATTTTCCTGTTGAACACAAAAGAATATTTTGAAAGGTGAAAATGTGTAACCATCGACTTCCATAGCAGGAAACCGAAGTCAGTGATTACAGGTTGCAGCTTTCTTCAAAATATTCAACATAGGCTCATTCTGACAACGTAGCCCTATATACATTTCTGGAGATCGCGAATTATGTAGCCAGAAGTACGTATGGCTGCATTTCATCTTTAAAATGAACGCTATGGGACATTATGACGCAGTTCCTTTTCGCGCTTACCAGCTGACCGCATACCTCCATATGGACAGCTTTCCCGCTGTTACCAGTTTGTTCAGTAGCTCGCCATGTATATTGGCAGACTTCAGATGCAGTGAGGAGTTGACCACAATGATGACAGGGTTCAAGTCCGGCAAAGAATGGTTCCAGAAGGCGGGTAAGACAAAAACAGAAGCTAAAAATAAAAATAAACAAGTAAATAACAGGGTGAGAATGTGGTAAAATCTGAAAACGTGGTAAAAATCTGGCAGCTTTTCTTTTTCTGGATTGCTTTTGAAAATACTATTGGTTGGGTTTAGGAAAGGAGGAGGGTGAGTCAGTAGATCGGTCAGTCATTCAGTGAGTCACTCAGTCAACAGCGGCCTCTGTTGGATTCACGTAAACAAAAACTGCAAAAAAAAAAAAAACAACCTCCTGGGATGTATTTGGCGCTCTCCAGAAATGTATATAGCGGTACGTTTTCAGAATGATCCTGGGTTGAAAATATATATTTTTTATATTTAACAGAAGAAAAATACTCATAGATAAAGGTTTGAAACAAGTAAAGTGTGACTAAATGATGATAGAATTGATATTTTGAGGTCAACCATTCATTTTGAATAGCAAAACTTGTGTGATGCTCTGAGAGTAGTGTGATGAAACAAGGGTCTTAATAAAGTCTGAAAACATACAAATATTAATACCAAGTGGAAACAGGCCCATTGATTGCATTCTCAGCCATAAAGTTGCCCTTAAATGGTTCCGGGATCTTTATGAGCTGCACAAGGAACCCTCTTCCTTTAAAGCAAACTCCACCTTGTTCCCACTTCTCGTCAACTCCAGTTTCAAAGCGGGCAATGTTACACATCTTCCCTGGAACGCACTGACTCCATCGCACCCGCTCTCCAATTCCACAGGCTGCTCATCACAGGCCTCCACTGGTTTCATGTTGCATCTCTCTGGGCAGCTGCGGCTTCTTTGCTTTGGAGGCTACAGTCGTTGATGGGACAAGCTTCTCCTTTACTTCCTTAGCTTGCATGAAGACCGAATCCCCAGAGAGACCGTTCACATTCCCTTCCAGCCTGCAAAGGAAGCAAACAAATGTTGTGCCGGTCAAGTGTGCCGTCCTGACAATGCTAAGGATAGTGTACAGTACTGGTCATTACAGTTAATGAAATACCTCCTATGCGTTTGTTCGGAGAAGTTACCTAATGTACGCCGAACCTGTGACGGTTGGGGCACATGTTCCTGACATATTGATGTTGTGTGAAGTTGTGTGTCAGTCATTTCTGTAAAATTATGCATAGGTGAACAGTCCTAAAAATAAAGCCAAACAGAAATAATAAATGTTGGTATCATTTACTTTGACGCTAAGCAACTTGGTCTTATTAGACTGTTAGTTTTAGTAGACTGTTTAATATCAGCTTTTGATTTTCCCTCAGCATACATTAAGTAACTTGTCAACTTATTCAAGTGGCCCTACATATTGTGGTCTAATTATCTCCAAAAAAGAAAAATATGAAGATTTCGTCAATAGCTATAATTACAAAAGAAAACATTATGGTAGGTGTCATTTAAATAACATTTTTGTACTACAAACTTTCCATTGAGAAATAGCTTCATTTAAGTTCATTAAATAATATTAACAGATACAACCTCAGATTTCTGTAATGTATTAGAAAGGGTTTACATTAACACTAACAAATGCTAACTGACACTTGTAACTTGTTCCCAAAATGTAAAAATGAGTGCCTGAATGATTTCTAATTATGAATAAAATAAATTGAATAAAATAAAAGACAGAACTAGACACAAATATAAGGTGACATTTGATCAAATTAAGACAAAACTAAGATTTTCCATAGTCAGTTAATGTAGTTCAAATAATAATAAACTGAATCTTTTTGTGAAGTGTTATCGAAAAATAAAACATTACTGTATAAATATTAATAAACGAAATAAAATAAATAATAAAAGTATGGAAACATCCTCACAATACTAATATCATAATATAGGAATTACCATTATCGATTTTTATAGATAGTGTAGGCTACTGTAACTTGAATTGCCATATAAACCAAGACATCTAGTTTCATAGATTCTACAAATAATGAGAGTTTATTTCAAGAAGTCCTAACCGGGTCAGTCAGACGGCAGTGAGAATGAATGAGTACATTAACACCAGTCGGCTTGCACTCTTCAGGGTGAAGGAGAAGCGGTGGACACTCTGACCGTCTGTCTGTCCTGCAGGTCACGCTTCACTGCTGACCCCTGACCTCATTTGTATGCATGGAACTCAGGCGGCTGTGATCCAGAGGATGCCGGAGCACTTCTACGACGTCCTGTGAGGGCAATGTGTCCTTGTGTGTGTGTGTGTGTGTGTGTGCCTAAGAGAGAGAAAGAGAACGTGAGAGAGAGTCACTAATGTCTTACAGAAGCCACGTTTTACCTTATTTTTTTACTGACCTATAAGGCTTCTCTCTAGTCTCAAATAGTATATTGCTGTGTGTATAATGTTACAGTAAAGCAGTGCTGTCTAGAACACCGCTATAAATATGATCTATTTTGACCACAGGGTGGCGGGTGTTTGCCATATAGACAGGACATAAAAGTGACAAATATCAGTTTAGAAATTATAATACAGCTATTTACTGTGTAAATCAAATAGCATATATCTAACAAAACTACACTTAGAGATAGTCTAAAATAGCCTACATATTGAAGAGACTATTCATTCAAAAGTGATAATGCTACGCTAAAAGTCTCATGGATCGTCAAAGCCAGATTTTTGTTAAATAAATCAAGTCTTGGTTTATTTTATCACTAAACTTTATTTTATAACATATATACTATTGAGTCATTTTTAAAAGTGTTAGCCATTATCTGGATGAGAATGAGCAGGGCATAATTCTCTTTAATGGTCCAAAAAGAATAACTTGTTTGTGGTGGCTGAGAGAGCACAAACACAGTGCAAGTAAAAAAAACAACAACAACAACAACACAAACATATAGAAAAACACAACCAAATTGAGAAAACGCATCCATGGCGTCTCATTCGTGGGCATCAGGGAGCCACTATGGAAATGCAGGGGACTCCCAGCACTTCCGGGAGACTTAGGATGTCTGGGTTCTGTACTATTTGCAATGCATTTCTGTATTTGTATGTGTTGTGAGAATTTGAACCTGATGATGTTTTCAATTTCAAAGTGTTTTTCTTCATTTGCAGAACAATTGTGGTCCAAATGAAGCTAAGTGAACGATACTCAGCCTGGAAAAGCAAAAGCAAGAAATCAAAATAAATACAAATGTAACAAAATACAACTTACATTTTTCTTTGAAGAAAATAAGTTTCTGTGTTCGTTCGTCCCAGCATAGAGGGTATCGCCTTCATCTGTGAGGTCTCTTCCAAAATGTTTTACATAATAAAACTTGATTACTTGACAACCACAAATCAACCATGATTTCGCTAACCATAGATTAGCTATGGTAAACACCCATATACAAAAATAAGTACCAAAAAGTTTCTCAAAAAACAAGTTTATTCAGTCATGTAAACAGAGAAAAGTTACACAATAAAATGTACAAATGCTTCAGTATTGGAAAAATGTTTTTGTCCATAACATGCATTTAACAAGTGACAGATAATGACGTGTTCATACATTCAAAACTAAATAGTGTTAGTGATGGTAAGTCCAATTTATAAATGATAATAACTTATTTTTTATTTATTAAGAATTACAAACAAATGTAATTAGTGTAGTGGTTTCCGGCTTTTCTCTTAATGAATCAAACTTAGTCTGGAGGTTATGAATATCAGAAGAATATACTTTATTGGAATAATTTCCAACAAAGCAGAGACAGCCTGGAGCAAACCCATCTCAGTCTCTCCCCAGGACAAATCCGATGTCTCTCAAATTTACTGCATCCTTTATCATTGGTTCCTCAAAGCCGGAAACCACTACATTAGCAAGATGTTTACCATTGCAAAACTGCATTAAAAGAACTGCATTAATATTCTCATCATCATCTTATTATCTTAGTTTCGTAAAACAAATGATAAATGAAAAACATTTGACTTTTGTAAATACTACCATTCAGCTATTCTGCAAAAAAAAAAGAAAGTTATCTGACATGCATGTCTATTTTAATCACTGTCACATTATTATTACATTAACTGAATTATGGGCTGCTGTATTTGACCTCAGTGCTTCTAATTGTCCTTCTCCCTGCTCATCACCCTTGGTTTGAGTTGGTTTGCATTTCACAAAGAAATATAAAAGAGTGAAAGATTTCTGAAAGCAACTGATTTACTTAATCAAACTGGGCTTAATTAAACTGGTTACAATAACTAGTGCTTGTTTAATTAAAAGTTATCCTCAAACATACAAAATGTCTCACCAAGTTAATAAAAAAATAATATGAAAAGACAAGCAAATAAAAACAAAATACAAAAAAAAAACAAAATAAATAAATAAAATGCTGTATAAAGACTGTTAAAAGTTAAATGTATGAGTGACTGTAAATGCTGGATGAGGACAAATACTGTAAAAACATGACTAGGTTGCTAGCAGTCTGGGCATATTAGTGTCCATATCATACTCAGTATGCTTATAAAAGCTGAATACAGTATCCCAAGACAGCTCATTTATTTGTTTTCTTTTTTACTTCTGTCCCTAATACAGCCATTCAAATAGACTCCTTTGCATAGATGACCATCTAAAGACCTTATCCATTATCACTACATAACTGGGCTGAAAACAACTGACATTCAAGACACAGTTGCACATCTGGCTCATAATAAGGGACAACTAAATAAAGAAAAGAAATCTAACATAATAAGGCAAGGATTACACAGATTACATATACTTGCAATTAATAACTGACAAGTACACTCCCTTCTTTACACAAAAATGGCTCATTAGGCTATTTAGAAATGACAGAATCCACATTTACAGCATTTTAAGCAAGCTAACATTTTCTATGTTATATTCCGAGTTAAACTTGACTATTCCTTTATTTTAAAATAGATAAAAATTATTATTTCAATAGTTTTGTCTTTGGGCCAAAGTTTAAAATACTATCAGAGTGAATCAAAAAGCCTTTTAGTAAAGTATGTATAAAAACATAGATAATATTACATGTTTTACAGTGAACTCTTAAGACTAATAATTCAATTCTCATCAGTAGCTGATTTAGCCAGTGTTAAAAAAAATGTTAGTGCAAAATCTGAGCAATGCTATTATTATGAACTTATCATTATTAAAGTCATGTTAAATGCAATAAAGTAAGCTCCTACAAAACATGAAATATACTCTGAAAACAGGGCTGATTATAGGCTAAGCTAAGCCTATGCCATGTCATGACAAGTCATACGTTTTTACCTTATGTTATTCCTCTTAGTTAGTCGTGAATGATTAGTAATCATTGCTGTGTACTAATTGTAACTAACAAATGTACAAACTGTACTAACAATTAATCTTTTGTCATGTCAGGTTCTGTGCATCTTGATGCACTAGGAGCCCAATCATTTGCACTGCTATTCCACAAACAATCAGATTGTCTTCTCAAGCGCAACACTGAGAGGAGCCATCGATTGTACCAATATTTTAGACTACAATTCACATGATCACCGCGGTGAATTTCTTTCATTACTGGCTGTTCTGTGCCAATGAATTCTCATTATAATTGGGCTTCCTCTAGACTGAGTTTACACAACATCTTGAACCTACTATACAATGGACTCCCTCAAGTTGTCTGCAGCGGTTGAGGATTCGGGAACAGGATAAGGGGCAGAATGCAGAACCACATCACTCTGAACCTTCACCGGAGGTCGTTTTTCTCCAAACTGTGTTTTCCCATGTTGAGAGAACGAGAAACCCACAGGTTGGTCGTCCTCAATGGCCTGATCTCCATAAAGATTCCTCATGTTCTCAGCAATCATGCCCACTTTCTCTAGAGCGTCTCCGGCTGGTTTCTTTGAGCTCGTCTTGTCTCTGTACATATGTGAGGCCTGTTTGACGCAGCGTTTGAGGATGTGCGAGCGATAGGCTCTTTGAATGGTGGAAGCGGCCACCTCTTCTTGTTTTCGCTTGAGAGTGCTAGTAATGGGTTCGTAGGAGGCCTTCGAAGGGTTGTTCGCCATGAACTTCTCCTCCATAGTTGCTTTCATGCCATCCATCTGGTCAGAACCACCAAGCACTTCTGCTGTGAGTGCAAGGAGGAGGTCAAGACAGTGGATCTTATCCCCCGTGACCATGGGAAGATCCATTGTAATCAGCTTGAGGGTGTTCGGTTTGGGGATTCTCAAAGGGTCTTTTAGCGTATCGCAGAATTCCGACAGTCTATTGTAATCAATGAACTGAGAGGCGGTGGGGTCAAACTTCTCCCAAGTTTCATAAAACATCTCAAAGTCATCCTCGCACAAGGGGTCACCGCTTTCTTCTGTCGCTACGTTAAAGTTTTCCAGGATAATGGCTATGTACATGTTGACCACAACGAGGAAGGACATGATGATGTAGCTGCAGAAGAACACGATGCCCACCGCTGCATTCCCACAGTTTCCTTTAATAGTCGATCCTGGGTTATCCTGATCCGGATCGCAGTCTGGTGGGGAGTTGAGAATAGGCAACAACAGTCCATCCCAGCCGGCGGATGTAGTGATCATGAACATGCATATGATACTGTTTCCGAAGGTCTCGAAATTCATCATGTCGTCAATGCCGGCTTCTTTTTTCACGTACGCAAAGTTGGACATGCCGAATATGGAGAAAATGAACATGATTAAAAACAGAAGGAGGCCGATGTTGAAGAGGGCAGGAAGTGACATCATCAGCGCAAACAATAACGTTCTAATTCCCTTCGCACCCCGAATGAGCCTCAGGACGCGGCCGATTCTGGCCAATCGGATGACACGAAACAGGGTAGGGGACACAAAGTACTTCTCGATGAGGTCTGCCAACCCAATACCTGTGAGATGGCAAAACAATTACAAGAAAATATTATTGTCCAGTCATATTTAACTGAAAATGTAATTTAAAAAATGGCAATGGAAATATGCATAATATAAAATAATATAATTAATGTTAGTTTAATATTATTTTGAAAAACATTTGTTCCATTTTTAAGAAAGTCTACATTAAATGTCATGTACGGTAAGTGAAAGATTAATATATAATGACTTTTTATTATCCGGTCTGAAAACGTACCTCTATATACATTTCTGGAGAGCGCCAAATACGTCCCAGGAGGTTCGTTTTTTTGCAGTTTTTGTTTTTGCAATTCCACAAGTGGCCACTGTGTATGCTTTTTGAGATCTAATATTTCTCTCGCAAGTGCCATTCGCACCTGCTCTTCTTGTGTATATCCAACCACTGTTGACTGATTCACTGACTGACCAAACGACTGACCAACCCTCCTCCTTCATTAAACCCAACCGATAGTGTTTTCGAAAGCACCAATTGACCACTTCCCTAAACCCAAAAGCAATTCAGAAAAAGAAAAGCCCTCACCTGATTTTTACCACATTCTCACCCGGTTATTTACCTGTTTATTTTTTTTTTGGCTTCTGTTTTTGTCTTACCCACTTTCTGGAACCGTTCTTTGCCGGACTCGAACCCCGCCGTTGTAGTCAACTTCTCTTTGTGTCTCAAGTCTGCCGATGTACATGGCGAGCTACTGGACAAACTGGTAACAGCGGGAAAGCTGTCCACACGGAGGTAAGCGGTCAGCTAGTAAGCACGAAAAGGAACGGCGTCATACCGCCCCGTAGTGTTTGTTTTAAAGATGAAATGCAGCCATAAGTACTTCTGGCTACATAATTCATGGTCTCCAGAATTGTATATAGGGCTACGTTTTCAGAATGAGCCTACGTTGCCTTATGCCTCATTCACACTAGCAGTGACTTTGTAGCTGCCTGTCGCTCTAGGTGGCAACCTGCTGCAAACGCAGGTCTGTGTAGGTCTACAGCACGGAGAATACAACCAGCCTCTGAGCGAGCAGAGAGAGGATCATGTGAGCACTACTTATTTGCATGAAGTTGAAGGATTCTCAACTTTGTCACATCGCTCGACACACCCACCTGGTCGCCAACGGTCGCTGCTAAATTGTTTGTTAATTTCATCACAAAGTTTGGCAGAACAATATAAATTATTCATATATTCATTCATTCATTCATTCATTTTCTTTTCGGCTTAGTCCCTTTATTAATTAGGGGTCGCCACAGCAAAATGAACCACCAACTTATCCATATTCACACACATACACTATGGCCAATTTAGTTTAAACCCACGCAAACACGGGGAGAACATGCAGACTCCACACAGAAATGCCAACTGACCCAGCCAGGGCTCAAACCAGCGACCTTCTTGCTGTGGACGACAGTGCTACCCACTGAGCCACCATGTCACCACAATATTAATTAGTTATTTTTTATTAATTAATAGATCAAATATTAATAAGCAAAAATAGTTAAATAGTAACATATATAATTACTATTGATGAAACAGATTTACCTAATATTGAAAGAATAACCACCACAAAATCAAAAATGTTCCACCCAATGGAGAAGTAGTGATAGCGCAGTGCAGTGATCTTGAGAACACACTCCCCCGTGAAGAGTACGATGAAGGCGAAGTTGATGAAAAACAGTATTTCCTCCATCTCAGGGCTTTGGTCATCAGTCTCCACCATCATGGTCACCATGTTCAGGCAGATCATCACCATAATAAAAATATCGAAGAACTGCTGTGTGACAAAGTCGAATACCAAACCTTGGCAGCAGTTCTTCAAATATCAGAAATATCCCATGGAGGAGAAAGAGCAGTTAGTGTGTGAAAAAAGTAACATATCAACTTTGTCTATTTATTTTAAGAATAATCTAAAAAAAAAGATATATATTACCGTGGGTCTTGGAATTGGTTTTTGTGGTTTTTTAGATCCAAGTTTCTTCATGGCATTGTAGTATTTTTTCTGCTCTTCTGTCATGAAGATATCAGTTCCTCCTAAGTATAGACACAGAAACAATTATTCCAAAATAGAAAACATTTTAGTGTTTCTCTAGAACCAGAAGGCCAAATGCTGACACTTATCTTTGCCTTTTGTTGGTTGAAATTGTCAATGATTACACCGATGAACAGATTGAGGGTGAAGAAAGAGCCGAAAATGATGAAGATGACAAAGTAAAGGTACATGTAGAGGTTTGACTCATATACTGGCTGCATTTCAATCTACACAGAGAACAAAAACAAGGTGTCAGCAGGAAAACAGCATTGCAAGATTTATCCTTATGTCTATTAAATATAGTTGCAATAATATAATGCACAGGTAGTTCCAGTCAGTTTTGCTCACAGTTCGAAATAAATGGTCTTCCCTCAAACATTAGTCGTAACCATAGTAACTCATGACAGCTGGCAGAGCCTTCATTCATCTGTTTAATCTTGTGTGGTTTACCAGGGAGCTGATGTTGATCAACCAACATGCCAATATGCTCATAAATATTTGTGAAGAGGTAGCTAATACATGTTACTATGAGCTCTTAGATATGCCCATGCCATATACATACACAATCTCTCTCGCATGCATGCTCTCTCTCTCTCTCTTATTATCTCAATTATCTCAATATTTAGGAACTAAATATTGTCAGAAACAAAGAGTAAAATGGCAGCTGATTAATTTTATTATTGGACAAGCTAAACTTGCAATTTATGTCACAAGGAAAAATAGGATGGAGGACAAAAATAATCAAGATGTGGTTCTTCTTTTTAAAGCATATTTGAAGGCTAGAGTCAGTGTGGAATATAAATATTGCAGTTTATGAATGATGTGGAGTCTTTTAAGTTAAAGTGGTGTTAATGATAATATTATCTGTGATGTAATTGATGATGAACTAATTTTTTATTTGAAATTGTTTTTCTTGTGATGTTAAATAATGCTGAATAAAGTTTAATTCAAAAATCAATCTCTGGGCCTTATCCATAGGGCGCAAGACGTGTTTGCCCCGGTTAGCCTAGACGTGTTGCTATTTTAGACCAGCGCAACCTTAATTTTCCCGTTTTCCGCCACGTTGTTTAAATAGCAAATCCATTTGCACCACTTTGTGGACTCATGGGTGTTCCGGTCTAGAAAAGAGGTGTGTTAAGGCGCATTGTTGGCACGTTGCTATTTTGAGGAACTAAAATAGACTGCGCAATAGGCCAGCTGAAAGCAGGTCTAAAGTCCAGCGCAACGGGCGTAAGTTGTACACCTCACTTACACATTGCTTAAAGCACGCAGAATTTACAGCAATATGCAAATATTACAAATGAAAAAGAATTAAAGAATAAAATATTACAAAAATTATTACTTTTTTGTAACAATTTTGTAATAATGTGCTTTTTTCAGTTTATTCATGACAACCTGCTTTTGTATAATGTTAATATTGTTAGTAGTATTATTTATTATATGCATATTTATATTTGTTTTATTAAAAACAAGCTTAGATTTGTTCACCTGTCAGGTTTTGGACCAAATGGGGAATAGCACGTGTGTTTGGATATAACTTGCTGGAAATCAGAACTGAATTTAGAAATAGTTTTGAAACAAATCTTTGTGCTTAACAAACGAAATTAATTATGTAGGCTAACGGATGTCTGTGCGTACAACACCATTCCCTTATCCACGAAAGAGAGAAAGTGAAAGTAAAGGCCGATTAGAGGAGGCTCATTCTTTATCATTGCTGCAGATGGTCTGTTTAACTGTTTTCTGGCTAGTGAAGCAATCAGTTTTTCCACTTACAAAGTCCGCCATGTAAATAGCAAATGCGCCATGGTGCGATGCAACTGACTCTTAAAGGGAATGGGAGATAAGACTCTGATTGTTTATTCTCAAAACACACCCATAAGCACAACCCTGTTAGACAATGCGCCGCGGCGCAAACCGTATTTTTCTATCCTTAAAATAGCAAAAGTGGATTCGGACATGCCTTTAATGCTTTTGCGCCAAGCGCTTTAGACTATGCGCCTAGATCATTAAAATAGAGCCCTCTGTCTCTTTCTGTCTGACTAAAACAAGGAGTGTCTTAACTGAAATAAAAAAAATTATTAAACTCTGTAATGCATAGAGCAATGTTAGTTGCAAGTTGTCGATATCTTCACAAACGACCACAGAATAAGCAGGATAATCAGCTTGCCATGTGTTAAAGGATTTTAAATGCACTTTTTGTTGTTTGATAATCAATTCTTTGATTACGCATTATGGAAATTTAATGTTACTGTTGACAACTTTTTACTGATGTCTTTTCATGTTTGAAATGCTGATTGATTACGTTAGACATACTGTACATTCCAGTAAGTCTCTCTATATCCTTCAGCCTCTTTTTATTTTCCTCTTTTAACACATGCTTAATTTCTGTAGATTCTCCAATTTGTTTGCACACAATAGATATTAAAGAGTCCTAAAGTGCCATCAAAGAAAACATTAATTAAAAATTGCATGTTCGGTCAACAATTTTGACTCTTAATAAAAGATTTGAAAACTGAAAATTGCAGTTTCACCTTTGCAGTTAAATCTTTTGGTTACCAATTAGGGATGCACCGATATGGATTTTTTGGCCAATATTGATAACCGATAATTCTTAAGATTTGGAGGCCGTTAACTGATATATTAGCCGATATATTTTTGAGTAACTAATTTTATTTTAAAAACTTTGAACAAAAGTTTGAACTGATATTATGAACTGAATAGCCTACTGAAAGCAATAATTAAAAAATTGCAAGGTTATTATATAGACTTATATTCACTATTTTACATAAATCAGCATGCCAAAAATAAATTATTTCCTTTTCTTCACATAGCAAATTAACATGCAACTTTACTGTTGCATAAAAATAATAGGTTAAATAACAAAATGGCATTTAATAAACAAACAAGTTAAATAAATATATTTTAAATAAAATGAAAATGAAAGAACTAAAACCAGCTCTAATGTTCGGTGCATCCCCAGAAAACACACAACCAGTCATGATTGTGCCACTCAATCTCTTTAGATGCGGTCACATAACCCAAATTTAGCAAAAAGACCAGCTGTCTGTTGTGAACAGCAAAAACAAATCATACAGAAGTCCCTATCAAACCAAGCAGCTTTCAAGAGTTCACACTTAGCTGATGATTGGTTATAAAGCTTGTTTGGCATGCTGTCCCGGGAGAGAGCCCTGAGCTCATAGATCCTCGAGCCCGGGGCTCCCTCCCGTTTGCAGGGCGAGAGGGGAGTTTGAGCTCAGGTAGATCTCGAGAACTCCCCTGCTGTAGTAGCTAATGAACAGATAGTGATTGCTC
Organism: Danio choprae; assembly: GCA_903798125.1. Lineage (NCBI taxonomy): Eukaryota > Metazoa > Chordata > Actinopteri > Cypriniformes > Danionidae > Danio > Danio choprae. Next base: position 8,828,424 of record CAIGQW010055694.1, on the reverse strand, counting down.
TTGAAATGACTACTTACTAGGAGCATGTCTATGATGCCGATTTGGATTAGTCAATTAACTTAAGTTGCATGTTTTTGGACGGTGGGAGGAAACCGGGGAACCCGGCGGAAACCCACGTGAGCACAGGGAGAATGTGCAAACTCCACACAGAAACGTCGGCTGGCTTGGTAAGGACTAGAGCCAGTGACGTTCTTGCTGTGAGGCAACAGTGCTAACCACTGGGCCACCGTGCCACCCATCTAGGAAAGGAGGAGTAGGGGTGGAAGGGGGGATTCTTCAAAACGAAGATGGCTGTGATATGAAACTTAGGGTATTTATAGTGGCTTAGGAATCGTCTGATTGGTGAATCATGAATTGGATAATGCGGGACCAGCCGCAGCAATCATAAGCACGTGATCCTCTCGAAATTAGTTTATAAATAAACTTCACTTTGTGTTGGTCAGAAAATTTACATGCCCAACTCAACAAGAGTGAATACTGCATGGTGAACTCCTGATCCAAACATATTGGTACTGGAATGGTAAATGTGACCGCACATTTGTTTTATGGTTAAAATCAACGTACGGCACGGGAATCCACAGCACTATACATGATGTCCATCCATCCTTTAAATGTTGCCTAGAAACCAAACAAAATCATATATTTAATACATCCAGTTTTGTATATTTGATTTTGCAGTGTACACATGTTGATGATTAATATCAGTGCTCACCACTTGCAGTAAGGAGAGGTAGCCCATGCCCACATTATCAAAATTGATCTTTGCATTCATCCATCGCACATCAGGATAAACCTCCGCAAGCTCCAAGCACTCAGACTTATTGTTGATCACACTGTCACTGAATAACTCTTCAGATGTTTCATTGAAGCAGAAGAAGAACTTTCCAGCAAAAAGGTTGACTCCTATGATGCTGAAGACGAGCCAAAAGATCAGGCACACCAGGAGAACATTAAAGATAGAGGGTATTGCACCCACCAGGGCGTTCACCACCACCTGTGCATATTGACAGTGAGAGCCTGGAATAAGAGGTCTAACGGTACACAAAATTCATGGTTTGGTTGAGTATGTAATATTTTAAGTCATGGTTGCTTAAACCAGTATGATTAGAGGAGAAGAAATTAATAACTTAAAATATAGGGTTTATATTAGTATAGTATATTATTATTATTATTATTATTATGATAGTAGTTTTAAATAAATTTGTTTGGTTTAAACAAATAAAAAAATACATGTATTGAAATAAAATTTATTAAAACATAGACGTTTTACTGTAAAATAAAAATATTCTCAAATAAATTTATCAAAATATAAAAAATGTGAAGTCCCCTTTAAATTATAAGGATATAATCAAATGGACAATATGGAAAGATTTCAGTTACTTGGAAAAAAAACAACACTTTTAAGCATTTTTTTTCTGCATTAATAAAATTCTGCTATACATATGTGATCCTGCACCAAAAAAAACAGTAATAAGTGTCAATTTATGCTGAGTTCAGACTGCATAATTTTAGCCCTGATTTTGACTCGCTGGCAGGTTTTGAGAAATCGCAGACAGATGTCTGAAATCACGGGCAAATCGGTGCTCGTTCACATTAGTAACAATCACACAGTGTGAACTATCAAAGTCACGATCTGAGAGAAACGCAGATGAGTCTCCGACACCTGTAAGATATTTGGCATGCTAAATATCTGGAGCTGTCAGCGATTCAAAATCATGCCGTGTGAAATGCGTTCTGATTGACAATAACATGATTGACTGATTGACATTGACAATGACAATGACATCGGTAGGATTACCTACAGCCAATTAGAGAGCAACATTCACTAGTGTGGGTATCTGCAGGCCAGCGGAAAGTTGGGGGAAAAGTTAAAAGGGCTTCTTTTCGGACTATCTGGACCCAAGTAACGGAGGGAAAACTAGTGGAAATATGGCAGGATCACCCGTGTCTGTTTGACGTGTCATCTGAGCAATACCACAACCGGGTCAAAAAACAAAAAATGGTTAAGAGAAATTTGCTAATTCCCTTCAAAAGCCAGGTGAGCAAAATAAGTACATTTTCTACCCCACTAAAGGCTTCTTTATTATTATGTAGTTAATAACAAAAGATATACTACGTGACCTCACATTGTTTCCATGTCACTTCTCACGTTTGTTTGGCTGTGAGACGTAGTTTGCAGACCGAGACAAAGTTGTTGGTGATTTTCCTATTGTAAAGTCATGCAGTGTGAAACCCCCTGTCGCCGATCCACCTTGCAGTGTAAACACATTAGGGACAGAATGCTACCCCAGATAGTCATGCAGTATGAAAACATCCATGACGTGACTACTTTGAAAATCGTGCAGTCTGAACTCTCGGCCTTAGATTTATACAACATCTGAAATCGGAATAAATATGCCTTCCATTGATGTATGCTTTGTTAGGAAAGGATAATATTTGACTGAAACAACTATATTGAAAATCTGGAATCTGAAAGTTCAAAATCAAAATCACCTTTAAAGTTGCCCAAATTAAGTTCTTAGCAATGACTATTATCAATAAAATCATAATTTGACAAATTTTCAGTAGAAAATGTACAAAATATCTTCATGGAACATGATCTTTACTTAAACGTCTAATGAGTTTTGGTTTAAAAGAAAACTCTATAATTCGGCCAAAAATATATCCATGCAAAGTAAGACTAATTTTGTGGTCCAGAGTCACATAAATAACAGGATACTTTCAAATTATATCTCTATTGAAAACAGAAGAAGAAAACAGCTGAAAATATAACTAGCACACAATCATAGTACACTGAATATTAATTAAGGTGCTGTACTTCACTTATGTCCATATACAGTATTTGTCAGTGTGGTGCTGCGTTGATCAAAGCAACACAGACTGTACAGGTGAGCATTTAATTCTAGTTTCTTTGACTACATTTTATATGGATAATGGTGAGTGCAATGTCAAGCAATGGTAAATGATTATGCACATGCAAGAGGCTGTGGCATAAACACAATTTGCGTCATATTATAGAAACATCTCATAATCCACAATGATTTTGGTCATAAAAACAGGAATAAGCAGCAACTAGAAGTTAAGCTAAGTTTGCTGTAAGTGCAGTGTACTCAAAGACCAACTTAGGCTGCATTTACCCTAGTGCATTTTCATTTTAAAACAACAGTTGAGAATGAAAACATAAAACAAATACATGTAACGTTACATCGCAATCTGGAACCTAATTTTTCTTGAGCTAGGTGGTCTGCTCTGCACCATTCAGACTTCATTAGGAGAATAACCATGAAATGTGAAGATAAGGAGTATGACTTATATTATAGGTTGATAATTAACAAATGATGCAAAGGTGAGAGTTGCGAGCGGTAAAACTCACCCTCATTCCTTCAAACCTGGAAAGAGCTCGAAGAGGCCTCAGCGCTCTCAAAGTCCTCAGAGACTTTATGGCCCCCAATTCAGAGTAGCCTAAGATGTTCGCAGTCAGACTAATCAGGGATACCTGTAGAAATAATGAATAAAATGCTTGTATATCATTTTACTGTTTGTTGTTTTTTATCAACAATACATCTTGCAGTCATTGCTCAAATGAGTCAAACCATTGCATTTAAATACATATTACATATTAAATACATAATACTTTTCATACTGTGCTTAAATACGCTATTGTCATTCTCGATTTGAACCCTGGGCTAAAGGAATGTTTTACACTTCGAATTTTAGGGTTAGAAAAGTTAGTTAAGAATGACCCAGGATTAACTAGTTCAAGTGCATAGCTTAAACTCAATACTGGAGGACCACAGCTCTCTGTCTTGAACACCTTGCTTAGTTGTATCAGCTGTGTTTCATTAGGGTTGGAGCAGAAAGTGTGAAAATGACCAAAAATGGGTTTAAAATGACTTGGGGTCTCATTTATAAACGTGGCATATGCACAAACAGGGGCGGAAAAGTGCGTACACCACTTCCCACGCAAAAGTTGTGATCTATAAAAACAAACTTGAAGAAAACTCTAAGTTAACTTAAACATGGACTTAATTGTACCACTTTAAATCATCATATGAGCATATCAGCTGGGTCAGTTGGCATTTCTGTGTGGAGTTTGCATGTTCTCCCCGTGTTCGCGTTGGTTTCCTCTAGGTGCTCCTGTTTCATGCGCTATAGGTGAATTGAATAAACTAAATTGGCCATAGTGTATGTGTGTGAATGAGTGTGTATGGGTGTTTTCCAGTACTGGGTTGTGGCTGGAATGGCATCCGCTGTGTAAAACATATGCTGGAAAAGTTTGCGACTCATTCCGCTGTGGCGACCCCTGATGAATAAAGGGAATAAGCAAAGCATCTAATTCTTGCAATGTTTTTGAGATGATAGTATGCTGATTTAGTTACTGCTTTGACATGACTATTGAAATTCAGATCTGACTCCAGAATCACACCAAGAGTCTTGACCTTATAGAACGTTGTATTTTGCTGAGAATTTCAGTTGATTTCTTATTTATTTAAAATCCCTAGACATCCCTAGTTTGTTATATTTTGTTAATCCCTTCAACAAATGTTTATTTCATTATATACCTTTTTGTGATCCTTTTTATCGTATGGTCGGGAGCAAGCTGGCCATAACCGTCTGCATAAAGACCCCTCTCAATTAAGACACAAATGCTGAACAACTTCTTTCATTAGCTTTGTTTCCATCCAAAGATGCCAATTCAATTTATGCGTAACCCTGGAATATCGCATCAAAGTTTTCCGAATAACGCTGCGTTTCCATCCAACGAGTCAAAGAGAACAAAATCGCCACTTTCTGATAAACTGACGGCAAATGTCAAAAAGAAAAATGAAAGAAGCTGCATGAGTCTTTTTCTTATATAATAAATTACTTGCACCTAAGAAGACAAAACACATTGAACGTGCGGTGGATTTTGGAGGTGTGAGATGCTCTTTGGGAGACGCTCAAGACAGCTCTGGAGGTAATATTAATATAATAATAATAATAATAATAATAATAATAATAATAATAAAATTGAATGATGGTTGGCCTGCTAGTTTGCCCATTAATGCTGTCTATTGCACAGATTTTTTGCATCACATGATCTCTTATAATGAAATTACGTTATATTTTTAATGTGCATACTGGAATTTATTCATTAAGAGCGTTTCCATTATGCACATTTTTTCTAATAAAATAAAAGGTTTATCCTACTCAGTTGTGCGCATTGGTTGTTTTAATAAATGTATGCGCATCTTGGCGTTTCCATCAAGCATTTTTTATGTGATAATCCAAAATGCGCATAAAAATTGTTGGATGGAAACATAGCTATAGTCTCCAGGAATTTTCAACGACAGATGAAATTGTACTTACATCAACGATGAGAAAGTCAAGCCAACACCAAGCGTTTGTGAAGTAGACCTTGAAACCATAGGCCACCCATTTCAGAAGCATCTCAACCACAAACACATAGGTGAAGACCTGGTCTGCATATTCAAGGATGATCTTAATCATTCTCCGCTGTTCAATGTAAATGTCCTCAAAAGCCTAAATAAAAAAAACAACCAAACATATACTTATTTTAAAAAAAGAGGATTCAGTGGGTTGATCTGGTTTTACAAATGACTTACCAAAGCTCCGCTGCTAAGGAGAATCATAAAGATGATGAAGGTCTCGAAATAGCTGTGCTCCACAATGGCGAAGCAGGTTTTCCGGAAGTTCCACCATACTTTGCCTTTACCTTGGCTAATGTCAAGATCCAAGCAAGGACATCGCCTGATGCAGTCTGGAGAACGAAGACAAACAAACATGCTGATAACGTGAAGATAATTCAGCAACATTAACAGTGTTAAGTCATGGTTGATGTCTGACTCTCGGTGTAGCAGTCCTCAGGGCTAGTGAGATCCTCCTCGTCATCTTCCACCACCTCCTCTACCTCAGGAGGTTTGTCCACTGTACTGCAGGTGGACGATTCATCTCCATTTTTCTTCTGTACAGATCAAAACACTGCAAGTTAGGCTCTGTCTCTGTGTTGATGCTACTTTTAAAATGAATCTAATAAATCAATACCCTCTGCTTATTTGGGAACTGCTGAAAAAAGGTTAAAAAACATGGCATGAAAGGCTACCTTCACACTAGACTTTGAGTGTGCTGGAATGGAATAGTTGTATTATGTGTCACACTAATCAGTGTGTTTTACGTTTATGTGTTTGGCAGCTGCTTGATTAAACTGAATGTGTACATATTTAGCACCATGTGCTGATGTATTGAGTAACAGGAATGTTTGTAAAATATAACCCAAGCAAAATGTATAATCTACTACGGTTATTGCAAATGGAAGGCCATGATGTGATGATGCGTCAACCTTCTGTTGGTCACATGTTTTCATTTAAGACCAATTCAAAGGTCAGAGACTAAAGTTAAAGACAAAATTATTAGTTCTCCTGTGAAATTGTAATTATTTATCGAATATTTCTGTAATTATTTATCTAAGTGCTGTTTACTGGAGAGAAGATTTTTAAACATTTTTAATAACTAAATTCTAATAACTAATTTATTTTGTCTTTGTCATGATGAGAATGTATGATATTTTACTAGTTGTTTTGCAAATGCAATTTAAGTGTAATCTAAAAGCTCAACTGGATTAGTTAACTTAGTAAGTTTGGTAAATTAGGCATTGGATTGTTCTGTATATATATATATTTTTTTTTTTTTGTCTATATATATATATATATATATATAGACAAAAAAATATACTAGGGAATACTGTGAAAATCCCCTTGTTCAGTTTAATATCAATAATTAAAATTTTACAGGGCTAAGAATATTGTCTTCAACTGCAAGTCTCCATTTCCTGCAGGATTGTTATAGTTAAGTGAAATCATAAAACTAATTTAGTTTTTGGATTTAGAAACAAAATAAACATGACCAAAATATAATAAAATATTGAAAATCTTGGAAAATGAAAAATTTATCAAACAAAAAAAACTACTAAGATAAAGTACAACTGTAAAGACAATTTTTAGCTACCTTTTTTGCTACCTGAAATGTAATAATATTAATTTTCTTTGGTAATATTGTTTTTTTTTATATGCTGAAAACAGGTAACTGCTAAGGAAATATTTATCATTTTAGACCCCTAATCAAGCAGGAACTAAGCCAAAGGGAAGTGAATGAGTGAGTTGGTATTTTAAGTTTTTTGATTAAAACACTTGAATAAATTCATGCTTTGAGCTGTAAATGATCCCTCAGAAACCTCTAACTCCACTTCAATCCAATCTGATTGTCTACACAAGATATAAGTACAGCTTTCCCTCACACAGCTGGATGTGAAACGCAGGGCTGTGCGACACATGCGGGCACGACATGTGAACTGTCACCTGATCCAAAGGCATGCCAGCAGTTGCCTAATGAGTTAAAGTGTGCTTCAATGAAGTAAACGTGATATAAAACGTATGACCTAAACTGTAAAAAGAAAGAAAACTGCATTGGGATGTTGTGCGGAATTATTTAAAGAGTTGTTTTTTTTTTAGGCGTGGATGTGATTTATACAGGTTTCTTCTGAAGTGGGCACTGGTAGGGTCACGGCTCTGGTCAGCAAAGTAACTAATCATGCTGTGTCGGTGCTCTTTCTCACGCCCTGTCACCAGGTCACACGGTCTCTGCCATTCCTTAGACATACTCGCTAAACAAGACGACCCGCGGGGCTCCAGATGGACTTTGCAGGTGTCACAGTATTTGGGACACATGTATACGTGTCAAGAGGTGTTGATGGATGCATGTCAGTGACTCTGATGTTGTGCTGTCACAATACTGGAATTTCTAACTTCGATAAGATATGCTACATTTAAAGTATTAAAATTTTATACCATGAGAAAATATTAAGTTGTTACTACTGATAAATTGCTACTACATAATAATAATAATAATAATACAAATACTAATAAATTACTAATAAAATTATAATTTTATTCATGTCTTCATTTAGAAGAATATAGTTAAAATCTCCAACATGGCTCAAAGCTAAATATTTTTAACGCTGGTGTAGATCAGATTTTAAATCATCCTGCCAATATGTTTACTGGCTCAGAGGAGTAATATAAAAATATTTGCTGTTTTTGTTTGTTTTCAACCATGTCACGTTAGGGATGCACAATAAATTGAAATGAAATCGGGATCACAATTAATCAAAATCTGCAATGTTTTCATGCACATATTATCAGGGAAGTGTGGTTCCGTCATCAGTAGTAAATCTTCTCTGAAGGCTAGAGGGTGCTCTTATGCCGAGGTCACACTAGAGTTTGAGCATGTGAAATTGTGCTGCAAGGTGCTGCAAAAAAGGGCAAGATTAAATAAGATTGTTACACATTAAAAAACAGCAAGTGATTGGTCCATATTTTAAATTTCTGTCCAGAGAGGTCATGTTTTGATCTTTGATTGGTCTCATGTGATGCGATTTCGCACAAGCCTGCATTTCCACTCTGTTGCATTTGCATGCGTATGAATGGACGTCTATGAGGAGAAACATGCAGTGTGACCGCAGCTTTATGCAGAAACCCCTATGAAGAAGAATTCCAGGAATTCCAACTAAAGGTTGTTGAAAAAACAGAAGATATAACCGCTTGTACTGATTCAGCGTGATTAATTAATCACACAACTACTGAATCATCTCACAGCAAGATTTATATTTAACACTAGACAGTGAGTTTGGAGTAAAAACGTTATTAAAAGTGGTATTTCAGATGTAGTAGCAAGACAGAGCTGTAGTTCACTGAGAAGCTACGCAAACAACTATCATTATCACAGAACAATTATCTTCAATTTCATTATTGACTGATTAAATCGTCCGTGTGATTATGAACATGATCTTGCACAGCTTGTCAGAGAACTACTGCTCTGTGTAGTAAACGCTGCTCGATCTGAGATTTACTGCTGATTACAGAACTGACAAAATGGAGCTGTTTACACCTGATCATTTCATGCATTCTTTCTGATTGGATAGCTACTGCTTCTTGCGTTTGATCGTTGTAGCATCAAAAATAAGCTGCTGAAAACTCTGGATAACTGTGGGACACACTACACTGCAGTGTTGTAACACTGTTATAAGTGCTTCACATGGCCTGAGTTAAAGGAGTGATGTGTGTTACCACAATGCATATGCACTCCCTTTTGGAAAGAGATCAGCAGATATCGATATTGTGTAAAAGAGTTATTGCATAGTTTCAAAAAGTATTTGACATTAGCTGGTTCTGCATTTGTGTGATCTTTCACATTAAACCATTTGTTCACAGTTTATTTTAAGGTACGATCCATGCTATTAATTAAGATATTTAGCTCAATAAACTACTAATTTGCTGCTTATTTAAGGTAAGAAAGTTATTGGGTAGGATTTGGGATGTAGAATAAGATTAAACTTTATAAGTACTAATAAACAGCCAATATCTTTATAACCAGCAGGTAACAAGTCAGTTGTTAATAGTGGAAATTGTTACCTAAACTAAAGTGTTACCACATTTTTCACTGACTAAAACTCACTATCGCATTTATATCACCGCCCTCATTGTCTTCGTCCTCAGAAGAGCCGTTTCCATCGTCATCATCTGATTCCCCATTGGCTATAGGCACTTTGACCATGGAAGAACTGGAATTCATGATGGCATTCATTTTAGCTTCACCCTCTCCATTTACTTTCGCACCCTCTTCCTTTGGCTTCAGATTCAGACATTGCCTCACGTGTCTGATAGCAAAGGCTTTTATCCAGTCGATGCCTCTGGTGATTCTGGAAATGGCAATCTGCAGGTTGTTCTCCCCATCATCATCAGATGCTGACAGGTTGTCCCCGCTGAAGGAGCTAAGCAGCAAAGCCAGGAACAGATTCAACACCTATTGGACAAGAATTTGATTAAAAAGATTAACTACATATACATTTTTTCATTTCATTCATTTCCATAAAAATACAAATACAACAATTCACATCTTGAATGTCTTGCACAGTTAACTCTACATGTAGTTCTTTATGGCTAAGCATCTGCTAAATGACTAAAATGTATTCAGTTATTATTAGATACACCATATAAATACATCATTATATTAGATAATATATAATACTATATATAATATAATATATTATGTATTATTATTAATTTAATTAAATATTAATAAGATAAAATGGTGAAATATGTTAATTTTTCATTTTTTCATTTTTTAACTTTTTTTCATTTCATAAATTGTTCAAATGTAAATAATAATAATAATAATAATATATATTTTTAAAATAATTTAATAATTTTTGACTTCAGATGTATATCAACTCATGAAAGGCAAATAACAATGATCATATATTTATATTTACATTAATATTTATATGTAACTAATAAAAA
>CAIGQW010055694.1:8805209-8817669 GCA_903798125.1 Danio choprae | reverse complement strand
TTTACAGAACCAAAAAAATAATAATTCTAGGGCATCCTTGTAAAAAAAAAACCTTTTGGAAGCATGATTTTTTTTTTTTTAAATGTCTGTCAGACAATAAAGTTTGACCTACCAGACGGAAGGACCTCAGCACAGACAAGCCCTCAACATCGGCTAACACCAACTCCACCAGACTCATAGTCACAATTATACTGTCAAAAATGTTCCAGCCAACCTGGAAGTAATAAAATGGATCCAGCGCAATGAGCTTTAGCACCATCTCTGCTGCAAAGATACCTGTGAAAACCTGCGGGGGGGAAAACATGATGATTCAAGAGCTTCCACACAGTGACCTAACTAAATTTTTTTGATAGAAAGTAAACATCAATTTCTAGATTCACTTGCCAGGTTTCCTATTGATAACACTGTTTCAAAGTCTTCTAACATGGGATAGTGCTCCATAGCCATGAACACGGTGTTGAGCACAATGCAGATGGTGATGCCCAGATCCACAAAAGGGTCCATTACAAATAAGTAGACGATCTTCTTGAACTTCACCCATGGTATGCAGCAATCCCATTTCAGAAATATATCAGCAAACTTGTACCAGCAGGGAGGACACGACCTTTCAATATCCTCCTGCGCTGTAGATGAAAGTGTTTTAGCACACCATTTAACATAGGATTTGACATCTGGATCTCTCCATTTAAAATAAGGTTGAAGTTTTTTTCTTTATTATTATTCTTTTTTTGGTAACACTTTACAATAAGGCTGTATTAGTTAATGTGTATGGTGGCGCTGTGCAAGAAGGTTGCTGGTTCAAGCCTCGTTTTGTATGTTCTCCCTTTGTTCGCATGGGTTTTCTCCAGGTGCTCCGATTTTCCCCACAAGTCCAAAGGCATGTGCTATAGGTGAATTGGGTAAGCTAAATTGTCCATAGTGTATGTGTGTGTATGGGTGTTTCCCAGTGATGGGTTGCAGCTGGAAGGGCATCCGCTGCGTAAAACATGCTGGATAAGTTGGCGGTTCATTCTGCTGTGACGACCCCTGATTAAAAAAGGGTCTAAGCCGAAAAAAAAATATGAATGAATGAATAGTTAATTTATTTACTAACATGAATAAACGATGAGCAATACATGCTTTTAACATTAGTTATTGAAAATAAAGTACGCTATAGTTCATGATAACTCACAGGGCAATGTTAACAAGCACTGAGTATTTTAATAATGCATTAGTAAATAAATGCCATATTGCTCATACTTGTAAACACATGAACTAACATTAACTAATGAAACCTTATTGTAAAGTGTAACCCTCTTTTATTGATAAATTTGAATGCTTGTTTCAGGAGTTTGTATGCACAGCTTACGGAAAAGTTTGCTTTAGCTGGTAAACTACCATGAGTGCCATCAGAATCATCTTGTGCAAACAACCGCATTGTTGAAATCAGACATTTGCTTAGTTGGGGTTTTGTCATTGTTGTACCTATGCTTGTTTATTTTATATTTAGCATGTATTTACATGTTCGTCTAAATGTCACGGTGTGGGCCATGGAAACCAAGGAAAAGCAACATTGTGGAATGTCAAATCTTGTAAAAAAATCACTACTACGAAATGTTTTCTATTTCATTATGCTGCACTACAAAGGCAAAGCGCAATAACTATGCAAACACTACAACTGAAAAAAATGCCTTTAACACTAAAATGACCACAATTCTACTACTAGTATGACCACAGTAGTCATTCTGACCTGTCATATGAGACCATGGGCTCTAGGTGCAAAGTCTAAAGCACTTGGCGCAAAAGCATTAAGGGTGTGTCTGAATCCACTTTTGCTATTTTAAGGACAGAAAAATACAGTCTGTGCCCCGGTGCATGGTCTAACAGGGTTATGCTTAGTCTCTTAATGAGTTATGGGTGTGTTTTAAACATACGTGCATTAAACCAATCAGAGTCTCATCTCCCATTCCCTATAAGAGTCAGTTGCATCACGCCATGGAGCATTTGCTATTTACATGGCGGACTTTGTAAGTGGAAAAACTGAATACTTCACAAGCGGGAAAACAGTTAAACAGACCATCTGCAGCGCGAGGATAAAGAATGAGCCTTCTCTATTCGGCATCTTTACTTTCTCTTTACTTTACTTCTACTCTTTACTTTACTCTTTTACTTTCGTGGATTTAATTTCATTTGTTAAGCACAAAGATTTATTTCAAAACTATTTCGGAATTCAGTTCTAATTTCCAGCAAACAAATAAATGAACAATAATAATAAAGTGTGGTCAAAAAAACTGAATTATATCTAAACACACGTCCTATTCTTATGCCCCATATGTTGATGCATACGTCGCCAAAACACTACAGATGGACAAATCTTATCCAGCAAATGTTTTACACAGCGGATGCCCTTCCAGCTGCAACCTATCACGGGGAAAGTAATAACATTATACAAATGCAAATGGACATGAATGAACTGAAAAAAGCTCCACCGAGATGAAGGCATGGAGGCAGTTGTTTTTATATTTATGTAGAAAATAAGAATTTCTGTAACATTTTAATCCTTTAATTTTTTTCATATGTAAAGATATTTGTGTATTGCTGTACATCCTGTGTGTATTAAGCAATGTGTAAGCGTTTGGACCTGCATTGGTGCATAACTAACGTGCTCTGTGCTGTACTTTAGGCCAGCTTTTAGTTGGTCAATGGAGCAGTCTATTTCAGTTCCTCAAAATAGCAATGCGCCTTAACACACCTACTTTTTACACCGGCACACCCATGAGTCCACAAAGTGGCGTAAATGGATTTGCTATTTAAACAACGTGCCACGAAACGTGAAAATTAATGTTGCGCTGGTCTGAAAATAGCAAGAAATTGCACCATACACAGCTTGCACCTTATTGCGCCGAGCCCGAGTGTAATCTTCTATTACAATTTTAGAATTAGGCTTTAAATGTCTGTCTTTATATTTTATTATATAATTCTGTACAAGTAACTGGATTGCCCATGAAAGAGCGTACCATGCTTTGTCTGTCATGCAGAAGGGCAAATTTTTCAGTGCAGTGAAAATGTAGTTTTTGAAGGTTTTAAACACGTCTGAAAGACTTTGTCATCAGAAAGTTCTGGTTTTGTTAGTAGAAAGTTAATGGGCACGCATATTCAAAGGCATGGGAAAAGGTTGCGGATACTGAAATGTACAGAATGCTGTCAATCTGACCTTTATCCATTGGAAATGACTCATTAAATGGTTTTGCAAGGTTTTAATTCATTATTTGAATCATGTTGTAGTAGTAACATTTGTACATTAATAAGTTACATGTAAAAAAATCTAAATCGTCATATGATAAAATAATATACAATATGATGATAAAATGTTTACTCCTCCCTAAATGCTATGTTCTAATTCAAACTAAATGGAAATATAAACTTACCATCTAAAGTACTCTCCACAGCGCTCACCACACTTGGCTTTCGTATCTGTGAGTCAGGAACTTCCAAGTAATTTATGTTGCCTTTGGATCCATTGGATTTCGAGAGGGGTTTCAATGCAATCCCATCATAGTCACTTTGCATTTGGTCATCACCACCTTTCTTTTTGCTGGATAGGGATGTCTTGCTGCCATTTACCATCCCGTTCTTCTGCTGCTCGACATGAAAACAGGCAGAATCAGTACAATCAATTACTGTTTTTCAGGCTGAACTTTGGCAAGGTTTCAATTGACAGCAATAATAACAAACCTCAGCTTGTTTCTTGAGCTGCTCTATGATTTTTGCATACTCTTCCTCCTTCTCTTTAGCTTCTGCAGCAGTGGCTTCGTTTTGTTCAGCATAGGCCATGGCCACCACAGCCAGAATAAGATTGATGAGGTAGAACGAACCCAAGAAGATGATGACTACAAAGAAGATCATGTACGTCTTTCCTGCTGCACGGAGAGTCTGAAACATTTGAAAAATACTTTTTTTTTTTAATGTTGTTTTTTACAGACTAATTTATATCTTGTATTTAGTTTTGGAAGCACAATTTAAAAGTTTTGATGTCTGTTAGAAAAACGTGTTACTCTAAACTTTAGGAAGCAGCCTATATGTAAGAAAGCAAGGAATAAGATGAATTTAACAGGATGCATATACCCACCAACTGGAACAAGTTCTCCCAGAAATCTTGAGTCATGAGCCTGAAAAGAGCTAGGAAAGCCCAACCAAAGTTGTCATAACTGGTGTAGCCATAATTAGGATTTCGGCCAGCTTTCAGGCATGTGTAACCCTCAGGACACAACCTGCGAAAAAAGCAACAGCTCCTTTAATACAGTGTTTCTCAACCACGTTCCTGGAGGATCCCCAGTTCTGCACATTTTCCATGTCTCCTTAACCAAACACTCCTGATTCAGATCATCAGCAGAGACTGAAAGACCTGTAATGGATATGACAGACAAAGGAGACATCTAAAGCAAGCAGTGTTGGTGGTCTTCCAGGAACGTGGTTGAGAAACACTGCTTTAATATATACTGTATACAGACAATTAGCATTGTGCATTATTATTATTTAAAAGCATGAAGCAAACTAAAATAAATATCAGCAGAACATACCCTGCGTCAGAGCTGTTCCCACAAACTAAAGGATCCATGTGGCCTGGCACATAGTAGTAGTTTTCTATGCAAAGAGAATGGAGATGACTTAAATAACTGTAAATGCAGAAAACGACAAGTTCTCATTCATCTCATTCAGTCTTTTTACTTTATTTTTTAGATGGACATTGAAGAAACTTTGGTCACACTTCACAATAAGTTTGTATTAGTTAAAGTATTAACTAACATGAACTAACAATGAATAATTACAGTATTTATTCATATTTCTTAATGTTATTTAATAGAAATAAACTTCATTGTTAATTCTTATTAACTCAAAGTGCAATGACTAAGGTTAACAAGCATAAATTTAGATTTTAATAATGCATTTGTGAATGTTGAAATATAATTGATACATGCCGAATGAGTATTGTGTAACAGAGGCCAGCTAACGAAGTGCTATGCAGTTAAACCTCACTCCTCTGACCTAAAAAATGGGCTCTAGCAACAGACGCTAGAGGCCATGGTCTTTAGCCTCCTTGTTACAGCAACCGACTCCCATACAAATAATCACCGGTTCGATCCCAGCTCAGAACGGAATGGGTGCAGTAGGACTGGTGGGTTACACGTGGGGGCTTGTCTGGGATGGGAGTGAGGTTTAGGGGGGTGAGTGTAACAGAGGCCAGCTAGTGAAGTGCTATGCAGGTAAACCTCACTACTCTGACCTCAAAAGGTGCTCTAGCGACAGATGCTAGAGGCCATGGTCTTTAGCTTCCTTGTTAGAGCAAATGACTCCCATACAAAAAAAATCGCCAGCTTGATCCCAGCTCAGAATGGGATGGGTGCAGTAGGACCAGTGGGTTTCAATTGTATTGAAAAAAACATTAATGAAAATGAAACCTTATTGTTAATTGTGACCAAAAAAATCATACATAGGCTAAACTGAATTAACACTCATGACTCCTGCTGATACATTAATCAATTTACATCAGGTTACTAATGTAAATAAGACACAAGTCACCTTCACTCTCAATATATTTCTGGTAGTCAAAAGTGTTGTTGGCAGTTCCATTGCCATTGATGTCTGTGTAATTGGAGAGCGTGGTCAGGTTGTCACTGTACCAGCCAACCGGAGGCCACAAGACGCACTTTTGCCGCAAATTTCCCATGAACAGTTGCAGGCCAATGAGAGCAAACACGCTGAGACAGAAGACAGTGAGGATCATCACATCCGCCAGTTTCTTCACCGACTGAATCAGGGCCCCAACAATGGTTTTTAGACCTGGAATTCACAATTAAACAAAATCTCAGCTGACACATTCTCAAAATTATATAATATACAGTATACATTAGCCATGCTGTGATTACCTGGAATTACAGTGATTGTTTTCAGGGCACGGAGAACACGGAAAGTCCTTAAAGCGGATATATTCCCCAAGTCCACAAACTCTGTGAGGTACCTATGGGATGAAGGGAAAATGCTCATTTCTCAATATAAACACTGAATTACTGACAATTTATCAGGGGTCATTTATCATATGGTTTATGAAGCGGATGAACCCAGCACTGGGAAATTTTTCTTATTATAAAACCTCTACTACTGATGTGTGTTTACATGTTGTATTGTATAGTGAAGATGATCATTTTAAAGATTCAGGATTATTTATAGTCACATGTAAAGTTGAAGGCAAAATTATTATTCATTCATTCATTTTCTTTTCGGCTTAGTCCCTTTATTAATCTGGGGTCGCCACAGCGGAATGAACTGTCATCTTATCCAGCATATGTTTTACGCAGCGGATGCCCTTCCAGCCGCAACCCATCACTGGGAAACATCCATACACACTCATTCACACACATACACTACAGACAATTTAGCTTACCCAATTCACCTATACCGCATGTCTTTGGACTTGTGGGGGAAACCGGAGCACCCGGAGGAAACCCACGCGAACACGGGGAGAACATGCAAACTCCACACAGAAATGTCAACTGACCCAGCCGAGGCTCGAACCAGCGACCTTCTTGCTGTGAGGCGATTGTGCTACCCACTCTGCCACCGTGTCGCCCAAAATTATTTGCCCTCCCATGCAATTCTTTTTTTTTTTCTGTAGTTGAGGTAAAAAAAATATATATTAATGACAGTTATAAAATTCGTGACAGATTTATAATGGTTTCATGACAGTCATGTTTATGACAGATTTATGACAAGTTTTGTTGTCTTTGTGAAGGGCGACACGGTGGCGCATTGGGTAGTGCTATAGCCTCACTGCAAGAAGGTCGCTGGTTCAAGCCATGGCTGGGTCAGTTGGCATTTCCGTGTGGAGTTTGCATGTTCTCCCCGTGTTTGTGTGGGTTTCCTCCGGGTGCTCCAGTTTTCCCCACAAGTCCAAAGACATGTGCTATAGGTGAATTGGGTAAGCTAAAATGTCTGTAGTGTATGTATGTGTGTCCTGGTCATCCAGGTTGGGGGTTGAGCGTTGGGCTAACGACCCACCTCGTAAAAATTAGATGTTACGAAACACCAACATGGTGCGACTAAATATCAACTTCAATATAAACGGCAATGGGAGTAAGTAAGTAAGTCCTGGTAATGTCAAGTTGTCATGGCAAAGACAAAAACAGGTTGTGATGTTTTTGTTTATGTCAAGTTGTATGATAAACAACGTTTAACAAAAACGATTCAATGTGATTTGAAGCTTGTGGCATATAAATTTGCACCAACCAGATCACTTTATTTAGCATTCATATACTGTAAACACAATATATTCAGATTTGCTAATAGAAATGATTTCTTTCTGATAGAAATGATAAGTATCCATGTAAAATGTGGCAAGTGCATGCTATAAAGAAGTTACATAATAATTAATAAAAAACTTGTTTTGGGGGGGGGGTGTTGATTTCATACAAATCACAATTTTATGGCAGTTCCTAATATTAGTAAATAGCAATGAATTAGTAGTTCCTTCATAGGAATTGTTTTGATCTTATCAGTGCAATCTGCTCACACAAGTGTTATTGTACAAACTAGATATTACTTTGCTAAAGCATACAGTAAAAAGTCACATTTTCCTGAGATCAGGTTGGAAATCTTTCAAAAGATGTGCAAAAGCATAGAAGCATATGGCTAAAACCAAGAGTGTCTTTTATTGATGTGAACTTTCTTAAAGCATGTTTTGTAAAGTCTTCTGAGGCGTGTAGAAATTGCTGGAGTAACAGATATGTTCAGTGAAGACTATATTTAGCTTGAGCGCAACAGTCGATCACAGAAGCCAAATGGCATCATTATGTTATACTATGAACCAAACGCAAGTGAGATGCCTGTTGGGCAATTGGATCACGAGTAATTTTACTGTCTGTGAACTTTAGGCAACCAAATGTATGTAAAACTAACACAGACACTATAAGAAACAGATGTTGGGATTGAGTATTGAAAATAAATGTCAATCAAGAAATGCTAAATTCTGATTCTTAAGTTCAATGCTCAATGCAAGGTCAAGGGCTTGACTTACGAAAATTCAATGCATGTTGCTTTGAATAAATGTTCATTGATCAACTATATTTTACAAGAAGCAAATGTTTTCTTTTAATGTTCCGCATGCAAACTATCATTCCACTTACTAAGTGATTTATCATAAAAAACAAAAGCCTTTCTTGTCAATAAATCATGAAAAAAAAAAAACATCAGCATAAACGGAATAATAGATCATGGTTTTGATTCCCGGCAAAAGGATAAACTAACAAAAATCTGTTCCTTAAATGCAGTCTAAACTGCTTTGCATAATAGTGTCTGCCAAATACATAAATAAGGTGCTACTGGAAAAAAGGCTGTTTATAGACTTTATACTGTATATTGAGGATTCACATTACAAGGAGGGCAGATTTTGTAGCTCCAACTAGTTGTTTTTTAGTGATCTTGAAGATCTTCATCAGCTGAATAATGTGTTTTTGTTTAAGGTTGGAGCTGACCTCTGCAGGACAGTGGCCCTCAAGGAGCAGGTTTGGGCAAGGAGCAGGTGTATATGCATCTAAAAAAACATGGAGGTATTGGTATGGAGGGAAACAGCAGAGGGAATGTAGCAGTAAAGGTCAACCAGGACCTTAAAAGTCCTTCAATACTACAATCACACTAAAGTGCGAAGCTGAGATTTGCTGCTAAAAATAGGCATGATAAGTGATCCTGCTTTACAAGTGGATAAACATTTTCATTCAGCCAGGCTCTAATAGTAAAGGGAGGTGACGGTGGACCTTCGGAGGGTGGCATATGGAGAAGCTGAGGAGGAGCAGGAGCTGAGGCCAGCCTCATTGTTCATGAGGCGTATACACTGACCTTTGACCTCTCACATCAGAGTGGGTATTTTCACAATGCTTCTGACTCTAATGTGTTTGCCATCTCATGTGCCACATATCCTGACGGAGCAAAAACTGATTAGACACACACTATGCTGACTATCTGGAAAAGGCATCTGATTATGGAATCTGCAGTAAAAATAAAGCTGTAAACACTTCCAGTTCTCTTCTGAACAGCCCAATTGCTTTTAACTTAAAGGGTTATAGTTCATTTAAAAAAAAGAAAAATCTGCTTTTATTTATTCACCCGGATGTCGTTCTAACACAGAGACCATTGCTTATCTTCAAAATACAAATTAAGATATTTTAGACAAAATCCGAGAGCTCTCTGATCCTTCATAGACCGCAGTGGTCCAGAGGTCTTTAAAGTCCAGAAGAAGAACCAAAAACATTTTTAAAACATTTCATGAGACTTCAACTGTAATCATATTAAGCTCCAAGAACACTTCTGTGCATCAAAAAAAATAAATAAATAAAAGAAACTTAAAAATGAATGCCAATGTTTTCTCTTCTTCGTCAGATCATCAGAGTGCACATTTACTACGGCACCATTATTATAATAGTAATACCACCATAAGAATACCATTTTACCATTGGAAGTGCAACATGCAAGCATCATATCACATCATATTTCATCTAAAATATCTTAATTTGTGCTCTGAAGATGAATGAAGGTCTCAGGGGATTGAAACAATATGGAAGTGAGCAATTATTTGCAAAATGTAAATGTTTGGTTGAACTAACCCTTTAAGGATTAATAATGCAACACTGTATTTAACACACTTCTTTAGCATCTGTTAGTGAATTTAGAGCCATAAAATATGATCTTTCAGGTGATATTTAATCAGTGTCACACTTACGCCATGCTGATGACCATGAAATCAAGCCAGTTCCACGGGTCTCGCAGGAATGTGAAATGTCCAACGCAGAAACCTCTGGACAGAACCTTTACCAGTGCCTCAAAGGTGTAGATGGCAGTGAAAACGTACCTATAGGGATTCAAACAACACCATAAAAGTCTGTAAGAGTGTCTCATGCACTTCAGAATGTTGATTAGCTAATTGTTTGTGCACTTATTTCAAAAACTTTACAAAACATCTTTAACAGATGCATACAACATTTATGGCAATTTTTCATTAAAGTGTTAGTCAGTTTGTCTACAATACCATTTTACACTGCAGCAATAAAGTGATTTAAACAAACTGATAAATATTTCTGTTTAGTTAAAACAGATGTCGCCTGTTGGAAAAACAGTAATTGCAATAATATTGTATCCTGATGCAAGCATAATGATAATACTGTATCATGATTCCCACAGTTAATGTTCACATATAAACATTTTTTAACTGAAATGTAAACCTGAATAAGACTGTAATTCTGTAATAAAAGCATATGGACGTTTATGCTTAATCTAAAATATATCTGAATCTAAAATAAAAAGTAAGGATAAGTATTTATGTATGTATATAAGTATGTATGTATGTATGTATGTATGTATGTATGTATGTATGTATGTCTGTCTGTCTGTATGTATGTCTGTATGTATGTCTGTCTGTATGTATGTATGTATGTATGTATGTCTGTATGTATGTATGTATGCATGTATGTATGTATGTCTGTATGTATGTCTGTATGTATGTCTGTCTGTATGTCTGTCTGTCTGTATGTATGTATGTATGTATGTATGTATGTATGTATGTATGTATGCATGTGTATATGGATGGATGGATGGGTGTTAGGAGGGTATATTTTGGAGATATGGTGCAGCTCTTACTCCAATATTTTGCTCCAGCCTGGAGGGTCGCTCATTGCCATGAACACACAGTTTGTCAGGATGGTTAGCATGATGACTAAGCTAAACAATTTGTTGTGAAGTGAAGGAGAACCAAGAATGATTTGTGACTCTTAATAAAACCAAAAAGCCAGAGCATTACAAAAAAACCTGAATTGTTAAGTCATACAAAGGAATTCAAGAAAAGATGAGGAGCATTGTTACATCTATTCACAGACATATGGGTTATACTGAATAGGATATGAATGTATGAGTATTCTTATGGCGGCTCGTCGAACAGGGTTGAAGGGACTCAGAAGGTAACAGGCAGGTTCAGTGTTAAATCTGTATATCGTGTTCTTTTTGTCAATCACGATGAACGTCTGCAAAACAGAAAAAAGGGACAAAAATACCTCATTATTCTGATAAGCCATATTTGCACATTTTATATAGACTGTACATGCAAGTGTGTGCTGCTTTTGCCACTGACTTTTTGTGCTTTGTAGAACGGATCCAACTCTTCAATAGGAACATTGAGGAGATTTGGTGGAGGATCTCCATAGATGAACGGCAGGACTTTTCCAGCTTCCAGATCACTGGTGGGTTTGGGCAGATCCTCCTCGGCCACCTTGACATTCTGCTCCTTCATGCGCTCCTGTTCGGCGGCTTCCTCTGCCATCCGCCGATCAATCTCAGCGAGCGACTCCAGAGTGAGGGGCCGAAACACATCGGTGCCTGTGGGAGGGAGCAGACGCGCCATTTTGACATTCTGCTGGACGAGGGCTGCCACCACTTCGGGATCTCTCAGCTGCGCCCTGCAGACACAGATGGAAGAGGACAAGTGTACAGTGGTGTTAATAAAGACTCTTACAAGTCATCATGTCTTTGGTGTGGTTGCAGTGTTCATTTCGCCAATGATAAAAAGGGGTGAAAACATTTGTTGCCTATGGCTTGAACCAAACAGAATCTTGACAGGTCCTCTGCACTAGCATTGTGACTGAAAACTATTAATGTGTGAACTCTGATCTGTCAATCTAATGAATCAACAGCACAATATCATTGATATGATGCGACTAAAATGTAGTCACAAATATGAAAAACACATTTTTGGCACAATCCACTGCATTCTGCTGTTCATTCATTAGATGAGTGTATCAGAGCATGTGCTGGTGCAGCAGACCTGTCAAGTTACTGTTTTTTGTTTTTTTCTAAGCCATTTTTGTCAAAATGAACACTGCATAGTCATTGAGGCGTGTATTTAGCAATTAAATGCATTTCTACCAAAAAGATAAAAACTATGAAATTGTCATTTATATTAAAAATAAGATTTTTCACAACATTATTTACAATGCGTTTATGGAGCGCCAATATTTTTATCTTTACTGACAGTGAATATACAGCATACAAAAAAAAAGTGTTATATCAAAATTAGAAGAATTACATGAACGCATTACTATTTATAACATAGTGCAGTATATTTTTATGTTCAGAAATACAGATGTTTTTAAACTGGGATCTAGGAACCCCCCAGGAAGCCACAAAAGAGTGCTAGGGCGTCAGTGGAAAACAAAAACAATTTTAAATCAATCAAACAAACAAATGAAAGTAAATAAACACATCAGTAGGAAAAAAAAACTTCATATTCGTACAAAGATGAAAAAATAAAGTAATATAATATATATAAATAAAATTATAAATAAAAACAAAAATACATAATACACTAAAATAAAAAATAATTAAAATAATTAAATAAATTAAATCATTTAAAGAATAATTGTATTTAATTATAATTATTTTTTAT
>CAIGQW010055694.1:8793901-8804809 GCA_903798125.1 Danio choprae | reverse complement strand
ATTTGGGCTACTAATTTTTGAACCATTATTGTAAGTTATTTTGTTAGATTAGCTCCAGATTTGGCTTTAGTACTGACTAAACTAACGTATATGCACAAGAATAATATTGTAAAGCATCCTATAGAAAATATGAATTTAAATGAGAGATTTGTGGGGGGTGTACTCATATATGCTGAGCACTGTATATATACAGTTGTTCTTGAAAGTTTGCATACCACTTGCAGAATCTGTAAAAATGTTAAGAATTTTAACTAAATAAGACAGATTATGCAAAATTCATGTTTTTTATTTTTACTTTATGAAATTATCCAAATAACCCCCTGCAAAAGTATGCGCATCCTTTGGTTTTAATCCAGCAGTGACTGTATGATTGTCAGATCCATATTTCAATGCTGAGGATGAATGAGTGACTCAAACACAACTATTCAAAAAGGTCCAAACTCTCACTGATGCTCCAGAAGGAAACAAGAGGCATCAAGAGCTGAGAGGTGAATCTGAAGATCAAGGTAAATTACACTTAATTTGTCTTCCAGGAAAACATGCAAGTATTTTTTTCAAAAGGGAAGTACTAAATGGAAAACAATAGAAAAAGAAAAAAAATAGAAAAATTTGGACATCTTCATCCTGTTTTAATGTTTTCACCCCCTCAGCTCTTAATGCCTCATGTTTCCTTCTGGAGCATCAGTGTTCCCTCAGTCATCCTCATAGTAAAAACACAGATCTCACAATCATATAGTCACTCCTGCAAAGCCTTCAAATGTGAAGAAGATGCTGAAAAACTGCAAGAAGACGAAGAATCTGCATGACATGGAGATTTGTTTTCTCCATTTAACTGTTCAAAACAAACAAGAGACTCGTGAACAACCACCAGAAAGCAGAAAAACACCCATAGATCACCAGTTAACCACACACCGCATTAAAAACCAAGGGTATGCAAACTTCTGCAGGGGGGTATTTGAATAATTACAGATATGTTTTTGTCATCTCAACTATACGCAAGCATGTTTTATCTAAAATATCTTACTCAGAACAGTACTAAATAAAAGAAATGACATGCATTTTGTATGATCTCTCTTATTTAGTTTAAATTCTTCACATTTCAACATGTTCTGCAAGAGGTATGCAAACAACTTTTAAGCACAACTGTATGTAATATAATATATAAATTACACTAAAAAACTATTTAGAGAGGCTTTACATTCTGGGATTAGGTCTATCGCACAAGGATGGAAAGATGTTTGCTAAAGAGACATATCATTATCATATATTTAAATGTGATATGACTGTTCCATGCAATTGTGAGATACATTTGACACATTATGAGTAACAAAGTCTGACACACTTGTAGGATCTTTTTTTAAAGTCACAGAAAAGTGAAAATTGACAGCAACAATAAAAACCACGAAACATCTTTTTCCAAAGCATATACTATTAAACAGAATTGCTATCGCAGCACCATCAGCAACAAACCAAAGTTTGGTTAAGTAGCTCAAAACAATATGAAGTCCCGTTTATATATCCAGCAACCTTTCTTAGTTTTCAAACTTACAGTTGACGAGGCGATAGTTTTTGTTTGGTTTTCTTAGCTCTGCTTGGGTGAGCAGAACGGTTCTTTCTCCAAACGTCCATCAGGTTCACCTTTGGCTTCATGGCTGCGCTTCTCAGTTTCTCCAGACAGTTACTGCAAAAGCTTTCTACAAACTGAAGAACGTTTCTGCAAGCTCAGAAGTTGGTGGGATGCTTTTGTAAGACCCTGCCCCTTCAGAGTAACAACACAATTCAGAAGACAAAGAATCGATTGAGGGCATGTTCACTGGGTTGTCTACAATTGAGCAAGTTTCCACTGAAGGCTTTAGCCCAGACTGTCTAATGTGATCACCACAGTTTGAGAAAAAATGGGTTGTGCAGCAGAGATAATATCTGTTCATTCACTCATTTAGTTTTCTTCGGCTTAGTCCCTTTATTTATCAGGTGTCACCACAGCGGAATGAACTGCCAACTATTCCGGCATATGTTTTATACAGCGGATGCCCTTTCAGCCACGACCCAGTACATAACAACCATACACTCACATTTACACACACGCTCGTACAACAGGCCAATTTTGTTTTTATCCAATTCACCTATATAGTGCATGTCTTTGGATTGTGGGGGAAACCAGAGCACCTAAAGGAAACCCATGCCAACATGATGAGAACTCCACACAGAAATGCCAACTGGCCAAGCCAGGACTTGAACCAGCGACCTTCTTGCTGTGAGGCAACAGTGCTAACTAAGCCACCATGCCGCCCAGATAATATTTGCATATGTAGCAATTAATCAAAGTGTTTTCTGGGTTGTTCACTGGGTTGTACATCATACACATCCACTACATATTGGACCTGATTCAGTACGTCATCATGCTACAGGCTGCAGCGAGAACATGCTCAAGCCTCTAACACCTGTACTTTCCAGAAATGTAATTGATGCGATTATATTATTATATGTAATATATTGATTAAATATATATTCTTCGGTGCTACTGTAACTTACCTGTCCTCTTTCCATTCCTTCTCATTTATACACCACTCACAAAACTCTGTTGGATAGTTACATGTTATTAGCTATTTTAGGCCTGTATGCCCAAATATGAATACTGAGATAATATTTTCTTTTGACTAAAGATGAGGCTAGTGATGCATTGATTAGGATTTTCTATGGCCGATTTGGTCAGATTTATTTACTAGCAAATTGGCTGCTTTGATACAGATTTCTGATAAAAACAAAAAGACAAAATAAAATATTTAAAAACATATTTAAATTTTCATTCATTCATTTTCATTTCGGCTTAGTCCCTTTATTAATCTGGGGTCGCCACAGCGGCATGAACCGCCAACTTATCCAGCATATGTTTTACGCAGCGGATGCTCTTCCAGCTGCAACCCATCTCTGGGAAACATCCATACACACCCATTCACACTCATACACTACGGACAATTTAGCTTACCCAATTCACCTATACCGCATGTCTTTGGACTTGTTGGGGAAACCGGAGCACCCGGAGGAAACCCACGCCAACACGGGGAGAACATGCAAACTCCTCACAGAAACGCCAACTGACCCAGCCGAGGCTCGAACCAGCGACCTTCTTGCTGTGAGGCGAACGTGCTATCCACTGCGCCACCGTGAGGCCCCTATTTAAATTTATTTTATTTTATTATTTTAAATTTTTTTATTAAATATTAATAAAAAATTATAATAACAATAATAATAATAATAATAATAATAATAATAATAATAATAATAATAATAATAATAATAATTGAATAGTAATTTCGGGTTTTGATATATAAATGGCAATGTGAGAATGTTGATTTGCTTTATTACAGGCTGAATCTGCAGTGACTTCGTATTAGAGGCAACAACTGCTCTTTAACCACGATCCACACAAAGGAGCAGCACACATTATATTGAGTTGGTGATTTAAAGTAGATTGTATAATTGTAATTTTAAGGGGGGAAAAACTATCTGACTTTGTTAAATTACGCTACATAAAACAAACTGGCACAAATCTAAAACTAAAATATTCTTGTAACTGGCACATTACAACCATTCGACTGATTGAAAACTGTAGTTGAGAGTGTGATTATAGCAACATACATTTATAACTTCAGGTTCCTTCAACAGTATAAATATATAAATAATAGTCATGGAAAGAAATAAAACTGAATACGAATATCTGGTCAAGTCCGATTCCTGAAAGCAGTTTCTGATGAGTCTGAGCATATGATCAGCATATGTCAAGCACTTATTTCTGAGAGATGCACAGTAGTACGCTCCTGTTTTGATTTGTTCTTGTTACTGTGTCAGTGCTGGTCAAGCAGCACTTTTCAAGTGTTTCTTGTAAACTCCATGCACTGGTTAAATCCTCAGTGACTCGCTGCACATGTACGTAGGTCAGGAGAAAACCCTGTAACTTCCCAGAAGCTGCGTTATCAGGGAGGCGCTTGCTACCATAGAAAACACATTCCCATTTACATTCTGAAGGTTTACTTCAAACTATTGCTCTCTGACCATCTGATACACTGATACTGACACACAGAGCATCACAGTAATTCTGAAAGGCACAGGCACAATCTGACTCCGACAAAAGTCATGTAACAAAAAGACAATTTCAGACCACTAGTAAAAAAAAAAAAAAAAAAACTAATTAAATCTCTGAAGTTGGAGTTTTGAAAATAAAAGTGCTGAAATAAAATCCTAAATCCTTGAAATTATTTCTAAAGGATCATAAGGATCAACAAGGGATTAATGATGCTGAAAAATCAGCTTTGCGTATATATGCTCTGCATATTATACAGTAGATATACAGTATAATATTCACAGAGAAAACTGTTATTTTAGATAAAGATTACGCATCATTATTATAACAACAAAGCATATGCATGTCTAAGATATAATGCCACGAGATCATTTTCATCAATATTTTTCATGTAATGGCATATTTGTGTGTGAACAAAAGACAAAAGAGAAGTTTCCTTGCACGTAAAAGCTCTAAGGTTTATCAGCAAAAAGACAACCATGAATAATATTATTTTTCTTTTATTTTAATGCGGTTATATAATAATCAGGGCTGGGCAGGTTAATGTGTTATCATTGCATTAAGGCATTAATTACCGACAAAGCAGATTGAGCTGTTTTGCTCATAGGCATTTCTATAAATGTCCATGTTTCTGCTGACAGAGTTGTACCTCTGATGTAGCACTGATGTATTTTGCATTATTTTAATGTCTCAATACATACATAGTGCGGTAACGTTCCCTATAAAATAAATTGCATATCTTGCAATTGGGCAAATTCATTAAATGAAACTATATGGACCTCTTCTGACACACTTTGCTTTCTGCAGACTGATCCATGTGCCGGGTGTTGAGTCCTGTGCTTATGTCGCTCCTTAAAGCGCTGATCAGGAGCCAAAGGCGAGCTTGGGTCAATCTGCACTTACATAACACAGACTCACCTGTTCTGACAGGCATGCGCTACAAACCTACAGGGCTCTAATGAGGCCTATTATGTAGGGAATGCCGGATGGTGATTCATATAACTGTCACCCTCCGACAAACAGGTGTCTGGGTTCTTGGGATTGTGTTAAGTCAATTTAATGAATTTTGCTGTGATTCAGAGCGGCGGTGGCTGAAGTCGGGTGGACTCATGTGGCTCCTCAGCAGCTGCTGCAGGCCATCAGCCGTACGGCGTCGGGTTACTGGTGACTCCACTCATTCCTGCTCTCTTACTTTGCGGCGATAAACAAGCCCCGCCTCTGACCGAATTCCTCCACGCCCACTGCACCAGCTTTCTGTGGCGTGCTTTTTTTATCCAGAAAAGAAATAAAAAAACCTTCCCCCAAACACAAACAAAAACAAACAAACAAATTCTCTGTGTGTCATTTCCTCTCTTTTAGATATAAACAGTACACAGTGTTACATCAAGCAATCCGTCCACTAATCAGTGTATACAGTACATACTAAAACGTACAGACTAAAATGTGGGCTAAAACAACAAACACAATGTTGTTTAGCTTGATTATCAAATATAGAAGACTGTATTAATTAAAAAAAGGATTAGATTACCCAGAAATTAAGATTATGTTATTAATTATTCACCATCATGTCGTTCCAAACAACTTTGAAGAACAAATTTATTTTAGATGAAATATTTCTGATGAAATTTGAAAGCTCCCTCATCCTCCATAGGCAGCAATGCTCGCAAACTCATTCAAAAAACACCCTCAAATGTGACTGTCTTCAGCGGTTCAATTAGAAAATGATCAAGCTATGAGAATACTTTTGTGTGCACAAAGCAAAAATAAGGAATTTATTCAACAGTTTCTCCTCCTCAGTGTCAGTATATTGCACATGTTCACGAGGACAGTGTGCTCTGTGTGTCATGTTTGGCTGTGCATCTGTTGTATTACCTCAGATGCACTTATGTTGGTTTTAAACAGTGAAAGTCACATGCGGACATCGGGACAATACATCAGTGCACAGTGAATATACTGACAGTGCGGAGAAGAAACTGTTGAATAAAATCGTTATTTATGTGCACACAAAAGAGTTTTCGTAGCTTGATTATATTCAGATTTAACCACTGAATTGTTTTGACAATGTTTTTGGTAGCTTTCTGCAGTCGGGACCACTGCTATGTATTGGAGGTTAAGGGGGCTCTCAGATTTCATGTAAAATATCTTACTTTGTGTACAGAAGATGAACGAAGGCCTCAGCTTAAGTTATTATTGACAAAACTTAAATTTTTGGTTGAGCCATCCCTTTAATGCGTGTGTAATTGACAGTACGTACATGTTTGATGATGTGACATGCACCGCGCATCTTCCCAGTTTTTAACATAAGACAAGCATTTCAAAAGAGAAGTTTCCCTGCAGGTTGTTCACTGAAGTAAAAGCTCTATGGCTTATTAGTAAAAAGACAACCATAAATAATATATTTTTTTATTATTATTTTAATGTGGTTTATAATAATTAGAGCTGGGCAGGTTCAATTTCACTTTAAATTCCTCTATAAAATAAATTACATCCTGTAGTGACTAACACAGAAACAAACACTGTTATATTAGTTGTTTCTATTAATAAATAATTACCCAGATTGTGAAATACATTTAAAGTAAGGAGTACTTTTTGTAGGGGGCAGCACGGTGGCGCAGTGGGTAACACAATCGCCTCACAGCAAGAAGGTCGCTGGTTCGAGCCTCGGCTGGGTCAGTTGGGATTTCTGTGTGAAGTTTGCATGTTCTCCCCGTGTTGGCGTGGGTTTCCTCCGGGTGCTCCAGTTTACCCCACAAGTCCAAAGACATGCGGTATAGGTGAATTGCGTGAGCTAAATTGTCCATAGTGGATGAGTGTGTATGGATGTTTCCCAGTGATGAGTTGCAGCTGTAAGGGCATCCGCTGTGTAAAAACATATGCTGTATAAGTTGGCGGTTCATTCCACTGTGGCGACCCCAGAATAATAAAGGGACTAAGCCGAAAAGAAAATGAATGAATGAGTACTTTTTGTATTGAGGACACTTTGAATTATAGAGAAGTGGCAAATTTATAATTTTTTTTAATAATGTTATGTTTGTACAGTAAAAAGTAATCAGGAACACTTTTGGCTTATTCAGTCCTCAAATGTTATCCATGCAATACAGTGGAATTTTGTAACACAATTAGTATACAAACCTATTCTAGTCAACCTTTATTATTTATTTGTTTGTTTGTTTATTAGTATCTCACTGCTGTCACTCGGAGGTTGTCTGCTATAATTTTATGATGTAAACTCTGGACTATTAACATAATTTGATTTCTATAACAAGCTAAATAAAACACTAATGACCTTGCAAATATCTTTTGTTTCAGATTTAATTTACGATTCACAATACATATTTTACTGCTACTGTTTGAAGAGAATATTGCAAAAAAAACCATCTTATTTTTTAGTGTTTGCAAGCAATTTTGTTTATATAACAAGACTTTTAATATGAGAAAAAAAATTATCACTGCCCAGCAATAACAACAACAACAACAACAACAACAACAACAACAACAATAATAATAATTACTATAATAATAATAATTATTATTTAGTTCATTAACACTACAGTGATTTATATTGATTTAAGCCTAGATTAATTTATTAAATAATAATAATAATAATAAAATAGCCATAAAATCATAAAAATATTTATTTTAACTTTAAAAAACCAAAATAAATGTTAACTAATAAATGGCTAGTTTTCCATGCAATAAAAATCTCAAATAAAATGAATAGATATTCTATATTATGACTAAATAGTCAATTAAAATTTTTTACCAGTGACCAGCACAAAACTGCTACAACATTTACTTTAGTCATCACATTATGTCAGGAACACACTTTAGTCAGAACATTAAATTGATCAAATTTAAATCAATCATCATAACAGCATAAATGATAAATGTTTGATTTAAATTTGATCGATTTAATGTCCTTAACAAATAAAAATACTAATATCTAATTTAAAATAAACTAAATACATTTCTGCACCCTCTTGACCAGGGGCCTGTTTCAGTAAGGAGGTTCAATCAACTCTGAGCTTAAACTTGAACTCTTGAGTTGACTTACCGAGACTCATAAAACTCAGAACAGCTGATCTGAGTTAGGTCAATCAAGTCTAAACAGACTAATTCAGATTTAAGCGTGCACTCTGCGACTATAAAAAGGCATTATCAAGAGAGCGCAGATATTACAAGTCACCATGGCAACATTTAAAAAAAAAGAGATCGGCATTTTTTTCTCCAGCTGAACTTAATGTGTTCATGCAAAGTTATATCAAATATGATCATATATTTAAAAAATAGAAAAAGCAACACCACTGCATCGGCGAAACAGAGACAGTTAGTGTGGGAAAACATAGCTGCTCAAGTTAATGCGTAAGTTAACATTAAAAAAATATTTTAAGTATTTCAATATTTAAGTATAATAAAAAAATAAGTAATGTAATGTGTGATGTTTATTGACTTTTCACTTGAAAAAGTGGGAAATTGGCCATAATTTCAGCTAATTTCAGAAGTTACAGATGTAATGGCATTACATTACATAAAAAAGGCTACTGCAGTTTCTACAACAAATTTGACAAAACAAGAAGGCATTTAACCTTAACCTAATGTTCAGTGGAAATGTTTATTTACGGTTCCCACTTTTACACACGTTGATCAGTTTAAGATAAAATATCTAAAATTGAGTTTTTAAAAGATTTAAAAGTGCACTTGTGTGTCCGCCTTTTTTTATTGATCAAGAGGTAGAGGTTGATATGACGTTTAGAATGTAAGCAGTACAAAAAAATAGTCTTTAGAACGAGTAATAATCCCATTAATCTAGTTACAGTGCATGTCCCTGTCGAAGGTCAGTGAATTTAAGCTAATTATTTATTTTTTGCAGTAATATCAAAGGTAAACTATGGCATTGAATCTAATTGTAATTTTCCCGAAAAAGGACAAGCCATTCTCGTAACTTTGTTCTTTGTGTGACTGAAATGTAGGCAATGAATGACTAAGGCTAAGGAGAGAAATACCGCTTTATCTTTAAAAATAGGGAGGAGACCGGCAGAAACTCAGAGTTTAGAGAATAAAACCTGCTCCTGACCAGGTTAGGTTCACAGAGTAAGTTACCATGGTAAAAGTTAGCTCTCTTTCAGAAACAGGCTTGACTTACCCTGCTTTCTCGAGTTTGACAAACCTGCCATTTTGAAATGGAAAACCCAGAGTTTCTCTCATTTCAGGGTTAACATACTCTGAGTTTTCACTTAACCTCCTTTCTGAAACGGGGCCCAGGACTCACAATGTAAACAACAGGCTGACTAAACAAGCTGAAAGATTTTTTTTTTGGCCACTCTGACCGCACGCACACACATACACACTGCATCAATGTGGGCTTGGTAAAAGCCACATCAAGGACAAACAATGGCCTTCTGAAAGCTGAAATGTCAAATGGGACGCTCCTCAGTCTAGAGTGGACTTCTCAGACTGCAAATGTACATCAAGTGCTCCATTTGGTACAGGGCCTTGAGGGGTCTGTAAACCCGTTAGATAGGGTTACATGTACTGGACTTCAAGCCACCTCAACTGTTCCTTCCTCCAAACACGCTCCTGTCAGGCTATTTTTCATCTCGCCTGCCAGAGATGGATGATGACTGATGTTTTCCCACAACTATTGGGCTTCGCTGCACCAATCTGCTGTGGTTCTGATCGTGAGAGACAATTAGGCCACTTCTGAGTCTGTCGGATCATATTTATGTCATAAATTACTCGTTCATGTTTTTCATTATATTTATTTCTATATGTTTCTATGAATACTACATACAATTTATATAAATACTACATATTCATTTCTATAAATATAAATTCCCTCATATGGATTTGTCATTCAACATCTGTCTGCCACAGTAATGTATATGATATATTTTGATTTGATGTTTTCCTAATTATTGTCACACTAATAAAATTATAATTTAGTTTTATTAAATTTGGTGTTGTTATCTTACAATATTGTGACAAATAAAAATACATTTATTATTGAATAAAATCTAGAGTATTAAGCATAACATGTATACATATTAAATTTACTACAAACATATGTTAGCTATATATTTAATTTTTATATAACATATTCATTCATTTTCATTTCGGCTTAGTCCCTTTATTAATCTGGGGTCGCCACAGCGGAATGAACCACCTATATAACATATTATGTATTAATATTTTTTAATATATAATATTCTAAGATTATTTTTTATGTCATCATTATACTTTATGTATTTGCATATGTATTGCCTGTATTTGTACACACTTATTTATTTATTTATTTATTCTTTATTATTCATTTATTTGTTAAGGCTACAATTAATCATTAAATTAATTGTTTTTACAAAATAATATTAAGCTTAATTAGTAATAATTTAATAAGTATTAAATATTAAGAACATAAAGCTTAAGAACATCTTGAACAAATTGTGTTTGTGTATACATTTTCACTGTATATTCATCAAATTGTCCTGATTATAAATCCCATTTGTTTTTTCTTTAAATGGACTCTTATTCTACAATATACTTTGCGAAAATACAATATAAGCACATGGAAATGTATGTTATTTTAAATAAAATAAAACTTTAAATGAATAATAATGAAATATGAATATCTTAAACTTTAATAAATATATTAATTCATATATTTCATGTATATTTTAAATAAATATTGTATTAATATATATATTTAATAAATAAATACTACATAAAACACAAAAGGTTACAAAAATATTTATAATTCAAGTATATGTTTTATTTACTATTTTAAAGAATAAAAAATTCACAAGAACATCTTCTTTTTTTTTTGGGGGGGG
>CAIGQW010055694.1:8777272-8793801 GCA_903798125.1 Danio choprae | reverse complement strand
AACTTTTATATTAACACATATATTATAAAGTAGAAAAAATATTACATTAAAATACTCTGACTCTTATGTCACATTATACTGCATGTTCCTGACGAATACCAGCGGTGTCTCCTCTTCTCTCTTCTTAAGGAAGAGCATAAACAGAAAGCCCCATCAATGGTTTTTAA
This sequence comes from Danio choprae, assembly GCA_903798125.1. NCBI lineage: Eukaryota > Metazoa > Chordata > Actinopteri > Cypriniformes > Danionidae > Danio > Danio choprae. The sequence goes on along the minus strand of CAIGQW010055694.1, from coordinate 8,793,634 downwards.
TGGATTGTGCTTGACTTGCTGACAGCCAGTGGGGCCATAAGAGCCCACGGTCAGCAGATCAGAGCCACAGTTTCTGCTTGTGCAGAATCGCTATGCACCATATAGTGCGAAGCCAGAGGCCTGAGCTGAGACCTGAGAACCAGCGTCTCCCTGACACAGACGCAATCCAAACAGGCCATTAAAGTCAGAAAATCTGATACATCCAGCCTGACAATAAACACACAGGAGAGCGAACTTCCAGATGGCAACATGTTCAGCAAGTGTTTTCACCAGGCTGAACAAGGCATCGGTTATGTAGGGTCAAGGAGGATTTACACTAGTAGTGTGTTGACAATACCAGCAGTCGCAGGGGCATATGGTCTAAACTGGATACAGATGTGCCATACAGTATAACATAATCTTACAATTTCAAAAACGCCACATTTGATTTCAATTAAAGCTTCAATATGCCAGCAATGTTTGTTTAGTTGAGGACTGAGAATCAGCATAGTGAAAAATGATAAATGAGATCCAGTTCAGGATTGCGTTTACATTTTGTAGATGCTTTTTTTTTTGCCAAATATATTTATTAACATTTTGTGCAGATACAATATCATATACATACAAAAATAAACAACACACTGTTCTGCTTTTTTTACAACCAAGAACTAATGACCATAAAAACAATGTAGTTATTAAATGACACAGTAAAAGTAAAAAAATAAAAAAAATTAAAAATTAAAAAATTAAAATAAATAAATAATAATAATAATAATAATAATAATAATAATAATAATAATAATAAATTAATAAAATATAATAATTTATTCCTCTTCTGCTTCAAGATCAAGTGTCAATATAGTTTAACAAAGGTTTCCATGCTTTGTAAAAAGATTTTAAAGATCCTCTTAATGAAAACCTAAATTTTTCCAGCTTTAAACACACAAAAAATTACTTTATCTGTCATTTGAAGGTGGAGATTGTTTTCACTTATGGAAACTAAGCCTCCTAGCCAATAATGTGGTGAAAGCAACAACATCATGTGTTGTTGAATGCAAATTTGGCCTAAAAGGAATTCCAAACAGTGTGTGTGAATGAGAGTGTACGTATATTTCCCTGTGCAGGGTTGCAGCTGGAAGGGCATCCGCTGCATCCGCGACCCCTGATGAATAAAAGGACTAAGCCGAAGAAAAATGAATGAATGAATGAATGAAACTAAAACTAAGACTAAATATAATGGTCAAAAATGTTTTGTTAAAAATAAAAATTCACAATAAATGAAAAATTAAATCTAGACAAAACAATTATAGATTTTGTTACTATGTTTACAGTTTGCGAAATAATGATGGTTTCATGGCTGGAAAAGAGCAAACAGAAGAGGCCAAGTTTGATTTAGTAAACGAAAACTAAAATTAAAACTAATGGTCAAAAACATTTTCGCTAAAAATATTGAATTATAAAAAACTAAAACTAAACTAAACGAATACCGGTCACTGAAAAATGAAATAATATAATATAACATAATTATTCTACATTTTAAATTTCACTCTTACGCATTTAATAAAATAAAGGTTTCATCCACGCTAGTATGAGCACTGTGCATCGGGTCATTCAAAAATGCTTCATTCACTCTAATTCGACATGAAACGTCTAGTGAAGTGGACTCGGGAGGGAGCGTATACGTTTCAATCAAACTGCATTTTAGAGTGCAAAATGTGAAGTTAAATTGTAATCATTTATACTGTAGAGGTACAAAATTTCACACATCTCTAGTCAGTGTGTGAAAAAGCTGTGAACTGTTGTGTAGCGCAATTCTAAGGGAGCAACAAACGGGACCCTGACGGTCGGAACGCACGGCTCTTATCTAATGAGCTGCATTGCAATTAAAAGAAATAAGCGAAATATTCAAAGCGCTGGGGTGAGAGGATTAGAACTGAGAACTACTGTAACTGTTATATTGATCTGTGCAAGCGTCATGTTCATTCATACATTTTCCTTCGGTTTAGTCTCTTATTTATCAGCATGAACTGCAAACTATTCCGGCATATGTTTTTTACGCAGCGGAAGCCCTTCCAGCTGCAACCCAGTACTGGGAAACACCCATACACTCTCATTCACACACACTCCATACACTCAATTTAGTTCATCTAATTCACATAGCGCATGTCTTTGGACTGTGGGGGAAACCAGAGCACCCGAAGGAGACCCATAAGAACACAGGGAGAACATGCTGGGGTTTAAACCAGCGACCTTCTTACTGTGAGGCGACAGAGCTAACCACGAAGCCACCATGCAGCCCCAGGCGTGATGTAGCATATTATAATCATTGAATTTACCTCTGACCATTTGAAAGGCATTAAATTGTGTGGCTAGCAGCATAAATAAACTAATGAACATGTGGATATCTTTCCATCCAGATAAAGAACATGCTTAGTTTTATTCTCATCATTTTAGCTTTGCTTAAATGTTTTCCCCTCTTTTGAATTTTTACTGTTTTATTTTTACATTTTGTCAAGGGCTTGTTTACATTTGTACTTTTCCAATGGTGCACTTCTGAATACACTTCCGTTAAAAGACTATCTCCCAGAAACATGTGTCACTCAAGCGTCAGGCTATTCTGTTCCGGAAACAAAGTTGCATAGCTTCAGGCCTTTGGCATCAGTGCAAATATCATTGGAGAGACACTGAAGCCACAGGCATGTACCATTTCAAATGAAGGTGGAAGTGGGGGCAAAAGGAGAGCTTTAGAAACAGGACGTTTGTGGCTGCTTATGTACCGTATCATGTGGAGGCCTGATGGCAGACTATATTCCTGCCTCTCATGCAGTTTCACATAAATAAGAGATATAACTTCAACAAAGGGAAGCAGCAGGCTACTAACAGTTTTGCAGAGCTCTGTAGGCAAAGTGAAATGTTTAAAGATAACCAAAGGCAAGCAGTTGAGTTTTCTCTTTCATGCTGACATTTATAGCATTTTAAAACATGAAATTAGGTTAATTAGATTGGTCAAAATGAAAGTTATAATGTTACACACAAAACAATTATGTAGTATATTTAGTATATTTAACCTATTAATTGTTGATCTATTGATCAAAAATGAACAAATGTGCTTGATTTTTGACAAAACAAACATAAGTTGTTTCTTGAGGAAAAATCTGCATATCAAAATGATCTGTGAAGGATCGTGTGAGTAAATTGAGATAGGAGAACATTGATGCTGAAATGTTTACAATTTAAAATATATATTTTTAAATGGTTGTCACTATATTTTTATCAAATAAATGCAATTCTGATAAAAGACCCCTTTCAAATAAATTAATAAATATTATACTTCTTTAAACTCACAATAAGCTTATATTAAATCACAGTGATTAACCAGGGTTTGCATTTTGCGGGGGAAGGACAATTTCATTCTAGACAGAATCTCATAGGGCAAACGTTTGTGTTATGTAGTGCAACATGACTCATCAATATCCACCAAATGCATATAGATAGCCTCAAAGCTAACACATAAGAAAATGTGTGTGCATTTTAGCAGTAAAGCCAGTTATGTATTTAGCACATGGGTTCAGATGGGGCAGCATTTAACAACAGAGCTGTGCCGTAAGCTAAGCTGAATAGTGTTCATTAGCGAAGGTGATGAAATCGATAGAAAAGATAATCATTCTGTGATAATAACAGTTGTTTGTGTAGCTTCTAAGTGAACTACATCTCTGTGTTGCTGCTACATCTGAAAACGTGTGAAAATATAATGTCATGTTTTTACTCTAAGCTCACTTTATAACTTCAATCAAGTGTTAGAAGTAAATCCTTCTGTGAGATCATTTGTGTGCTTGCTGAATCAATGAAAGTAGTTAAATGCTTATTAAGTTAAATCTATGGGGATTTCCTGACAGTTTCTTCTTCGTTTCCACACGAGTGCGCTTTCTGGCTGTAGATTTACTACTAATTACAGAACCATGCTTCACTGACAAGATGTGCATGACAATCGCAGCTTTTGATTAATCTCAATTGCAGTTTCATTTAAATTTTCATACAGCCCTGGTTTTTGGTCTCACAAATGTTCACAAAAAGTTTTTGGTTCACAAATGGCACATTCACTCTAGCGCATTGCCGAACTCACCAAAAGCAAAATTAAATCAAATACTAAATGCTAAGTATTAAGCACAGTTTAACTTAGTATTTCATTTCATTTTGCTTTTGGCAAACTCAGTGATGTACCTCAGTCACGACAGCTGACTGTATTTACAACACGACAAGAATTTAGAAGTCAACATTGCATCATTATAACAGACAAATATTGTGTGCAGTCTGAACTTGCTGTAACAATAGGGTTGTCAATCAGCACTGAAGTTTTAAAAAGGTTTAATTCCTGTTCATATTTCAGCGATGTTGAGCTCGTTTTTAAACACTGCTGATTGGCCAATGTGTTCAACAGATATGATTGTGATTGGTTGTGAAGGTCATCGCTTTACCACTCTTCACCGCTGTTCACCAATTGCAAACACAGATACAGTACACGGACCCTGTAAATGTCAGTACCAGTTGGTACAGAGCTTGATATTTTTGACAGCCCTATGTAACAATGAATAATGTATCTGCTGGTACAAATCATGACAACGGGATCTTTTTTGAGCAAGCATTACAGCAGTGTTCATGACAACACTTTGTCACAGCTACAAGTGGGCACTACAGAAGCTCATCGCCCCGCCGCCACTGGGTCGCACAGCCTGACCGCTCTTTCTGATATCAAATACAGTACAGATCATTCGTCAGCGGCCTGTCACAAAACCACTTGGGAGTTCTGATAAAGGGACGCCATAACATGCTTTTAAAGGCCTTCGGACACAGACAGCTTTTATTAAAGTCTCTCTCTATCTTCTGCTTCTCTTTCACATGCTCTTCTTTAGTTTTTTCCTCTCTCCTGGAGTCATACCTCACTTCAACACCCTGACGCTTGCAGATGACGTCCTCTTGTCCAGCATCCTCACCCTGTGTGATCGGAGCGAAATGCTGAGCTATACAGCCGCTGTCCTCTGATCCTATACTTGAGCATTTAATGAGGAGAGCAAAACCATTTCAAGATCAACAGCGTCAGGCCAATTCTGCGAACACTGCAGTGATACTAAGAAAGGACTCCAGCAATGTTATGGACATGGCGTCCCCGCTGTCCTTGCCTGGCACCTCTGATGTCACTAAACGGCCTTAACAACAGCTTTTCTGCTCTTTCTGTCGATGGCAATTTATCTGTTTCATGATGTAACAGATGTATGCAGCAATACTACATTTCTCATAACTCTCTGTGGTAATGCGACACTGATTAAACATCAATCACAGACCTGTGTGTGACAGTAGCTTCAGATATTTTCTAAATGACACAACCTTGTATTAGCCACTGATATATATCACACTGCTATTGATCAATTTAAAGCCTATTAAATAAGACTGACATAATAAACTAATAGTTTCACAATACTTTAATAGTCATTGTAACTGCTAGGTTGACCTATTGTCAGTAGGTTATCATTAAAACAAAATCATCTAGATTAGTGATGTCAGGAACACAATTTAGATAATAATAATAGAATATTCTTAGATAGCAAGTCAAAGAGTTAATTAACTGTGTGAAGTTACAAAGCTAGGTTTTTTCCAGAGTAAAATATAGAAATACTTGCCATACAAAATGAAATCTGTTTAAAGTATAACTTAAATATGACTACTACTAATAATAATACTAATACTACTGCTACTACTACTACTACTACTAATAATAATAATAATAATACTGCTAATACTACTACTACTAATAATAATATTAATAATAATACTACTGCTAATACTATTACTACTACTACTAATAATAAAAATAATATTAATAATAAATAATTGTAAAACATATAATTAATAATAAATAAAATTAATAATAATAATGTAATATAAATTGTTCTATTAAATTTTGAATGGATCTAATCCAATTTATATTCATTAAATATATTTTGATAGAACAATACTTTATTACACATTTTGAACTCTGCTTATTTAAAACGTTACATAGAAAAAAAACATGATTTGTTTTATTTTAATGATAATGACTTGATAATGAGTCCACGCATTGAACCTCCTGCCGGTGCCCTACCCACACATGCAGATTCCGGTCTCCGGCACCTACTGCAGATCCACACAGGAAGTTTGGCCAGAAGAATAATGATCGTGCCCAACAGAGCCTGGTTTCTCTCGAGGTGATACTAGCTTCAGTGTTTGAACTTTTAGCAGTGAAATTTAAACCACGCTGAACTGAACTGAACTAAACTGAACTTTAACTCTGAAATCTGGACTTTACTAGAACATATTAAGCTGCTTTGACAAAATCTACATTGTAAAAAGTGCTATATAAATACACTTGAATTGAATTGAATAATGAAAGTTAAATAAGTGAGCAACAATTAACAAATAAACACATCCCTGCATCGAGTTTAAATGAAAAGGATTTGAAAATAAAATTAAATTAAATATTGACTGGTACACATACACACACACACAAGACTTCCCAGCATTTCTCCTCGTCTCATCAGAAATTTGCTAGGCACTCAAATGTCTCAATGGCTTATCATTCTCATAGACCTGCCGGGACTGTATTTCTCCAATTTCAGTGCTAGCAGCCAAGCTAGCATGAGAATCAAGACCTTTCCCAAGCAGCCAAGAACACACTAAACTCTATGACTAAACTCAAGCAGAGCTCACTTTACATCCGTTGGTGCTGTCTAGTGTTTTATTTTCCAATGACAAAATGCATAAAACATTTCAGTCATCCCACAGTCATAGACAATGGCGTAGCACAAAATGCGAGGGGCCACCCGCAAGAGTTAAGGCGGGGCTCCCCCAGAAGTAAAGCCCGGGGGAGGGGGTGGTGGGGGTGCACAGGAACACACATCACACCATCTGAATTACAACCGTTTTTATTTACACTACCCTTCACAATTTTTGCATTTACAATTCAATTCAATTCAATTCAAGTTTATTTATATAGCGCTTTTTACCAAGTAGATTGTGTCAAAGCAGCTTAACATGTTCTAGTAAAGTCCAGATTTCAGAGTTTAGTTCAGTTCATTGTGGTTTAAGTTTCACTGCTGAAACTTGATTGATTTACAATGGCAAAAAAGTTACGTTTATATCCCAACAACTAACAACTATACGGATATATAAAAGGCTGATCTCAAACTGCATCAGCTGTATGAAGCAAGAATCTTTATTTTATGTCAGCAGTTTTATGTATCATGCAGCAGTCATGCAGGTATCGTAAACGGAGAGCACAATTTATGACAGTAATGCACAGTTAATCTATCTGCTTTGTGGAAATACAAAAAGAACATGTTTTGTCTGCAATCCAAACATTTTGTAAGGTGGTTGCTAAATGCTCAGTGGAATAAGGGACATTGTGGTAAATTAACAAAAGTGTCGATGCAGAACACTGGAACCATGATGAACAATGCAAGGTCATATTAATTGTCTTTGCTTTATTGATGTCTTTGGACCATCTCTGCTTGACAATGACTTTGCAACATAGTATTTAAAACCACTTTCTGATTCAGTGTTTCATTTTTTTTGCATTTGTCGCATCTCATTTGTGCATTTTAGAATGATTTGCTCATCCACTAATGGCGGTTGGGTTTAGGGATGGGGCTTGGGGGCCTGCCTTGTTTTAAAATTTGTACATTTTTGCCATGAATGAAACACTTTTCTGATGATATGTAAAATAGCTACATTTCCTCACAAGATCGGGCTGGCTAAAACACATCCAAAGATTAAGTTTAACCTCATCCTGATATGCTGATTTTGTGGTAAAAAAAATAATACATTTAATTTCATAATCAATTCTAAAAACATTAATAATGAATGCTGCTTAATATTTTTGTGGAATAAATATATATTTATTTATTCATTTATTTTATTTTCCGCTTAGTCCCTTTATTAATCAGGGGTCGCCATTAATCAGCGGAATGAACCGGCAACTTATCCAGCACATGTTCTACGCAGCGGATGCCCTTCCAGCTGCAACCCATCACTGGGAATTCACACACATACACTATTGCGAATTTTAGCCTACCCAATTCACCTATAGCGCATGTCTTTGGACTTGTGGGGGAAACCAGAGCACCCGGAGGAAACCCACATGAACACGGAGAGAACATGCAAACTCCACACAGAAATGCCAACTGGCCCAGCCAAGGCTCAAACCAGTGACCTGCTTGCTGTGAGGCGAGAGCACTACCCACTGCGTCACCGCGCTGCCCTCTATTCACAAATCTCTTTTTTTAATCTGAACTTGCTAAATAAAAGTATTAATTTGCTTGAAAATAACAATTGAAATAATAAATAGGACAAGAAATAAATGTATTAAATTAGGAAAAATATAAAAGAGTATCAGTCACATGTGGCCTCAGTCTTTGCAACCCTAGTCTACATTTATGAAAACATCATGAACACCATTTCCCAGCATAGTCAACCAAACTAAATGAATACATCTTTAATGTCACCACAAGCAAAAATCTGCTTGCACAAGATTTGAGCCTTCCAAGTGGGAAATATATGCCATTGATGAATGTTATTAAGTAATCAGGATATACATTTCCAGTGCTGAGGGACACCATAGGAAGTGATGATTTGCCTTGTGCATGAGTAGAACAGGCAAACTATTTCAGCCCAGAGGTGAGAAACTTCATCACCCCTGTGCCCCAGATTCAAGATGCCACTGTATCAGCAAGCATAATCTCCTGATGACCCACTGTTTAAGTGCTCCCAGTCATCTTTTATTGTAAATGTCACAAAAACATGATGGCCTTGCTTTTTTCTTTTTTTTCCTGTACAGCATCGCTACACAATGACTCTGTTGTCAGACCTTCCCATGCACAAACAAGCCTGACGAGCTTTTTCAGACTCAATGCCGAGCTCCATGAGGCTGCAGTCTTGAGCACAACCCAGGCATCTCTTCTAGAAGCCAGGGTCTGGACTTAAATGGAGTTTGGGCTGCTGACAGGTATTAATATGAGACAGAGACTCCAACCTGATCTGAGTGTCTAATGAAGACCCGCGGGACGGGGGTGACCTGGCCCCCCGAGATGTCTTGCTCTCTTACTTAAGGCATACGGCTGGCAAGGATATCGCAAGCTTTGGTGGGACCTGGCGAAGAGTTGATCTGGGAATGAAGGCTCTAGACGTTAGAGAGCACGTATTTGATCCTCTCGCTTCCAAAAAGCAGCGGATGAAGCCATCGGTTCCCTAAAGACAGCCCTCCATCTCCCTTGCAGGATAGCAGGTGATCATTTAGCAGATGCTTGTATAGTAGGGTTCTTCCAATAGCAGACTTTCAGTAGTCAATGACCTGCCAATGCCAATGGAATTCACAGATTCTTCATTCCAGTTTCAGGAGCATTGGGAATTCTCAAATGACATTAAGCATACTTGCTGTTAAAAAGTTTGGCCATATGTTGTTGTTGTTGTTGAATTTTGTTTATTCAACTAACTATAACACAACTGCTTGCCATGTTGTTTGGTTGCGAATGAGCATTCTCCTCTTGTTTTATGTACTTGGTAACAATTTGGACAATTTTAGTTTGTCAAAACTCACACTATTGGCTTATTGTCTGCCTATTAATAAGATTTTACCTGTTTTTGGACCCTTTTTACATTTCTGGGTTTCTCAGCAGCAGAAGTCATCATAATTGTGTAAACTTAGAGTGCAGTGAATGAGTGAGAGTACAACAAATAATTATTTTACAATGCTATTTGGTGAAATAATAAAAGAAAAACTCCACGATGGTGTTATCAAGAATTTCAGAAACAAAGGAAAAACAATTGTGGGAGACTGATAACAGCAGCCAGAAAAGAGAACAACGTCAAATCACTGTCCTGTCCATAGACACCGCATTAGAAACACCTCGCATAAGCGCTAATTCATTTTTTGTAATTTGAAGTGATAATTATATAATAGATACGTAACTACATATGAAAATACATAGTTTTTAATGCATCATAACAGTCTTGTGAAAAGGGTCCATTAGTACTTATAAAGTATGATCTTATTTTACATCCCTAATCCCACCAAAAGTCTAAGCCCAACTATTACTAACTATTAATAAGCAGCTAATTAGTATTAACTAATAGCTAATAGTTTACATAATTGTTTGTTAATTGCATGACTTGTTACACAAAATTAAGTGTCACCATTTATCTTGTTTAATTTTATTGTATGTTTTTAAAGCTCTTAATGATCAAGCCCCTTAACATCTTACATTCTTCTGACTCATCAGACAGAACTTTAACTATCCATCTGTCTCGTTTAAAAGGAAGGGTGATATGGCTTTCTCAGTTGCTGCCCCTGTTTTTGAATAAGTTGACTCTAGACATCCGTCTTGCATCTTAAATCTTTTAAACCAATGTTGAAAACGTATATTTAACACCAAACTTTTTAACAGTTGTTGTATTTTTATGTTTTTCATGTGTCGCATAGTTTGTCTGCAGCCCAAATCATTCTGAATTTAAGTACTTGTACTAACAAATTACAAAGTCAACGCAAACTGGGCAGTGCAATGGAAATGGTGGGGAATGTGCAACATGTTTGCTGTAAAAGTTTGCTGAATCGTGTCTTCTGTGCAAGTTCAGGCTACTCAACTCAAGCGGAAAATTTGCATGGGGCGTAATACTATTAACACTATTACTACAACCAAACTATTGACATGTATTACTGTTCAAATGCTCGCAGTCTGTAAGTTATACAGTTATGCCTCTTAAAGAGATAGTTCACCCAAAAATTATAATTTCCTCATCATTTACACGCACTCATGTCTTACTACATTTTTATGAATTTCTTTCTTCTGTTGAACACTAAAAAAGCCATTGACATCCATAGTAGGAACAAAAAAATCTTTCTTATAAGCTCAAGAGAATAAAGAAACACAAACAGGTTTGGGACACGTGAAGGATAAGTACATTTTTGTGTGAACAATCCCTTTAAAGAGGCTTTAAAGGGGACCCATCATGCCCTTTTTTACGTGATGTAAAATAAGTGTATGATGTCCCTAGAGTGTGTATGTGAAGCTTCAGCTCGAAATACTCTACAAATAATATTTTATAACGCTTTGAAAGTGCCCTGCTTTGATTAAAATTGTGCAGTTTTGATGACTGTCACTTTAAATTCAAACGGATTGTGCTCTTTTCAAAACCAGGCGGACCTACAAACGCCTATGTGTCAGTATACAGTAGCAGAAGATTTAAAACAGCACAAACGTTACCTGTGTGAAAAACAAAAAAATGTCAAAAGAGACTCCAATGTTCATTTCTGCATCCTAAAAATCCACATTTATAATGCAGGTATGGTGTGAAAACTCTAATAGTAGACAGTTGCTTCTCACTCAGGACTAGAACAACCTGTGCAATAAAACAATATTATTGCACACCTCCTATCCAATCAGAACCAGGGATTTCAACAGACCATGGAATACATTTCTTTAAGGTGAACACTAATCTAGATGTACTCATTGACTCTGCCACAGCAACTTTATATGTTGCTCAAACCTGCCTTCCACACACATGCACACATGTACTGTACATTACACCATGGGGAGTTCAGCATGTCTGTAAACATAGTCGGGAGGGCAGGATGTCTCTGGAGGTGAATATCTTTTGCTGAGAGACGGAAGGGGAGACGGGCCTGATCAAAGTGAACTTCCTACACTAGTTATACATGGAAATCCTGCAGTGACATAAAACAGTAGCCGTCATGAAGTAAATTTTAATTGTGAACCTGATTCTCAATACCTTATACCTTCTCAATACCTTATCTGACTGAGAGCATGGAGAGAAAGCATGCGTATAAAAGTTTATGGTCAAGAGTTAAAACATCTCCACAAATAAAGCTTAACCATAAAAGATGAATTCTATATTCATACATCAAGTTGCCTGGCAACAGTAAACAGTCTACACTTTGTGTCATGCCAACATCAACTCTGGACGTGGTCAAACCACTGTAACATATGGTGTGTAGCAGCTTGGAGTTTGAAAGGTTTCAGACTGTCTGCTGTAAATAGCATATAGATATTCTATCAGCAAAAATCCACAAAAATCTAAATAATTAATTTCTTCATTTTACATTTTCTAGTGCAGTCATTCAATCTTTTTTTAAATTAAAATAAAGCTGAATTCAGTAGGCATAATTCTGATATACGTTTTCACATTTTTGTTCTCGTCTCTCTATCTATCTATCTATCTATCTATCTATCTATCTATCTATCTATCTGTATGTATGTCTGTCTGTCTGTCTGTCTGTCTGTCTGTCGATCATCCATCCATAATCAAATGAAATGTTGAAATAGAAAACATTATTAAAATAATTAGTATGACAAAAATACTAAGTAAAAGGAAAACAACAAAATATTATTACTATGAAGAAGAAGAAGAAGAAGAAGAAGAAGAAGAAGAAGAAGAAGAAGTAGAAGAAGTAGAAGAAGAAGAAGAAACACTGCTGTTCAAAAGTTTGGAGCTTTGTTTTTTTGCAAACAAATATGAAATAAAACTCTTGAGTTACATAATATTTCTGTGTAAACCACGACGCATTAGATGGAAAGTTCAAAAGAACAGTTTTTTTAATTAGTAAAAAAAAGTTTTTATCATGCATTCTTGTCAAATAAGAATCTTCTTATGTTCACAAAAATCATCATATATAAAATATTGCCATCCATAAACATTTCCCTTTATCCTGAATACTTATTTTCTCCAAAAAAGAAAAAAAAACAGATCCAGAATTTACAGTCTACCCAAACACTAACAAAATGCTCCGTTCCCCCAATGTTCCTTCTTCTATAGGCTCTCACATAAATCAAACAGCCAGTAATGATGAGCTGCCTGAATGTCAGCTGGCACACCTGCCAAAGTCACTATTTCCTCTCATCTCAACTGACGGTTCTCAGTACTTCATAGTATCATTCGTGCCTACCAAGAGAAAACAAAAACTGATACATCGCAAAATTAGCGGCATGGCACACCACAAGCCAGGCCGTCATCAGGAGGGATCAAAGAATGTTGTTCAGACCCCTGTGATGATGGGACCACTAAGATCCACTGTCAGAAGTAGCACTATTTTTTACAACAGCTTGTAATGAGGGAGACACCTAAAGCATGCATGTCAGGACATTGTGTGGCTTCTGCCTATTGATGCAATTTTTTGTACAGCTCTTTGTATGCTATGCTTTAATTTAGAAATCTTAAATAGTCAAAAATTGTATTGCTTTTTTTTTTTTACATGGAAAGCTGTGGTGAAGCATCAAAATGAAATTGATTTCAAACTTTTGTCGAGACAGAATCAAACATAATACAAAATTAAGTGTATCAACTATAAACACACAAGCTAAATTTCCTAGAATCACAACAAAAACAAATAGTTCACCCAAAAATGAAAATTCTGTCATCATTTATTCAACCTCAACTTGTTCCAAACCTGCTAAAGTCTCTTCTCTTAAACACAGAAGAAAGTATTTTGAAGAAAGTTGGAAACAGGTTGTGTTTGGAACCACTTCAGTGTAAGAAAATGATGATTAAATATACATTTTTGGGTGTAATTTCTCTTTACAGAGAAAGCCAATCCATTAAATTATATTTACTGTAGACGGTTGAATGAAACCAAACCATGTGTTCACCAAAAAAGTGCCACCAGTTCCCTTTTACAAATGATTAGTTCATTGGTAATTACTCTTCAGTAATAAGTATTATATGAATCCATAATACATGTCATTCAGCAGCTGTTTACTTCAAACGCTGAAGGTGTAAAAATATTAACAAGTGGCTGTCTTAAAGAGCACTTAACACAACCCATAAATGGCCTCAGCAGGTGTATTTTTGTGTAAACGTTCATCTAAACCAGCAATAGCACATAGAACATGGCTTACAATAACAGAAAGAGAAAAATACTGAAAATATTAAACTGACAAGACCATATAAGACATAACTTACCTAACCTAACTTAGAAGTTGTAAAAGCTAAGAAAAAATATGACAGGTATTGCTCACGTTTTAGGACCAACATAATATTTATAAAAAGCTTCTTTTTTTTTCTTAAACTGAAATATGCCACCTTATTCAACGCCAATTGATTTAACAGTAATTACAACCAAACACACAAAACCCTATTTCCAGTACACGACCACCAAACTGATTTTTTTTTTTTACCTTTCTCAGCTAGGAAAAAGATTTCCTTTTATCCTAGGTCCGAGGGTTAGTGTTCGTTCAAATCCAAGCCGAAAGTTTTGCTGCTCTGGGAGAAAGTCCAGGCTCCGGGCAGCTGTCGCTTACGCACGGGTGTCTTGAATGAAACCTGAGAAACGCCTCAGGTAGGATCATCACTTCGCCTCAAACTTCTGACACTCTGCCAACTTCTCGCAACTCTCACACTCCTGGGGGATAAAAGCCGGGTTATGAAGACTTAAAGGAAGATTTCGAGCACGATCGTAATGTTTATGGATGTTTATGTTGACTATACCTTTTCATACCGACAGCGGTGAAGATTCTTTGCAATTCAGGCAGTTTTTCCGGTTATTTCATACTGTATGTGGATGGAACATATATTATTTTAATAATGCGACTTAAATGAACACGTTTAAAAGTATGTATGCATATATTGAATTAGTCTATTATTTCACAGGCCATCTGTGCCATGGCGAAAGATTACAACATCACAATGACCTGAAGTGAGGTATTTATAGAATATATGTTTTTAAAGATCGTATTTTCTGTTTATAGCCAGATTATTTACATTTTTTCTTCCATTATGAGGAGCATGTGGCGATGGAGCAAAGATGCGCGTCTACAAAATAAAACTGCACATGCGCACGCTGAAGATGGCGGTGTCAATCCCCTACTTAAATGTAATGCTTGATCATTTAAAGCCCGCGTGAAGCGAAAGCCGATGAGGCTTTCATTTCTGTAGCCTATGATGTAGCCTACTGCCACCTGAAACGGAATATTAAGTAGGGGGCGGGGCTTTCTTTTTGAGCATTGTTACTTTTTATCAAAATGACGATAAGAGGCGTGGTTAAGTATATTGCAGCTGAGTACATCAAACTGACGTCAACAGAATAGGACAGACACTCTAAACAGAAGCATAAGGTAAATTTTTGATTGAAGATTATCACACAGGCCTGTAGTCAGCTCGTGAAAAAGGTGGTTCTTTTTTTCTCAAAAAGTGGACCTTTTTGCCTCATTTAGGCTATTATTTAGTTATGAGATTTAAATACTGCATTTTAATGACATTTCAAGCACTATTTTAGCTGAAATAGATTGTCGTATGGTCATCATAACCAAAACAAGTCCATTATAGCCAAAATAGTATTCAAATTCATTTTAATATCAGTCGCTTTTGGTGCTTCACACTTTTTTATTGGTCATTTTTTTGTTTCAAGTATAAGGTCCAAGATTTAGAATAAAAGTTACTTGTACAATATTTTTTCTATTTAAAAGCAATACAGCAGCGAAGATGACTTCACTTATGTCAGATTGTGTTTTCTTGCACAACTTGATGTTGAAAATATTTGTTAGCATTGGGCAAAACTGATTAGCTGAAGGCACACCGAAGCGACAGCCAAAATGGGTTATTTTCACCATTTATGAAGGCATAGCAGTCAAAATAGGACAAATGAGCACATGTAGGGGACAAATTCTGGACCTTTGTCAGTGAGGGGTGGGTCTTTTGAACCATCCGAACCATCCCAACCCCCCCCCCCCCCCCCCCCCCCCCAAAACCCCCCACTTTCAAAAAACTCACTTTCACTATACACATTGTTACGATGAAAAATGCAGGAGTCAATGAAATTGGACTCGTTTAGATGAATCAAAATAAAGTTCATTTGTGGATAAATGGGTTTCATGAAAGCTGACTATGTACAGATGTGAAATTAATATGTGTAGTCTATTATTGACAGTATACGCAGGCTTCATAGAATTTTAGCAAACAAATGGGTTCTGTTCACTTGCGGCAAATGGCTCTTGGTGTAACTGATTCAACTGCCCTGAAAATACAAAAGCACATTTTCATATGGTTCACAATGTTCTATGAGGAACTGCATTAAGTCATGTTTTTCTGAGTATCCGAAGATGAAAACAGGAAATTTAAAGAATAGACAGTATTCATGCACAAGACCAGATCCTCTGTTCACTCTCTTCATTTGACTTCTGTGTGTATTTCCAGAGAATTTCTGGAAGAGGATTAATCTGGTGCAGGATTTAGCCGACACAAAAAACGCCTTGTGGAAAATGGGCTACTTCGCACACAACAATAGTGCATTCAGAGTTATAATTCACAATGAAAACTCAGTAATGGACTAGAGACACCAAGACATCT
>CAIGQW010055694.1:8760798-8776872 GCA_903798125.1 Danio choprae | reverse complement strand
TTACCCAATTCACCTATACCGCATGTCTTTGGACTTGAGGGGGGAAACCGGAGCACCCGGAGGAAACCCACGCGAACATGGGGAGAACATGCAAACTCCACATAGAAATGCCAACTGACCCAGCCGAGGCTCGAACCAGCGACCTTCTTGCTGTGAGGCGATTGTGCTACCCACTGCGCCACCACGTCGCCTGGGGTAAATTATATAATCTTAAAGATTTAATCTTAAAGTAAAGTCTTAATCCCAAAGTTTTCTTTTTGAAATAAGCTTATTTTGCTTGTTTTAATGCAAACCCACTTAAATCTGACATTATTTTTGAAAACAAGACAATATATATATTTTTTACTTGTCTAGGAAATGCTTCTTGATTTAAGAATATTTAGATAGCAAAAAAAGCTTCTTTTTTTTGCAGTATGAAAGAATGATGATTCAGTATATACGGGGTTATATAAAGTTCTCAACACACATACTTACATCCTGTAAACGCTCTTCTCCTCCTACTCTGTCAGTGAGAGTTCATGTAGACTTAACAACATGAAACCAGAGCCTGCATCTCAGTGTCTGGAGACGGACATCCCACAGAGGAAGACCTAGAAAGAGCGGACTGAAATCACAGCAAACAGAAGAGGGTCATGGTGTAGGATTCCCAGTACTGTCTATAGATGCAAACAGTTTTAGGGGTTTACATACCACCCCTGCTGTCTCATGTGGTTCACTAAAGGTTTCTGGGATTTACACCACAGCTGTAATGACAGATGGAGCATGAAACTGGAATTTAACCTAGACTGAGCATAGTTGCAGATTAGAAAGTGGATTACTGGATTTGATTTGAGTTCGCTTCTTCATACCTTTCAATGAGTTTTCTTGTTTATGTTGAGCTTTCTGCTGATTTCTTCTTATAAGATTCCAATATTGTTCTTATAAAGGTTTTTATTTTTATTTTTTGCTGTAAATAAAGATTCTGTCATAACTTACTAATCCTCATTTGATCACACTGCTCCGTAAAACAAAAGCATATTGTAGAAATGCAATACTGATATGATATAGCTAAATCAAAGAACCTATTAGTATGACTTCATTTAGTGCAATATAAGACCAAAACAAAGCTCATTTGGAGTTTTAGATATTGTATGCCTTTAAAAGACATTCAGTGCAAGTGATATTGACCAATTTTATGATTTTTATTTATTTATCAATATATATGTTTTCTTTTTTCTTTTGTCATACATAGGAGAAAATAGCATGGATGTTCATCGAATTGTCTTTTAATTTACTTCTTTTTTTTTTTGTAAAAACACATTTATTCAGCAAAAATGTCTTAAACTGATATAAAGCAACAAGACAAATGTGATCCAAACATTGTGTATTAAATTCCTTAGAATTTTCCTAAATAGCAGATCATCATATTTGAAAGATTTCTGAAGGATCATTATCACAACGAGTATGTTTCAATAAAAAAAATTTTAGAATTAAAAAATTACATATCAAATTCCTAATTTTAAAGTATAAATATAAAATTTTAAGTAATTTGTATATAGTATTTCACAATAGAACTATTTACTGTATTTTGGTGAAATAAATGCTGCCTTGGTGAGATTTTAAACAGCAGTGTCCTGTACATAAACATATTTTTCATAATGTACTTTATTCCTTCATTCAGTTGTTTGAGAAGGTTAAATGAACAGGTGAACGCATTTCCGGTCTTTAGGCTATTGTTACTGGTGTCTGCAGTGGGCGCGCCTCAGTGACAGACCTCAGAGGTTAAAAAAGCAAGAATGGCAAGCAGTTGCTGGTCATAGCAAAACAATACACAAGGTGTTTATCCCTAACAATTCCCTTGATCTCCTGAAACTCACAAAGACAGAGAAGAGTCCTACTGAAAAAACTCAAATCTAAACAAAAAATATCAGCGAGTAACCCATTCTTGATCATTTTCATTACACTTGCTGATTAACTCAAATGATGTGTCAAAAAATAAATAAAAAAAAAAAACACACAAGGGTGAGTAAACAGTAAATTGTCATGTTTAAGTGAACTGTCCTTTCAATATCCCTTAAATGCATCACCAAAATAAGAACCTTCCGTTAGAATTGACTACAGTCACGATGAAAAATTTGTGCTATAATTATTATTATTTAGTTTTGCATCTGACCTTCCTGCATATTCACTCAAATGCTAAATTTATGAGGAAAAATAATTTAAATGACTCTGTAAATAACATTTGATATTGTTTTTGGTAGTCAGTTTACTGATATTTGCATCTACTGTATAATTAACACTGTAAAAATAAATCTGTATTTTAGCAGTTGCGTGTTCTGACATATTCCTTTAAACAATTACTAGAAAATACACTTTGGAACAAAAGAAGTTGTCAATGGGGTGAACCTTTTCAAAAGTACACATTTATCCATATACTGTCCATACAGGTTTACGTCCAATACATTTTCTTACTTCTTAGGTATTAATATGTACTTTTAAGGGTCAAATGCGGACCTGGAAGTTATAAACATGTACTTTTACTGCCCTAGTGACAGCTTTTGTGCCTTTTTCATGAAAGTGAAATATAGTATGAAGTATGAATGCAAGGCAGTGGTGAATGCAGTTTCCCATCATGCACCTGTCTCAGGATTTTGGCTAATGAATATAAGCCTCCTGTCCTTGTTTGGAGGAGGTTAAAATGATAATGGGAAGGACCAAGCCTTTTGACCCATTGAGGAGGGTATAAAAACCTCTCATTCTCATTCCTGATACTCTCCAGCTCATCATCGTGGTGGAAGAATGGCTCCTAAAAAAGCTGAACCGAAGAAGGAGGCAGCAAAGCCAGCACCCCCTCCTGAACCAGAGAAACCAAAGGAGCCTCAGTTTGAGCCTAAAAGCATTAAAGTATGTACATTTATGTTGTTGTTTTTCTGCATTGCTATTTTAATAACAGCTCGGTTTTAATCATCCAGGAGAGCAGACACAGCACTGACAAAATGTTAATTCATAGAATCTAAGTATTATTACTAAGTAATAATTTTATTTGGGTTTAGTTCAGATTTCTTATTTCAGTGCAAAAACAAGACATTTTTTGCTTACCCCATTTGCTTGTTTTAAGGAAAAACTCACTTTATTTTGACATACTACTTCTGAAAACAATACAACATCTTTACTTGTCTAAAAAATGCCTCTTGATTTAAAACGTTTTAGATATATGGACTAGAAACAAGAAAACAACTTTACGTAAGAAAAAGGTCTGTGTGCATGCAAAAAATATACACATTGGAATATTGATATTTCTAAATATTCTTCACTATTTACTCACACTCAAGTGGTCATTTTATCAACTTTTATGACTTTCGTTCTTCTGTTGACCACAAAACAAGACATATTCCGAACAATGTTGAGGAAAAAGAAGCCATTGACAACATAAAAATAACAAGTACTATGGAGGTAAATGGCTGTTTCTTTCCAACATTTTTCAGTATATCTTCACTTGTGTTCAAAAGAATATAGAAACACAACAGATTTGAATCAAGTGATGAGTAATTGATGACAGAATTGACATTGTTGGGTGAACTATCTCTTTAAATGAAAGTTTATTTTCAGATCAAAAAAACTAATGCTGACTGTGCAAATCCAGACTAATGCAGTAATTATTATTGCTTAAAAAAATCAATGTTGTTTCCAACCACAAAATGGAAGAAAGACTTTTTTAAAGAGACTTTCAAGACCTCACTAAATACTCAGGGTGTCAAACTAGACATATGAGACATGAATATATTATTTAACAAACTCTATGAATTTTAGATGTTGTTGCAGCACACTACATGCACATTTAAATGAGAGTTGTCATATTTTGCTATTGTTAATTAATTTTAGATTTCTTAATCAACTTAAATAGAATTAACTTCTTAGTCAATATTGCGCTTTGTTTTGGTTTGTAACTATTCTATAAAAAAAAATATTCCTGACATTATTGAGGTCTCAACCCTTTCCAGACGTTGAGTTTTTTTTTTTAAAGCCAATTTGGATATTGATTAGTCTTAGTCTAACATTGTTATTTAAGTATGCCACATTACCTGCGCTGGACAAAATGGCTCAAAATCAATAAAATAAGGTTAAAAGGTTTCACACAAAACTTTAGGTTTAAAAATCTCATCTCAGCTAAGTGCCTATGTGAAGACGTAAATGTTTATTCGTATTGATCCGATACCACATCTGCAACTTTAACTAACCTGATGGTCAGAGTTGGGGTTTGGAGATGGAAACTTGTCTGGCGAGTATGAAAGAGCCTTCATGCTGTCAAACACATGACTGCAAAAAAAAAAAAAAAGTACAAAAGTAGTATAAATAAAAAAAATTCAGGTCACAAAGACAAACAGTGTTTATCACAGTTTAGCATTTCTGAGCAGGTCTCTGAGATATGCAGACTATTTGGTTGAGCTTTTACTGTAATTCCCTCTGGTCCAAGAACAGACGTCTGTTATTCTTAGTCACCGTGAGTGAAGAGCAGCTGACTTTTGTTGAATGACTTCGGAAATCATCTTAAGGCAACTACAAACATCTGTATTTCCATTGCGATTGTTCAATGTTAACTGTATCATCATCATGGTATTAGAATATTGCTTGGGGGGAAAGAGCGACTTCAGTACTTTTTGAAAATGATTTCGGATAATCACAACATTAATCAGTCGAGTTGCTTATAAAGGTCCACTATAAGATCTTTTGTTTTTCCTCCCAGGTTGAGTTTACGGCAGACCAGATTGAAGGTAAAGATTTACAAATATTAAACAGACCTAAATTTAATACATTTTATGTTTTTGTATGAGAGTGACCACATGTGACACTGGACCACAGAATGCTGTCATTTTTTTATTGCAATAAAATACATCTGAAAAACACAAGGTAAATAAATAAATACATTTTCCATTGGTGTATGGTTTGTAAGGATATAGGACTGATATTTTGAAAATTTGGAATCTAAGGAGTTTAAAAATACAAAATATTGAGAAAATCACCTTTAAAGTTGTCCAAATTAAATTCTTAGCAATGCACATTATTAATCAAAAATGAAATTGACATTTACAGTATGAAACTTACTAAATATCTTCATGGAACATGATCTTTACTTAAAATTCTAATGATTTGGCATAAAAAAAAAATCAATAATTTTGACCCATTCAACGTGTTTTTGTCAGCGCAATCTTACGCCCAATCTTCTTACGCATTCTTACGCCCATAGAATCATTCTAAGTTAGAACCATTCTGAGGGCCCACGCACATTTGGGGCCCCCAGAGTTACTATTAGAGGGGCCCAACCCCCACAACCCTCATCCCTCCCCATGGGGGCCCACCAAAATAATTATGTCATAGTGCCCGAATCGGCCAGCGGCAACCCTGCTCATACCAGTTCATGACTTTTTGATTAAGTGGCTAATTTATATAAATTTGTACAATCTCATTCATACGTTCATCATTATGGTATGCTAATCCCCAATGATGGTTAAGTTTAGGGGTGGGGTTTGGTGCCATGTCTCCTTTTTAAAATCCTACATTTTCGCACGACTGAATTTGTATTAACTAGTGTGAATTAGCCACTAAAGTGACAAAATGTAAAATAGTTACGTTTCCTAATGAGATCAGCCCGGTTTTTGTCTACTGGCACAACATAAGACTGGTCCAGGGTCACAAATTAACTTTTGCTGTTAATTTACTGATTCCCAGATCATCAAAAATATGTGACTTTTTTGCCTGTGCATGTATTTTTCTACCCTGTGTGAATCAAGTACCAAAAATATCTTTAATATTCTACTTAAGAAAAAAATAACCTATATCTTGGATGACCCGAGAGTGAGAAAATAAACAGATATTACTGTCTTCCTCATTTAATGCAATATTTGACTATCTCCATTTGCACACAGAATTTAAAGAGACCTTCATGCTGTTCGACAGAACTCCAGCAAGTGAAATGAAGATCACTTACGCCCAGTGTGGTGATGTCATGAGGGCACTGGGGCTGAATCCTACAAACGCAGAGGTCCTCAAAGTACTGGGCAAACCCAGACCTGAGGGTGAGAGGAATAAACTGTGTAACCCAGTATAGACTTAACCATTGATTGTTTTTTTTGTTTGTTTTTTTGTTGTTGTTGTTGTAATTTGTAGGTACTAATATATACCTTTAAAACACTAATATGGACATTCTATCTTCTATAGTCTATTTCTGAGACTGTTTCTTCTGTTAAACACAAAAGAAGATATTTTGAAAAATGTTGGTACTTGGTTATTTTAATGTAATCCTTTAATGTATCCTTTTTTTCCTCTAGAAATGAACACCAAAATGATTGACTTCGAGACTTTCCTGCCTATGTTCCAACATGTGGCTAAGTCCAAAGATCAGGGCACTTTTGAGGACTTTGTTGAGGGTTTGCGAGTGTTTGACAAGGAAGGAAATGGCACTGTAATGGGTGCTGAACTTCGCCATGTACTTGCAACGTTGGGTAAATACAAAACAAGACTATAAATCAGTTTCTCTATGAGACTATTAACAAACCTAATGCAAAGTTTTAATGCAGTGATGCCCAAACTCGGTCCTGAAGGGCCGGTATTCTGCAGAGTTTAGCTCCAACTTGATTCAACACACCTGCCAGGGAGTTTTTAGTATGCTAGTTGGAGCTTAATTAGCTGGTTCAAGTGTGTCTAATTGGGGTTGGAGCTAAATTCTGCAGGACACCGGCCCAACAGAAGAGAGTTTGGCTATCCCTGGTCTAATGGAGTATAAGCAACATCCTAAAATATCTGTTTTTATACAGTTATTTATTCACCCGGCGATTAGAAACGGTGTTAGAAAGTATTGCTAAGAGAATATCACGTTTCTTGTCTGCAGGTGAGAAGATGACAGAATCAGAAGTTGAACAGCTGATGGCAGGGCAGGAAGATGGAAATGGCTGTGTCAACTATGAAGGTCTGAACATGAAACGCTCAAAAAAGCTAGTACAGTCTGCTATTTACTTATATATGGTTTCTGTATATAGTAACATTTAAAAGTAGGGCCTTTGTTTTAAATTAAATACTTTTATTCCACAAGGATTTATCAAAAGTGATGGGTAAAGTTTATTGCTAATAAAATAAAATAAATATTTCTAAAAAATATTTCTCTATTCACCAAAGATTTAATTGTCATGGTTTCTAAAAACAATTAAGAAGAAAAATTAGTTTTTAATATTTATATAATAATAAATGTTTCTTAAGCAGCATATTAGAATACTTTCTGAAGGATCATATGAGGTAATTGCTGCTACAATTCAGCTATACCATCACAAGAATAAATTACATTTTAAATATATTCATATAAAGATGATTCTGTTTTCAAACAAGTCTTTGGAAAATAAACAGAATATGGTTGCTACATCAAAAATATATATACCATATACAGTAGTTACTGCGGACCTTATTTTTGGGTAGATGATAATCTTGTCTCGTTATCCTTTTCTCCAACAGCATTTGTTAAACACATCATGGCTGGATAACATGCAAGGTAAGTGGTGGTCGTGCATTTCCATTTTGATGACAATCTCACATTACAACTGAATACAAATACAAAAGGAAATGTTGAAATAAGATCTGATTGTCTTTTTATGTTTCCCTTTTTCCCTTGCAGGCAGTAATGTGACCCTTTTTTCTCTATTTATCAAGTGCTTCAGCCCAACTCCCTGCTCTCTAATGCCCTTGAACTAGTTTTCCTGATGAGCTTTTTTCTAATTTCATTTTTTTTAACACTGTGTTGCACAGGTTTTAAAAAATGCTAAACTAAACAATCTGATACCTTGGAGCAAACCATTTCCAAAGCATAGCTATAAGTCAATGTATTTACTTACATGATAAATACATTTCAGTTTATTTTTACTTATTTTAGTTAAATCTACAAGGGTCAATCTTCAGAAATGTCTTCAATAGAATAGAACTGGTAATGAAGGGTTAGTTCACCAAAAACTGCATATTCTGTCATCCTTTACACACCATTTACTTGTCACAAACCTGTTTGAGTTTCTTCACTCTCAGAAACAAAGATACAAAAGCTGTCACTGGGATGGTACATTTTCAAAACGTAAAATTTTGTAATTTACGCTATTAATATATACATTTAAAATGTACCTCTAAACTATTAATATGGGCTTTTTAGGTAAAGTGACATCTTTTCTACCTTTATTTCTCAAAGTGTTTATTCTGTTGAACACAAAAGAAGATATTTTAAAAAATGACTTTCATAAAATTTGTTTTCCTACTATGTAAGTCGACGGTTAACAGTTTCTGACATTCTTCAAAACATCTTCTTGTGTTTTCAACAGAACAAAAAAATCATAAGGTTTGGAAATACTTGATGGTGGGTAAATAGTGAATACATTTTTGCTTTTAGGTGAACAATCCCCAAACAATGTACATTTCCTTACCTCTGCTTGAACACAGCTGCAGCCATGAATGCTCTGCAGCTCTGAATGTGTACATTTCCATAAAAAATGGATTACAGCAACAGCTGGAAAAAGAAAAGACTTTGTATCAATAGTGAGTTGAAGATTTACAAGATGAATAATAGGAGGAAATTCACATTACTGTACATGTGTAAAACATTTGTGTGATTTTGTACATTTTGGCTGAGGTCATTCAGTAAAAACTTTTAAATAAGGAGTATACATCATGAATGCAGCATTGTGATATGTTACCCTGATGTGATTATTGATGTATACTAGCTCTTAAAATCTACACTTCAGCCTGGAGAAATAAACCATGACTGTGACAGTAAACAACAAAAACAGCAAGAAAATATTTAGTGTAAGCAGGCTCTTCTGATGGAGCTCAAATAAAAAAAAAAAAAAACTTAAACTGTTGTCATATCTTTTTTAATGAAGCAAATAAAGGTCACCTATACATCATTAAATGAACTACAAACTGTCTTTTTTCAGCAGAAATACCTAATCCACATTTTGCTGCTTGTTGTTGTTAAGAGTTGTGCAATGGTAGTCATGCCTGTGCTTTATAATAATTAAACCACTGTTATTGACTAATCAGCATCAAGGAATAGAAATATCCATTTTATGAGAATACAACAGTATAGCTTCTAAAACTAATAAAGTTCATTTTAAAAAGCTCATCAAACTTAATTTCCTCCACAGAGAAACTGATTTTAATAATAAACCAACATGTACTGTATCTGCCTTTGATGAACCAATCTGTTCTAATTATTTCAACAATGTTTTTACGCAATCAAGCATAAAGGGATAGTTCACCCCAAAATGAACTTCTGTCATTATTTCCTCACTCTTCACTTGTTTAAAACCTATTTAACTTTCTCTCTTCTGTTGAACACAAAAGAAGATGTTTTGAAGAAAGCTGAAAACCTGTAACCATTGACTTACAATGCATGAAAAACAAACCCTATGGAAGTCAATGGTTACAGGTTTTCAGCTGTCTTCAAAACATCTTCTTTTGTGCTCAACAGAGGAAAGAAACTCACAAAGGTTTGAAACTACACGTTTATTTAAATTTTCGAGTGAACTATTCCTTTAATACGCAGCAAAAACATTTTAATACTTGGAGGTTTTGTCTTGTTTCTAGTCCAAATTTCTAAAAATACTTAAATAAAGCAGCATTTTTTTAGACAAGTAATAATGTCTTGTGCACACAAGTTTTTCCTTAAGACAAGCAACATCAACAGACTATTTGGCAGACTATTTGGCTTGTTTTAATAATTTTACTTAAGAAATTTTAGATATTTGTACTAGCAACAAGACAAAAGAAGAACATTTTTGTTTCCGGTGAAGCAGAATAATTGTCCAACAAC
The DNA here is from genome assembly GCA_903798125.1 of Danio choprae. NCBI lineage: Eukaryota > Metazoa > Chordata > Actinopteri > Cypriniformes > Danionidae > Danio > Danio choprae. The sequence goes on along the minus strand of CAIGQW010055694.1, from coordinate 8,767,055 downwards.
ACAAAGACTGCAACAATCTAACAATAAGATCAACATATCTGTATGAACTGTTTACAAAAAAAAAAGTATGTTGCACAATCATTATAAAAGTGAAATAAGAGCATCACCAATATTAAAATATACCTGAGACCTTGATGGTTGGACTGACCAATCAAAATCAGGTATTCCAGAGAAACTATAGATATGATCCACAACTCATCCTCATGGATTAGTGATAAACGAGTGTCTGTTCGCAGCTGACGAGTGTTAACTTACAAACCAGAACAGCTCTCCATTCAAAGCCTATTGTATTTTCATTGTGTCCTTGTGGTTCATGGCAACAGAGATGCAGTCATCTGTCTCTCTTATTCTTGGGCCTTGGGACGCAAGCATCTCCTTTGATTTTTCAACACAACGACTCAAAAATAGCATATTAGCCTCAGCTGTGTCCTTCAGGATTGAGAAAGAGCAGGTTATTGTGTTACCGACACATGGAGGGGAAAGACAGACAAAGAAACGCACAATCTGTCAGCAGCAGTATACCAGAAGGGATTCATCTCAGTCTCAGGCAAAGCTGCTGGATTACTGTGAAGTTTTTTTTGGGGGGGGGGGGGGGGGGGGGGGGTGGAGCTAAATATATGTACAGCCAGAAATAAACTGCTACTTCCTGTCCTGTTGCCAGGATACCTTTGTAATAACGATTGTACTTACAATGTTATATTTATTTTGTCTTCACACTGTCACATAAACATAATTGATTATTCTCTCAAAAAATTTAAAATAAATTAAGATGCTACTGTGTAACACATTACCCATTGCTGTTATTAAAAAATACAATACATCTTGTTCTTGTTTTGGTTGTTGCAGTTTTCACTTTTAAGAAGGTAATATTTTTATATTAATTTTTGGAGCAAAGTTTTAATTCTTTAAAACAAAATCAAACTAAAACAAACCAGAAAACTAAATAAAAAATTTATATTGACCATTTTTAAATGCATTGCCCTGGAAAAAGATACCATACTGATCAAATAGTAAGGCATTTTGTCACATTTTCAAATTTTAAACAGTAATTATGAATTATTGGAGCAAAGGCATACACTTTCAAACTAAATGGAAACAGAAAACGCATAGCTCTGGGAAAATATCATAACCTTCTGAATTTAAATGATTATCTGAACATCCCTTAAAACACATACTTTAAAACACAACAATATTTAAAAATTGAAATTGTAGAAAACACATACAAAACCATGTGAAAAACAAAACTCAAATACAACAAACAGGGAACAAAACATATGATATATATGTGCAAAGGCACACATTTTAAAACAAAATATACTCTATACTCTGATGAAGTGTGGGGTTCCCCAAAGATCAGTTTTGGGTCCAGTGTTATTTTCCACTTAAATGCTTCCTTTGGCTATGTCATGTCAGAAACATAATGTGTGTTATCATCTTTATTCCAATACTCAGCTTTATTTGGCTTTAAAGTCCTTTTTTAAATGATGTTTTAACAATATTAAAGAATGTATGGCAGAAAATTTCCTTCACTTGAATGAATCAAAGTATAAGTGTTTGGGCCTTTAAGTGTTTCTGAACCCATTTACTGTAGGTGCTCTTACATCTAAGGTACACAGAATCATGCAGAGTCTTGGAGTCATTTTTGATTTGAAGTTGGGTAACCATATTGATTCTATGATTTTTGAAGACTTTAATAAAACTAAAATCTTTTTTCTTAAAAAGATTATCAGAGATTAACATTTGAAAATTATTATGCTTTATCATGTCCAGACTGGATTACTGTAAGTAAATGCTTTGCATTTCAGTGTTTCTCATTCTTCAACTGCACTTAGCTGGTTTAACAAGTAGCCTATGTCAGGGATTCAGACATTTGCAAGTGTAACCAGTATTATCGTCCCTTCATTTGTTCCCGGTTAAATTTAGGATCCAGTATAATTAATATAATTATTTGTTTTAAAAGGTTTAATTAGTCTGGCACCTAGTTAAATAGGTGATCTTCTTCAGCAGCATACTTCATTCTGCACAAAAATTCCCAAATCTCGATTGGAACAACTCCGAAATCTTGATTGGAACAATCAAACACATTTTGGTCTCATTCATTTTCTTTTCAGCTTAGTCCCTTTATTAATCAGGAATGAACCAACTTATCCACCATATGTTTTACACAGCGGATGCCCTTCCAGCTGCAACCCATCACTGGGACAATTTAGCTTAGCCAAGTCATCTTAAGTGCATGTCTTTTGGACTTGTGGGGGAAATTAGAGCACCCGGAGGAAACCCACGTGAACACGGGGAGAACATGCAAACTCCACACAGAAGTGCCAACTGACCCCACCGAGGCTCGAACCAGCGACCTTCTTGCTGTAAGGCAACAGTGCTACCCACTGCGCCACCGCGTCGACATTTTGAACTTGTTTTTAAATCTGCTATATATTTAGTTATTTTATTTTTAAAAGAGAGAAAATAAGGAAACTCATAAAAGTTTGAAACTGAAGGAATACATTTTCTTTTTTCTGGTGAACTGTCCCTTTAAAGTCATACTTTTAATAAATGAGGGAGACATTCACAGTGACAGGGCTGAGACGCCACCTAATGGCCAAACGTGTTTGTAACAGCCAGAGCTTTTCTCCTGCAAGAACCAATATAACAGTAACCTCATTTAAATCCTTAAAGACTGATGTGTACAAAAATTGACATATAGGAAGGTTTCAAATTACAATATAAGAAGACAATTGCAACACACATAAGCGGGCCATTAGCTTTCTCTCTCACAGACACGGCAGAACAAAATCTAAGAAAATTGCCTACTCATTCACAAGCGGGCAGGTTGCTGAGCAACTCCCACCCAAACCCAACCTTAACCAAGCACATGATTGGCTTGCAGAAGATCATCTCACACAGCAAGGACACTGAGAGCAGCAGCAGCAGCATCTCTCTTTATCATACAGCATTCCACAAATACTGTGTTGTTTTGCATGCGAGATATCACAAGATATCCACAATAGAAAGGAGAAGAAAATACATTTGATTTAGGAAATTTGACTTTCTTTTGGGGTAAAACCAGGTCGTGCTGCGGTGAAAGGACACAGGGACACTTTACTGTTCATGTGAAGGTGTGCAGGTGAAGGACTTGGCTTGGTATGTAACTCTGGGGAATATGGATGAATTTGGGGGAGCAGATTGTGCAGTGCCTGTGCTTGAGTGTGTTAACTTATGAATATTTGTTAAAGATTATGCTGAAGAAATATACTGTGATTGTAGAAAACAGACTCTTTATAAACAAAAACTGTGTAAATATATTAAAATTGTATGCATTGTACTATCAATTACTGAAGAAATAACTTTTTTTACAGTCAACTATAAACTTAATTTAAATGCAATTACAAATTTATTTTGACGTGTATTTTAGATGGTTTGTTTTATTTATATAGCACATTTTAAAACAGCAGATGTTGACCAAAGTGCTTTACAAACCAACCAACACTCAAAATACTTGCATATGTAAATAAAATACAATAAAATGAAATACAATCATATGCAATATAAATTAAATGAGATTTAAAAGCACCAAGGGAAGACCATGACCTGATATACAAAAGGCAAACCATTCCACAGACGAGGGGCTGCAACAGAAAAAGCCCTGTCTTCTTTTGATTTTGATCAAGACTCACGAACAACCAGCTAAAACTATTGTCCCGATGGCATTTGATCTTGATGGAATAAGATGTTTAGTAAATATGCTTGTATGGCCATCTTATATCTCAAATCTAAACTATTTATATACATTTCCACTAGGCTTTTAGGCAGCATTATATCTTTAAAGAGAATTTTGAGCAGGCACAGAGCACTAATAGAAAGCAAGCATCTGCCACGAGCATAAATAATGTAGTTAAATACTGATCAATTGATTTCTAAATATGAGCTTTGTAATGGACTTTAGAACTTTGTGAAATCGTTGCTGTGCAGAACATTGCATGTGCACATTGTGATGTGATTTTATCAGCTGAGACAGCATCGAATGTAAATGTGTAAAGTGGTCAATGTGGAGTCAATGTGAGTCAATGTGTAAACAGTGTCAGGAATTCCTTCATTAAACACACAAATGCAGATGACAGGTTTCTGACATTTGTATCAAACAATAGACAACATTGGTTTTAATCAAACCAAATCTTACTTATGTAAACGTCAGTGTAATAACAGCAGATATTCATACATTTGAATTCTATACGCAAGGGATTTTCCATGTATGGGGGTTGCTGAGGTAGTCCATAAAAACACTGTATTTTTTGGCACACACAGTATAATGCAGGTACATTTATAAGTTTGTATACCCTAATAGAATTATGTTCGTTTGTTTTTTATATTAAAATTGTAGTAACCATGTTTTTGGTGCATCTTCGATTTGTGTAACCACAGTTTTACTAGAAAATATTATGGTAATTTGGGGTTACCAAAGTCGACCATAATAACCCCTAAATTAACTATCTGCAAATCTAACCATAGTTTTACCATGGTGATTGCAGTAAAACTGTGATTATGCAAATGGAAGTCAATACGCCAAATACACCGTTACTACAATTTTACTACCAAAAAGTAGCATGCTTTATTTATAAGGTAGGTCCTTGTCTATTAAAAATATATTTAAAAAATACATTAGAAGCCTATATAAAAATATAAAACATTTTTAAAAAGTAGAAGGATATATAAAAATTTAAATACAACTATAATATAATTATTTTAAAACTATAATAATCTAATATTGACCGCAACGAAGACTTTAGCCGTGTGTCAATAATATCAGTGAAATGTCAGTTCAGTAGCGCACATGTTCTGGTTCATCCTGACATCATTCTCGCTCTCGCTCTCTAGCGCCATCCTCCCTTCGCAGGGCACTGAAGGAACTGTCAGGGTTTGCTCACTGGCTGACTGCTGCAGTTGGACAGACAATAACTCAGTGTGCTACAGAGGTAAGTCAAACCGGTTTACAATCTCAAAGACTAGTATCTAACAGCGATTCGTCATTTATCAAGCAATAAGCTATGTCCATAAGCCTCGACACAGTTTTTACACTTACAATCACTGTATAAGTCTTAGGATGTGAGTGAATCCGGCTGTTGGGTGTGTGACTGAGACATAATGGGCCTGATTTTCTTTATAGATTGTGGGAAAAAAAAGAAAAAAATGCATGTCATTTCACTGAGATTGCATCGATAAGAAAGTGCACCTGAATCTGCTGGCTTTCTTTATGCATTTGTATACACCGGTACTTATTTCCATGGATGCACTATATTGACGATACGCATTTAATTTAAAATTAGGAATATTGCATTGCGTCTTTTTTTGTATGTTTTTGTCCTTCTTTGCATGGCATGCATAAGGTGCATGAATCTCGAAGCGGTGTGGGCGAGGAACGCATGCGATGCTTCACGTGCACGCGGTTTGCCGGTGTGGAAAAACCTAGAAGTGTGGAGCATAATGTGGCTTACACCGGTGTATCAAGTCTGTCGGGATGAAAGGTGTTTTATTTCTTTATTATTATTATTATTTTTTTTAACAAAGGTTTGTTGTGTGTATAACGAATGACAAAATCGATAACCTTTTTTTTCTTCTTTTTTTTTTGCTGGCTTTTGCTCTCGTACCTGATCTGACTAAAAGCGATAAACGGACGTGTCCCTGGTCCTCCGGTGTAAAGGGATTTTCGTAGTTTGCTCTCCTCTGAAAATGGTGCTGATGTTGCATGTGAATGTTTTGCCATGGTTACACAAATCGCCACTGAATCTGCAAGTCTGCTCTTTATATGTGCATTCAGGCTACTACACTGAGTTTATAGCACGTCTTTTTGAGAGATTCCCCGTTTCTTTTCTCCCCGTGAGCGTGGTTTATCGAACATGACCTTTGCAATACCACATGGGGCTTTTGTCTGGGCGACTCCGCAAGTAGGCTACAACAGTCTAAATGGAGGAGGACAAACATTTTTATAAATGTGACAATACACACTGAAAATAAGACTACATTTCCTGATGGAAAATAGAAGCAACAAGACAGAAACGTAAGATTTAATGCGTTTTCTCATATTTCATTACTTTAGTTTTATAAATACTACCATTAAACTACATAAAGGCTATTTCCCTTTTCACTATTTGAATGAGAATGTATAGACTTAATTCTGCATTTTCAAGGCGGCGGACACACCTTGCTCCCCCGCCCTCCCCGTCTCTCTCTCTCTCTCTCTCTCTCTCTCTCACACACACACACAC
>CAIGQW010055694.1:8726115-8748104 GCA_903798125.1 Danio choprae | reverse complement strand
AGAGAGAGAGAGAGAGAGAGAGAGAGAGAGAGAGAGAGAGAGAGAGATACAGAGACATTCATAGGCAGAAGGGCTTCTTAAAGGGGCATTGACATCCTCCCTACACTGCCCAGGAGGTATCACAATCATTCAGGTCAAGTGCACCAGCACCATAAACAACAACTGTTGTAAATCTGGAAAACTGGAAAAGACCACGAGCAGAAGACTTCACAGAGAGCTCCTGTAAGAGATAAACAACAATCTCATATCGCCACATTTATTCCACATATTTTCAGTCTTAATGTGTCATTCATTGTGCAGGTTGTTACATAGAAAGACTTCTTAATGTAATACCTCGAACTGCCAATTAACCCTCATTTTAGGCTGTTGTCATCAATCCCTCATATACTTTTAGCCCCATCTGATGTCTGCTATCCACACTCCACTCAGTTCCCTATGGAAAAAATCAGTTGTTGACTTGATAGAAATCGACATGCTTTTCATAACTATGCTTTTAGAATCTTCTGGTAAACATCACATGTTAAGTAATCTTTATTTTCTTGCTCTCCGGACCAGCATGTGCTTTTTCATGCTAGTTTATGCTAGTAAGAGATCATTTGTTGTTGGTGTATCTGGTGTAGTAACCATGTTTCTTTGTCAGTTTACACCAGGTAAACCTGGTCAAATAGCAGGGTATTGGAATTGAAGCTGATTGGCTAAAATTAGCTTTAAGAAAAGTGAAAATAAATCTTTTTTTGTGAAGTTTCACTAAACTAAACAGTAGAAGTAACATTAAAGCAAATTAAAAAGTACCACAAGAACCATTCAAACGGGCTTAAGTGTGTTATATTTAATAGTTTTGTGAGAAATAGACAAATTTTAAGTAAAAAATGGTTGGCTAACGGATTCAGTGATATGGAAATTTTGGCTGATGCACATAAATGATAACTCTTTATAATTGGAAGCTGATAACCAATATATGTATGCATGTCTTGATATTATTTTTTTGAGGCTGGTTAAAAACTACAAGAAAACTTTTATTTTGCCCAAATCACTTACAAATTGCAAATTTCATTTTATAATGAAAAATTTGGCATGGGAAACAGACATCTGATTGGGGGAAAAAGCTCACACCAAGCTTAGAACCAACTTCCTGAATGTCCCATTTGTTGAGAAACAGCTACAGGGGTTTTCTAAATGTTTGCATTTCATTTGTTTCCCCCAGTTTGTCAACAAATTTGTGTTTTTCTGTAGCTGTGGTTTGATTTGGACTTACTGTGGATGCAGATGGTTTTTAAGCTTTGTTTACTGATATCACAGCTCAGTCTGAATAATGCATGAGAGGCCTGCGGGAGTCAGGCTTGAATTTGCACCACTGCTGCCTAAGGGAAACCAGGCTTGTGAGGGTATATTAAGAAGGTGACAGATTCCCTCTGGGGGATTTTGAGTATGACGCTTCCCAAACCTCAGTGCACTTGTGCAATGATTGTACTGGGGGAAAAAAACACCTACAGGTACAAAGCACAAGGGAATAGCTCACCCAAAGTAGTAATGTAGATTGTACTGTAGTTTCACATAGTCATATAGTCATAAACTGAATTTCAGCTTTATTGTCTATGGGCTGCCCAATCAAACAGATGTCAAAAAATATATGCCTGTCACAAGAACTATTCTTGCTGGATTATATATATTATAAGGAAAATTATTTTGATAAACAATTTTATTGATGTTTTAAGACCATTTTTATTTAATTTGGTCGTTTCAGCACAGGGCAAGTCCAGTCTAAAACAGGCTGCCACTGCCAGTTAGTAGAGTTACACCAGTTGGTGGACTGCCTTAATGAATGTGCTGCATTGAAACCTTTTATTCAATGAAGATGTTTAAAAGTGGTGATTCATGAATTACATGTTGAAACTTGGGTAAAACTAAAGCTGATGTTTCACTTCATAGAGTCAAACAGTGCTGATGAGCTGGAATGGGAAATCTCTTTAAACTTTAAAAGGCAAACAAGAAACACATCTGGAAGTCCTGTGAAAAACTCCAAAAGTGTTTCCCAATTTGTGTGACTTGTGCATCAGACTCTTTGCCAGTGGTCCATGCATGTAACATCTGAGGCTGAGATTAGGTCAGTGGTGTCCAAACATAGTCCTGGAGGGCCACTGTCCTGCAGAATTTAGCTCAAGCTTGCCTCAACAGACCTGTATGTAAACAGGCCTGTATGGACATTTCTAGAATGCCTAGTAAGAGCTTTAATAACTGGTAATGATGTGTTACATTAGGCAAAATATGGAGAATAGTGTCCCTCCAGGAGCAAGAATTGAAACTCTTGCATTAGGGGCACCAAAGCTTCTAAGCTAAAGGCCAAAGACCAATAATTTAATCCAACCGTACAAAGTCATTCAGGTTTGGAAATGGTGACAAATATGTATTTTTGGATGAACTATCTCTTTAAAAAGCCATTTTGGCTTGGCATACTGTTCCTCCCTGCTGGCCACTGCTGACTTTGAGGATGATGTAATTGACAAATGTAAACCCACCCCTGCAGCTTTGGCACTATTTTCAGCACCACAGCACTTCTTGCCTAAAACAACTTGGTTTTCATAATGACCCCCACATTTAGATGACCTTCAGATGTGGAATCTCAGAGAACAACACATTGAGGTGTCCGATTACGTAAATGTGGCTCATCGACAACTACAAAAAAAAAAAAAAAAAGGTTATGGGATGTGACAATGTTGCATCTAATCCATTTAGACACTAATGGAATTCTTGTTTATAGGCATCCTGTGTGAAATATGATTTAATCTATCATTTAATACCTTCATATATCTTGTCTAATGCTGTTCACTAGATGAAAGGTTCTGGTAACTTCTATGTATGGTAGAGTTATTGCTAGTTGCTGGTTTTACCTACAGTATAAATGAGAACATGTACATTATTGGCGAATCTATTTTTCAGTGTTAAGTAGCTATATACCAGAAGCTGTTCTTGAGAAAGAGAGGTCTCTTACTACTTCCTGTTGTCCTGGCCTGCTGTTTCCTGTAGTCTATTTGCTTTTTCTTTATGGCATTCAACATGGCAGATATGCTGACTTTGTATCACAGTGCTGTTTAAATATAGATGATATGGAATTGCTGAATGCTTTGCAATTGTGATTATCAAACACACTATTTTTTGTGTGTAAAAGGTGGCTTTTCTATATAGACCTGAGCATAGAAAAAATACACTCCAACAACAAGAAACAGTTTACAGGAAAAGCGAAATCTTTCTCCATTTGATTAAATCACAGCATTTAAAAATGACCTTGTCCTTAAATGCAGCTTTGCAAACTGTCTCTCTAATATTTGCATTTCAGACATGTTCATGCATTGCTGTGTTCTTAGCTGTTACAATAAATATTTTAAGATGTATTTCTAAAAACCTATCCTGCATCAAAAATGTTTTCATGGGTATGCCACTTATTGGCCACTCTTGTAAAAACTAACTAACTAACTAACTAGATAGCTAAGTCAAACGTTCACACTGCAATGCTTACTGTATAAAAATAAATTATTTACTCAGATCAAAAATTTTTGCATAGCTGTTTATACATTGCTGTTTTAAATGTGGTCAATTTCAGATTTAAATGGTGATCTGTTCATGGTCCTAAACTGCACACATAGTGTGAACTTTCTAATTATGTACACAATGTGTACACTGTATGGTGTTTTAAGCAAGTTGTCAGATTGTTTACTATGAATATTATTGTCCTTTTCGCAAACAACAGCTGTGTATAGGAAATATAAATGGTTGTTTTACTAGTACTAATGTGTATGTCAAATGTATGAAACCTTAAATAATATATACTGATATATTGTGATTATGGCAAGCAAGACATCTTTTGCCAGACCTTGTGGGAAAGCAGATTTGAATTTAGCAGCAGATCATGCGATTTGCTGTACATTCTAATCACAGCTCTGTGATTGCTCACTCCAGAGAACAGCCAAGTCTGACCAACACACTGATGTAGTGAACTCATCAAGGGTTAATGAGCAACCCCTGAGGAGGAAGTGGATGTTTTTAGTATGTGCAAATGCAGAATGATGATGCATGTAGATCGAAAAAGACATAAAAGTTGCATTAATTCAGACATAACTATTCACTTTGCGGTCGCATTGCAAAACATATGAAAGTGGCACACATCAAAATTGAAAATATCAGATTCCATGTGGCTTGTGCTGTCATGGCCTAAAACAGATTGGAGTCACATATGGGCAAAAAAAAAAAATCTAATTTGGGCCACATTTGCCTGCATTGTGAACATAGCCCAAATTTTATGTTTCTTATTGGAGCAAATTGCTCTTTTAAACTCAACTAACAACATGCATGGTTTTATAATAGTTAAATAAAGGTTACTTTTTGACAAACAAACAACCCAACCACCAAACTCAAGTGATTAAAAGGAAATGGAGCACATACACTTTCACTCATTAACCCCCAATGATTTTGTTCTGCTTTACCTCCACAGACTAAAATCATCTCAAAATGGACCAGCAGGACCACATGAATTCTGGACAGGTGCGTGACTCTCCTGGCAACAACATAGCATCTGGTGTAGTCAACATGACCATCAATGACGGCCATCAACAAGACATGAAGAACGGGACAGCAGGATATATGGGAGCAGGTGAGGGTCCAGTGAAAGGTTTGTATAAAGGATACATACGGTAGTTACTGTTTCATATAAAGAGAAACAAATAAACTCTGAAATCCTATTGTTTCCCCACAAAGCGCACAAAAGCTGAGTGATACTCATGGCAGTGTGTTTCTTGCTTATGTCTCGTCTCATACTGGGAAACCTGACACATATGCTGATGGTGACATCACCATGTGTTGGTTTCAGATGTCTGTGGAGATGTTCATTCATTCAGGTCAATTGTAAAATGTCACAAAGAATTTATTTGTTGGACTTTATTTTCCATTTGATGTGGAACGATGTTTACAATCTCAGTTTACAGCTTTAGAGAGACAGTTCTCAAAGCGATCTTTTGGCAAACAGTTTTATTTTAAGGCATCCCTGACTGAGGGTTCCCACTATCAATAGCTGTGTTTCCATTTACCCTTCAAACTTTGCAAATCCTGATTTGTTTTTATATTGTTATGCATTTATTTGTAGGATCCAGAATCCTCTGAAATTATGCAGCAGGTGCTACAAGAAGCCCTATTGCATTTCACAACTCTGGTTGGTGTTCATCCAGAAAATCTGAATCCATAGTTCCTCTGTGAAACTGCATAATAAAACCTCCCAGAAACACCTCATACTTGCAAGTATAAGGGGGTTTCTAGCCATTTACTTAAACCTGCCAACATTTATCGTCATGATTTTTCAATTCAAAAAATATATAATGCATAATTAGTCACATACACAGAAATCCTGTCATTAAGTAATAGTTTTTTGTTGTTGTTGTTTTTTTTTTACAAGTCTGTAATAAAAACCAGATTTAAATGATGCCACCATTTTGACAACCATAGAATACACTTGGATAAGCCTTGAGCTATCTTCAACTAGTGGAAAATAAAGTTCAATAATGAAAAGCATCTATAAGACATTTTGTCCTGCCTGCATTGTGTGTTTACAATAATTTGGAGATATAACATGATCATAGATTGCTTCGCAAAATTTATAGTTGGATGAAGATATGATGAAATGGGTCGTAGTTTACAAAAAAAGATTAATCTGTCTTACCCGCTATGGATTGTTCTGGCACAACTGACAAGCATTCAGCAAGCCCCAGGCTTCCTCACAAAGCACTGATGAAACGTTCTCATCCACCAGCAACCCAAATTCCAGCTCTATTCTGCTGGCAGAAGTCAGTGAAGCAGAATGTCTCTAAAATGACACATTTCATGAAATAAAGTTTGAAAAACAGCCTGATGCTGGAATTCAGTACGTTTGTTTGCCCATTATGATGGAATGTTACAGCTCTCATCTCAGGAGTGTACTAACAGATGCATCAAAGCACCATTGTACTTTATCCTACACCTAGAAGCAAATAGACTGCGAGCAAACAGACTGCCCTAAAGAGAAGTTTTGCTTTGTTTGCCATGTGAACCACATCAGTCCTCTGCTGTCTAAACTAAAAGTTCATCGCTCTCTCTTAGAGAAGACACATGAACCAACGCCTGAAGTGACCGCCCAAAAGCCTGCTTTAGAAGACTCCGATCCCAAGCCGTCCTTTGATAAAGATGAGCAATTGGGTATGAACTACAGTTGGGCTGCTCATCTTCGCTTTACAAATCTGCTTTTTGCTTAGCTTCATACAGCAACTTATTTTGATCCCATTACGCTACTGATTCAACCTGTAATTTGGCTGGAATGCTGATTAATTTCCCAAGGATGCAGTACAACCACGTAGTACAAGTCAAATAAAAAATAATAATAATTTTGTGATGAAAACCAGCCTCTCATATTTCCCCCTTTGACAATGGACAAATGAGAGTGCTAGATCCAAATTTAGCAATTATCATTAGCATCTGCTGCTTTTCTTCCTCTGCGCTTTGATTTCTAATGGAGAGCCCTTTGGGGTGGTTATGTGGTTTTTATTTTTATTGCCTATGTAGCTCACCCAAAATTTTAAATCATTACTCTCCTTCATGTGGTTTAAAACCTTTATGAGTTTCTTTCTTCTGTTGAACACAAAAGAAGACATTTTGAAAAATGCTGGTAGCTGGCACCCACTGACTTTCATAGTAATTTTTCCCCACTATGGAAGTCGATGGGTGCAAGCAAACAATATTTTTACAAACAACAACCTTCTTTTGTGTTCAACAGAAAAAAGGTTTAAAACCACACGAGGGAGAGTAAATAATGAGGTAATTTTCATTTATGGCTGAACTATCCCTTTAAAATTAAAGTTTTGTTCTTGTTATTCTCCAGACAACAAGGTTCCCATGGTCATGGAAGACTTTTTTTTAAGTAATTTTGAGATTATGTTATTTTAAAACTAAATTTGACAGAAATCATATAACTACTGTAGATTTCTACGATTGTGCTCTGTATAGCGGCACAGAAAACCAAATCCTCCATTTAGCCACATGTAAATGTTTTAAGTCATTTTTGAGACCAATCTTATGTACAAATGGAAATCTATTAAAGACAAAACAAATGTAATAATAAAATGAGAGAAAACCCATGAGAACCTTAACATTAACAAGACACTATGCCTTGCTGTTGCTTACCATTTCCAAAAAGCACTAAGCACAGTGCTTATGTTGTCAATATTGACAGTTTCATTGACTTTTCTGTACCAGCAATAAGCATGGCACCTCTCAACAGCGACCTTGCCATGTTCTTAGAAGCTTTTTGGAAACGCAGTTGAGTTGTTTTGTCACTGATATTGTGATTTGCTGAAAATTTTCACTGAAAGCTAATTGCATGCCTTCAAGGCTGTAAAATGCAGTTGCAATAGGAAGGAACCCTTTAAAGAATTCAAGGCCAGTAAAAGCCCAGAATATTAGTCAAAGAGCAATTAGGCAGGTCTACTCCACCCATCCTTTTTGTATAAGAGGAGGATGTAAGTTCCGGGCAAGATGAATACTAGACTACATAGTAATGCTCAGAACATCCATTTGGTAAGTGAGTAAATTAGACAAGCACTTGAATCACTAATGGCTTATATGGATGTACCTGTCTGGTGCCGTGACCAGGATATGCAGCAGCATGGTATACGTAAAATAATAATTATAGCATAGATTAGTTAATAATGATGATAGCACAATATATTATTAATATTTTAGAATATTTTGTAGTTCTAATCTCTTTCTGACCTAAATATTTCACATATTTGTACTTTATGCTACAGAGGCATTCATATGTTCTTCACACATCTCAGTTTATTTGGAGCACTCGCATGGCACTGTACGTCTCATGAGGAGAGCTGCAAATTCATACAGTTTAATATTTTCTTGCAATGTATTACTTTAAAGTAGCCACAGTTTGCATTAATATTGCAAAAACACTATTTTACCATAGCTGTCTACTTTAAACATCACATCATAAATAATTACCTTACAAAAGTTCAAGGTCTGAGCGAATGGACTTCAAGACAAGCTTCATTTATCATTTACCTCCCAATGCCACAGACTCATCGATCTTGTTAGTGAATTAGCAGTTAGCTGTTGAGAAAAAGACATTAAGATAGCGTTACGTACAGTATGCGCATGCTGTGGTTCTATGAAGCTGGGGGTAATGTAAATGGATTAGGCTACCATTAGGCATCGGGTAAATATTTCATGTTAGAAAACATGCTGCTGATGCAGCTGAAAGGGCTCTGCAACTTTAATTGTGACTTAGCTCACTTTACATGGCAGTTCTTCGCTTTTGATTGGCTTGCAGAAAAATCTAGTCTTACATAAGGCTGAATCTTCCCATCAATTGCATATATACTAAAAAGTATAGAGGAGAAATACTTAAATAAAGCTAACGAATCTCTGTTTACTGTGATTTATAGGTTAATATACTTTATCTGAGAGCTGCTCCTATACATTTAGCATGTTTAAATCACAGTTGTACTAAGATAAACCTTCTGAACTGGGCAATGAATTCTCAGCATTGTTGTTTATGTCCTCTGTATCCCATATGTTCTCTTGTTTCCATGTGATCACACAACTTTGAGGTGTCAGGAAGGACAGCAGGAGCTGTAGAAGGTATGGTGGACCACCACCCCTTAATCCACCTGCAGAGTAAAAGTTCAGAGGATTTACATGTAGACAAACATGCATTGGCCTCATAGACCAGGACAATTACATTCATTCACTGCTTGCGCAAACATGCAAAAAAATCAAATATGAGATAAGGGAATCACTTTATATTTGTTCTAATTAAATCTGTTTATACTGGCTCCATATCGCATCACTGTATCTGAGAAATGAAATGTCTAAGAATAATAAGGCTTTCAAGTAGTTATTATTGAATGCATTGAAAATGCTTCAAATGCATTCACAGCACAATGCAAAACATGCATTTTACTGCTCAGATCAGATACAAAAGTTCTATCTGTGCGTTAAATTATACTTGCAAGTGGACAGTGCACCAAATCATTGCTTCGCCGGTCATTTTGCTACCAGTCATCAGTGCTTTACACACTGAAGCTCACAGAGATGTTATGGTCCATTGTGGTCTGATTGACCAGTAAATATTTTTTTATTGTTGTTGTTGTTGTTGTTGTGACAGTTGTTGTGACTGAATGAGTGAAAAGGCACTTTTATAAGCACTGATCTCTAAGTCCCTTGACCCTACTGTACCGATCTCTCATTTTGCCCCTTTAGTTGCCCGTTTTTACAAACAATTTTGCTTGGTAATAAAGATTAGCAAGCACTGCATACATAAAAGTGCTTTTAACTCAAAGTTTAGTGTGTAAAAACAGATTTTTGGACTGTTTAACTGCCGTGAAAACAGAGACTTGTGTTCTGTGTTGTGTTCAGGCTCCTTATGTGGTTCTGTGCTTTTTGTTCCTTTCAGTTCCTTGATTTCTTTTCTTTCTTTGCTTCTAATGTTGACTGTGGAGAGAGGGTGGTTGAGTGTTGCTAATTCTGCAGTGTTGTCTGTGGCTGTTCCTATAATTCTGCCTTCCACGTCATCAGAAGCCTTAACACCCGGAAGTCAGCCAAAGAGTGGCCGGAGCAGTGCGGCATCAGTGGATAGGGAGGGAGAGCGGGAGAATGGGGAAAGAGAGAACTCTGTGAGCCCACGGGAGTCTCCAGTGTCGCCACATCCACTCCCGGTGACCCTTGCTGATGGCCTGAGTTCAGGGATCATAGGCTTTGACAGCCAGATGAAGAGGAGTCCTTCAGATAAGATGTCCGACCATCATAGTCCCAGTGGATCTGAAGAGGAGGAGCATGAAATTGAGAAATCTGGGAGAAGATTTTCTAGTTCACCTGGATTAGAAGCAGACCCTAGAAGTGCTGTCAACATGAAAGAGAATGAAAATGAGGACAAAGAAGTGAGTGAAGTTAGCGATGAAGAAGATGAACAAACAGGAGTTTCCTTAGTGAGCAGTTCCGTCACCCCAGACTTGACAACCCAGAAAGATGACGAACATGAGACCCCTATTCACCTTCCCATGACCCCAGAGGAAGCTAAGAAACGTGGCCTGTCTTTTGACTACACAGAACCTCAGGATTCTGGTCACCCGGGTGGTCCTGTGGGCTGGGAGTGCAGCTCTGATAAAACACCACCGGAAAGCAAGAGCCCAGACTCCTGCAGGGCAGATCCAGGCTCACCTCTTACACCCAGTGCTGCCGCTGACCCGACCCAAGAGGAATCATCTCTAAGGGACTTTCAGACAGATACACAAGAGGAAGAGGAGGAAGCAGACGTACCAGAACAAGAAGAGGATGAGACCCAAATTCCTCCATTGTCCCAAGAAGTTGCTGCATCAAAGATGGAGCTTAAGGCAGAGGAACGTCTAGATTCTAATAAAACAAAGGAGGCCAGTCAAGAGAAATACCTGGAGACGAGCGATGATGACGAAGTAGAAACTAAAAAGGTAGAATCTGTTGCCATACCAGAACCTGTTGCCATACCAGAACCTAGTGTCGCCAAAGCTAAGGGTGCTGATAAACCCAGTGCCGAAGTCCCACCAACAAAACCACCAAGCAAAGCAGCTCCTGTCAAAGAAGCTCCAGCCAAAAAAACTAAGAAACCTGTCTCTACAGTCGCTGCCACTCCTTCCCCCAAAACTGCTTCTAATCTTCAGAAAACCCCCTCTAAAGATGCTGCTCCGGCCAGAAAAGCAAGTGTCCCATCCAAAGGTCTGTTTTTCTGTTCTGTCCTTCCAAACCCCACACAGATCTTTTTATTTCCTCTTCCCTTTTCTTCTTTTAAAGTAGACCAGTAGAACTTTGCAGCACCCTTTCTGAAAAGCGCACACTCAAATAAGAACGTGTTCGGTTGAAGAAACGGGCTGCTTGTAGCCACAAAATCTCTCTCTCTCTCTTGATCCTCTGTGCCCTTTGTGTCTGTCTTTTTTCCTCCCTTCTCTGTGTGTGGTCAGTGTTATTCTGCTTTTGTCTGTGACTAACTTTCTGCATTGTGCTTTATTGCTGGCACAGTCTTCACCTGCCCCTTTGTATTGCATGTCACCTGTGCATGAATGTTGAATGTATCACTCACAAAACTGTGCAATTCTTTAGTGGGTATACCCTTTTCCCAGATGTCCATTTTTGGAAATATTCAAAGGGACCCAAAGACCCATGCTGATGGGGTTTGACTATAACACATACTGAATGGAGAAGGTCAGCATTTGCTGTAGGATTCAAGACAAATATCCTCTAAACGTCCCCCACAGTGCAGACGTCTCCTATAAAAATATCAGACAAAATCACTTAATATTGTGATATATTCATTACAGCAAGCCATCACAAGGCAATCTAGCAAGCCATGTTTGCAAGGCAACACTATTGATACACGATTCATGAATTAAATTAAAATTAAATTAAATTAAATAACAAACAAACTAGGAAAATATGCATTTTGCTTGACCTCACATGTAGTTTTCAAACATTCAAAAACAGTATTTATATACTGAATTGCAGTTGGTGTTCTATCTTGCATGGTTTTCCATATTGAAATGCAGACTACATTGAAAAACGAGTCTTCTCTTACTTATACCTATTAAATCAACCACTGCATCTGTAAAGAAAGTGCCAACTTTGATGTTGGTTCTTGTTGTTTAAAGCCAAAATATTCATGACATATTCATGACGATAACAACAACAGCTCTGATGGCACATTTTATTTATGTAGATCAAAAGCTTAAATCCTAAGCTAAAAACTCTAACACTATTCTTTTGCTGCCTTGCAAGCAGTGGATTTGAATTCAATACAAGGAAATTGACTGTTTGTTTGTGTACAAGGTTAAAATAATCTTCATACGATATACTCTCTATAATAAAAAAAGACAAGGTCCTGCGCAAATCAAATGATGCTAAAAAGCTTTTTTAAAAATAGTTAATCAGAGATTACAATTTCTGTCATCACTTACTTTTGTTCATAAAAATAGAGGACACGAGCATTTCACATTACCAACAAATTTAGTTTGGTTGTGATTACTGAATTTATGTAGAATTCACAATGAATCCCCCAAGAAAAGCTAGAACAGGAGCTATTCTTTCTGTTTCTCACATAAAGTTCCAGAATTACATCAGAAAATTTATATATGTCTTATATATATTATATGTGCTGTGATAAAAAAAGAGAGAAGGTTCGGAACAAAGTTGACACTGAGTAAATGATGACAAAATTTTAATTTCTGAATAAATGTTTGGTTCTGAATGTCTATGATAAACAAACATGCAGGACTGAAATCTGCTGCTTCTGGGTGACATCACCACTGATAAATCACATTGAGCACTGATGTTTAAACACATTAACATCAACTTCCTTTTTTTGCAATCAAGTATTATAGATAGACATCTTGATAAGCGGAAGTCATGATTCAGGCCACTAAAACTGTGAATACGTGTGCTTGCACTTAATGTTTCTTTATTTCTTACAGCCAAGGCTGGAGCAGGGGCAACTCCTGAAAAAAAGGTAGAGTAATTATGACGGGTGGGCTCCTAAGAAATACAGTTACATGTCTGTAGCCAGATTCGTTCAAATATGGCAGGAAAAAAAAAACTCATTTGTTTACAATTAATTTTCTTGACATTTCTTCATCTAAATGATTTCAGTTTAGCATTTTTATCATTTTGTTTATATTTTGTTGTATTTTACACTTTATTTACTGATTAGTTTTTTCCCCCATTGCTTTATATTGTTGGTATCACCCTCTCAAACACATAAGACACCCACCACTACACCGCATGCAAAAGCAAGACTCACCCAAAGAGGGTCTTCAGTCACAGGCATCCCCAGAATAAAGCCCTCAGTCACTCCTTCAACTCCATCATGTCCCTTTAGCACTCCAGCCTCCACAAACTCTGTAAAAAGTCCACGAACAAGAGAGTCCATGCCCACAGAGAGTACAGCCACTCAACTCTAACCATTGGTCAAAAGCTTTTTCTTCTCTGCAGGAAAAAGTCACTGAAGTGCATGTACATTTTACAACATTAACGGTAACCTATTATGCAAAAATCACTTTTATAAGGGGTTTAAACACAGCTGTGTGGCAACAGTGTGTGAATATAGCAATTGTTAATGGTAAAAATGAATGAATGTCCCTTTTTAAGTCTCATCGGAGGGGGAAAGGCCCTCCCAATTATTGACTCTTCCTCATTAGCATAAAGAGCCCTGAGTGAGAAGCAGCCATCCGCCACTAGAGTTCTCACTTGCTGAAAATAATCTCAGCGGCTAAAAGAATTATAAATATTTTAGATGCACAAATGAACACTGTAGTCTCTTCTTCTGAAATACTTCTTATCACATTTTCAGTTTTTCACACAGATAGCGTCCTATTTTGAATCTGTAGCTATGCTGACACACAGGTGTTTTAGCTCCGCCCTTTTTTGAAAAGAGCACAATCTCATTTGAATTTAAAGCAACAATCACCAAAATGGCACAATTTGGTTCAAAGCCTAAAAAAGGACAGATTTAAAGAGTTCTAAAATATTATTTGTGGAGTATTTTAAGCTGAAACTTCACATACACACTCTAGGGACATCAGAGACTTATTTTACATCTTGTTAAAAGCGGCATAATAGGTTCCCTTTAAAATCCACTCGAAATAGGGTGCCTATGAGAAGAATGAATTTACAGGACCTGAGACATCAACATCCTTATTGGCAGAGCAGAAAGAGAAGGGAATAAGTGGATTTTGGTTATCTATTACTACATTTGAACTGTGAAATGATTATAAATAGCAGTAGATTTACCGCTAGCTCATTTTTGCTTTAATTGCCCATATTTAGGCTGGAGATGCAAAGACGAAGACAGCGGGCGTTAAACCCCAAGGTGTTGGTGCCAAAATTCCTGGTAAGTGATTTTATTTTAGATGAATATTTTCAGGGATTCACATGAATCTTTATTTAGTTCCATAAAAAGGAAGGATATTTAGTGACTCATCATTTAAGTTCCTTTTCAGACAGGTTGAAAAGGAACTTAAATGTTATTATGTAAACACTTTTTGCAATGTAGTATTGATTTCCTCTATTTTAAAGCATTAAGTATTGCTGCATACAAACATAAATTCCACAAATTAATTATAAAATAATACATGGATGTATTTCAGTGTATTCACTTACAGACAATGGCAAAATGCAAACGTGTGCACATCTTTCAACTTTAACAGTCTTTAGAAACTACAATATCAGCCTACTTGAAATGGGTTGTGAAACCCCAGATGTATAATTCTCTATTTACTTTGATTTGTGAAATACAGCTGCTTCACGGATGGAGCAGCGAAGGGCAGGACCAGGGTCTATTGAAAGAGGTAAAAAATAAATAAATAAATAAATACAAAAACGGCCATGATGATCCTTGTATGGGTCAAATTTATACATTGTTTTTTTATGCCAAAAATCATTAGAATATTAAAGGCATAGTTTCCCCCAAAACAAAAATTCTGTCATAATTTACTGACCCTAACCTGTTTGAGATTATTTATTCAGTTGAACACAAAAGAAGATATTTTGAAAAATGTTGAAAACCAGTTTTCCCTACTATGGAGGTCAACTATTATGTTTTCAACTTCAAAATATCTTCTTTTTTGTTCAACAGAGTAAAGAAACTTCTAAAGGTTTGGAACCTCTTGAGGGAGAGTAAATAATGAGTACATTTTCAGTTTTGGGAGAACTATCCTTATAAGTAAAAAATCCATTATCCATGATGTTCCATGAGAATATCTTGTAGATTTTCTACTTAAAAATGTAATTTCAATATATTTTATTATTAATGTGCATTGGTAACATTGACAATTTAAAATGTGTTTTTCTCAACACTTAAGTTTTTTAGAACCCTCAGATTGCAGATTTTAAAATAGTTCCATCTCAGTCAAATTCTGTCCTACCCTTAAAAAAACAGACATCACTGGAAAGGCGGAAAGATTATTTATTCAGCTTTCATCTGTTGTATTAATCTCTCTCTCTCTCTCTGTTCTTTTAAGTACATTTATGACTTGTTTTGTGTTCCAGGGTCACAAATTATGAAAATAAGTTTACAAAACCACAGTGAATGGATGGTTAGAATGGCTTTAGTATGGAACAATAAACTTGTGTAATAAAAAAATCAAAAACAAAAGTAAACATTGTGGTTTTCTGCTGTTTCTCATTGTCAGCTGACTCACCTAAAACCCCAGACCGCAGTGGTTGCAGCAGCCCTGCCAGTCGGTCCTCCACTCCTGGACAACAGATTAAGAAGGTAGCAGTGGTACGCACCCCACCCAAATCACCTGGCTCGCTGAGATCTCGTGCCCCGATTGCTCCTGTGGCACCCATGCCTGACCTGAAGAACATCAAGTCCAAGATCGGCTCCACTGAGAACCTCAAACACCAACCTGGAGGTGGAAAGGTAATTATGTCATGCATGTCAGAAAATTCTGACGTTGTGACAATTAGTATGAAACCGAAAATCTAAAGCTGCAGTGTTTAGTGCAGTAAAGCTATAAGAGTCAGTTTTGACCTCATGCCTCACAGGCCAGTCACATCATGTTTTTGAGTGGATATTGGCATTCTGGATAAGACTAGCATCATTTCTAATATTCACTCAGCAAATATTTGAATACAAAGAAAAATTAATGCTTGCCAAGCTCATTTGATGTCTTTAAGAAGAAAACAAACCCCTTTGCAGAGCCGGGGAGCTGCAGCTCAGCTCAAAGCACCTGGTTAACACTCTTGACTCTCCTTGTCCTTTTCCAGGTGACTATTGTTCATAAGAAGATCGACTTGACTAATGTTTAGTCTAGATGTGGATCCAAAGACAATATGAAGCATGTTCCTGGTGGTGGTAATGCGAGTAACCAGTAGGGTTAGAAATCCTCACTCAGAGAAATAGTGTAGTTAATACTAGACATATATCATAAGAGAAATTCATAAATGAGAAATGCAATTGACGAAATGTATAAAAAAAAAAAACAAGAAAAAAAATAAAAAAAAAAAAAAAAACTATTAGGAATTAGTGCATTAGTGCCCTCTGGATATTTCAAGTTATTTCTGTGTTGAGATTAAATAGGAAAATTAGACATTAGACATCCAAAATGTTTAATTAACTTAACGCTGTATTATTTTTATTTATCCCATTTTCCAATGTGACCAAAACAATTAAAACTGTATATAATAATATTTAACATAGTAAATGAAGAGTTTAGATGCAAAAGTCTCTAAGTGCCATCTGAAACATTCTTCTAAAGCAGGGGTGTCCAAACTCGGTCCTGTAGGGCCGGTGTCCTGCATAGTTTAGCTCCAACTTCCTTCAACACACCTCCCTTGAAGTTTCTAGTATACATATAAAGAGCTTGATTATCTGGTTCAGGTGTGTTTAGTTCGGGTTGGAACTAAAATATGCAGGACACTGGCCCTCCAGGACCGAGTTGGGACACCCCTGTTCTAAAGTGTGTATAATGTGTGTAGGTTCAGTAATTTTACTTTGCTCTTTACTTTTACATTGCCTTTGAAGTGAAATACCTGAACATAAACATAGGAGGCTTTGAAAAATGCTCATTATAGAAGACATTTTCAGATGGCACTTAAGAGGCTTTTGCATGTGAACTCTTCAAATGTGCAGTATTTAATACTAACGCTAGACGCAAAACCTTTACCCAAGTAGTACAATCATGCAAACTTGCTTAACATCTCTCAAGTCTTTCTTGATCATGTTTGCAAGAGGTGACTGCTAAAATACAGCATTACAATGGGAAGTGACTTTTGCTTTAGCTGCGGAGTGTGCTATTAGATGCCAAGAGTTTCATGAAGGTTTGGCTATAACTCAGAGACTGCAGCATTCCTGCAAGGGCAATGCATTTGGCCAGGACATCCATCTAGATGCCTTTGTGAAAACTAGTTTGAATGCATTTGCCTGAATCCCCCAGTGTTAGTGTCTCCTCTTACCTTGCGTTCCTCTTGGTTCCTCCTGGTGATGCACCTGGATTGCTGACTGTTCTTGCTGCATTGCAGAAGTGCTGTTGTGTAGTGCATGCATGTTCCTCCGCCATTCAGAGTGGAGACATATTTCTCTGCAGATGAAGATTGTAAAATGTTTCAGGATGTTAAATATACATTAAACTCCAAGATCTTGATGGATCTTGACTTGAGCGCTTAAAAAACGTGAGCATGCTCATTGTTATAGTATTTGCAAGGCAAGCTGTTTTGAAATCCATAGTATTTTCTTATATTGTTTGTGATTTTCCTTTTTGAACCAGCCAATTTAGACATTGTTTTGAATGTAATTTCTTGCTTATATATGACACTGGAGCACAAAACCAGGGTATATTTATGGGAATAGCCAACAATACATTGTATGAGAAAAAAAATTGTCAATTTAAAAAAATAATAAAAATAATAATAATAATAATTCATTCATTCATTTTCTTTTCGTCTTAGTCCCTTTATTAATCTGGGGTCACCACAGCGGAATGAACTGTCAACTTATCCAGCATATGTTTTACACAGCGGATGCCCTTCTAGCTGCAACCCATCACTGGGAAACATCCATACACACCCATTCACACACATACACTACGGACAATTTAGCTTACCCAATTCACCTATACTGCATGTCTTTGGACTTGTGGGGGAAACCGGAGCACCCGGAGGAAACCCACGCGAACACGGGGAGAACATGCAAACTCCACACAGAAACGCCAACTGACCCAGCCGGGGCTCGATCCAGCGACCTTCTTGCTGTGAGGCGATTGTGCTACTCACTGCGCCACCGTGCTGCCCATAATAATAATAATAATAATAATAATTTTCCCAGTGATTGGTTCCAGCTGGAAGGGCATCTGCTGCGTAAAACATATGCTGGATAAGTTGGCGGTTCATTCCGCTGTGGCGACCCCTAATTAATAAAGGGACTAAGCCGAAAAGAAAATGAATGAATTAATACTTTTTAAAACTATTTATTTATTAAGTAAATATCACGTTCCATGAAGACATTTTGTAAATTGTCTACCATAAATACAGCCAAACTTATATGAAATATGCACTGCTGTAGTTTTTGTACAACTTTCAATATTTCTGAACCCTCAAATTTAAGATTTTCAAATTGTTGTGTTTTGGCCAAATATTGTCCTATTCTAATAAGCCATACATCGATAGAAAGCTTATTTATTCTGAAAAAGATGAGACTTATGACTGGTTTTGTGGTCACAATAGTCACATATGTGGTCTCTATTTTAAGCCCATGGCTTCCACTTACAAAAAGTTAGTTGTTGTGATCTGCTTATTTTATTTATTGTTAGCTTGGTTTCCCATTCCTCTAACTTTTCTAATTTTGATCTCTTTAAAATGCTACTTTTATATATATTATCTTTCATGCGGTGCATTTTGTAGCTGTATGTGAATGTAGAATGTAAAGATCCAAGTGCTGCACTTCAACATTTTTTGCTGTCTCACAAGTGCTGCTGTTGCCTTCAGATGTAAACCTAGTTATATTTGCTACCAAAAATTAGATAACTTTTTCTTCCATTACAGTCTCTTCCTTTTGTACAACACTGGGACCCTTCGACTACAATATTATGAGTGAATCTCTTTTCTGACTTTCCATGTCTTAAATCTTGTTTGAAAGCGTATATATTTAAAAAGTGCAATTGTCAATGAAGGTTCTTTGAGAATGAATCTGAACACAAATACAATCCGGTATAAATGCTAGGTTCACTTTTTTCACATGGAAATATGCCACTGATTGAATTCGCATGAAGCATGGGCCCAGTAAGTGGGATTTATATCCATTTTGTGGTAGCTCTCAGTGGCAGCAAGATCCTACGAACCCTGTTGTTGTGATTATTGGTCATTTTCCTACTGATTTCCTATACAGATCATCAGCTCCTAAAGCATGAGGTTCAATTCATCTTTGGCTGATGAGTGACGATTTTTTTTTATGCTTCAGATTCAGATTGTGCACAAAAAGATCGACCTAAGCAACGTTCAATCAAAGTGCGGCTCCAAGGCAAACATTCACCACAAGCCAGGTGAGATTTCAATCAAATTATATAAAAAACTTACTTGAAAATTAAAAGTTAGACAACAAGCAATACAAGACAACCAATACGGATTAGGCTTAAACTCTCACAAAAAAGTCAGTGAACCCACCTTCATCCTTACCTCACTTGACTAATTGTGAAGTTTTACACTTTTACATGTATTTTCAGGGGGTGGAAATGTGGAGATCAAATCTGAGAAGTTGGATTTCAAAGCCCAGTCAAAGGTTGGATCGCTGGAAAACATTGGACATGTCCCTGGGGGTGGACAGAGGAGGGTATGTTCTTTACTTTATTACACAAAAGCATTGATATTTGAGTCTCAAAAGTGCAATACTGTGTTGCATTAATGGTGCTGGATTACTAGAAATAGTTCAACTAAAAATGAAATTTCTCTCACTATTTTACTCTCCTTCAAGTGGTTCCAGACATTTATGAGTTTCTTTCCTCTGTTGAACAAATAAGAAGATATTTTGAAGAAAGCTGAAAACCTGTAACCGCTTTTTTTCTAGAGTTGGAAAGACAAATGCTATAGAAGTCAATGGTTATAGGTTTTCAACATTTTTCAAAATATCTTATTTTGTGTTCAGCAGAAGAAAGAAACCCATAAAGGTTTGGAACAAGTAAAGGGTGAGTTAATGACGACAGAATTATCATTTTTAGATGAACTGTTCATTTAATGTGGATGTATGAATTCATCTACTACAATAATACAATGCACAACACAACAGGCTTTTATGTAATATTATATGTGCAGTATTTGCTTTAAACTCTCCTTCATGGTCAGCATGCTTTCTCCTGCCTGCCAGACTTCGATGTACTTCTTTTGCACAGATTGTTGCCTATTTCTTTGAGTTCCCCTCTTCGAGCTGCTGTTTTTGACCGTTTAAAACAACACATAACTCCAGGTTAAAAAAGCAGCTGATCTATAGCAGCTGTTAGTTATTTTTTCAGCCAAAATGCTCTATTTTGTCATCATTTTCTCACCCTTGTTTTGTTCCAAACCTAAACGACATTCTGTCTTTCATGGAAATCAAAAGGAAATGTTTAACAGAATGTTCAGGCTGCTCTTCATTTATTAAAAAGTGAACTGAATAACTCCTGTGTTTGTCTGAAGTGAAAAACAATCAAAAGCAAGCACATTAACTATTTCTGAATTAAAATATCTGCAGCCTTACTTCATTTATTCTGAATTAAAATGAATCAGAACGGAATCATTAGGGTGACAGAACTGCAGCTGGGCGTCTTGCTGTCCTTTACCTTCTCTCTCTACTGAGCACATTTTCAAGATCACTTACTAGTGCACCCTTGCTTATTGCTCACTATTCTTCCATACAGTAATCTTCAGCTCATGTGTCTCTTTTATCACACATACTGTCACTACAAACTGCTGGCTGAGTGCTACTTTCATGCAGTCAAATTCAAAGTATGAGTGCTGATCTAAGAAATATCGGCATCACAAAAAATTAACAAGCCTGTATTAAATTGTGAAACTTATTGTAAAAACCAAGACATTTACAAAACCTCATTAAATTCAACATTCACAAACGGCAATACTCATTCATTCATTCATTTTCTTTTCGGCCTAGTCCCTTTATTGTTAATCTCGAGTCGCCACAGCAGAATGAACCGCCAACTTATCCAGCATATGTTTTTATGCAACTTCCAGCTGCAATCCATCACTGGGAAACACCCATACACTCTTATTCACACACATACACTATGGACAATTTAGCTTACCCAATTCACCCATTCACCTTATTCTCCGTGTACGAGCGGGAGCAGCCATTTCAATCTTTTTGGCTTGAGACTTCCGGTCTCGTTCATTTCCATTCATTTTTAGATGTTAAAAACAGCTCGTTTTGCTGCTTGATGTTGCAAACTGATATTTTCTTATTATATTATTCTGCTTTGGCTGTATAGTCATGCAAACATTTGTTGTAGAGCAAGTGGTTTGACCGCTTTCTGCCGCTTATTATTCCTAGTTCTTTCTCCCATAGGCAACTGAATCGGAAATTCTAAAACAATTGCAAAAACAAGCGCACTTCCACATTGAAGAATAAGGGCAATAGCGCATGTCTTTGGACTTGTGGGAAAAACCGGAGCACCCGAAGGAAACCCATGTGAACACAGGCAGAACATGCAAACTCCACAGAGAAATACGGCAATACTGTACATTTTAAATAGTTAGTCAACTCGATGAGTGTTTTTTTCTTCTTTAATAATACTAACACTCATGGTGGGTGACAAAATAATAATACTCATGGTGAGTGACAGTTTAGTATGTTTTTGGTACAGCAGGTAAGAAAAGTAGAATTTTTTTAATTAAACAGTGATTTACTGAACAAATTGTATCTCTGTCTTTAAATTGCAAGTGTTTAAATATAGTTTTTTGCAAAAACAGATCAATACTAACAGATATAAACAGATGATTACTAAATGGTCAGATATCAGGTTTCATGTGTATTGTAGTGCGCAATTAGAAAAAGATTTATGTTATGTTTTAGTTTACTAAAACTAGAGGTTTTTAGTCATTTTCAGCAATGTTTTATTGAACTGCAAAAACTTTAAAAAAATATGTTTATCTTCATATAAACTAAATATAGCTAAAGTAAAATATAATGAATAGGCTAGCAGTGATTTAGAGTTGATTTTTAGAGATGATTAGACAAGAGGTGAGCTAGATAAAGTCTTGTGATGTTCACACACAATAACTAAAAAAAAGAAAATACTTAAACAATGATTTTGACATTTAAGACCGAGTATTTCTTTGTAAAAATGTATGTATGTATGTATGTATGTATGTATGTATGTATGTATGTATGTATGTATGTATGTATGTATGTATGTATGTATGTATGTATGTATGTATATGTATGTATGTATGTATGTATGTAT
>CAIGQW010055694.1:8698271-8725715 GCA_903798125.1 Danio choprae | reverse complement strand
ATATATATATATATATATTAAAATTAAGTACATTAATTAAAATAAAATACTGTATTTGTTTGCTTAACTGCAAACTAAAGCCAAAATTCATATTGAAGATTTCCGATACAATACAAATATGTGCCCAGGTAAACTTATAGTTAAACATTTTTGGCTGACAGCACTAATATAAAATGCATGGATATAAAACACATGAATAAATCAGTTTCAGTCTGTTGATGAACCAAATATTTGTGCTGTTCACTCATTGATGGATATTATTACTTGACCCAAAAGAAGATCTGCACTCTTACTTGAAAATACATGAGCACTGACACAGCTTCATCCCTTGTCCCAGGATTCCTTCTACTGTGATTGTTTTGAATCACTTCATAACCTCATTTCATAATTTGTATCCCAATCCATTTTGTTTTGTTTACCCATAACCCTATGAACTATGTGGCGTCCCATGCTTTAGAGGGAGAAGGAGAGGGAAGCAGAGCCGCAGGCCGCAAATGCTTCCTATAATGGGGATGCTGTTCACTCTAATGATGTGGACATGACCTTTGACCTTCACGACTCTGAAGGCAACAGTCTGGTTAAGTCAAAGGCCCTCAGTAAGTATGTTACTGGAATTATGGCGTGTCGATTTAACTAATCATGACATTGTTATGTTTGGTCTAAGCAGTACTGGGGAAAGTTACTTTTGAAAGTAATGCATTACAATATCGAGTTACTCCCTAAAAAAGTAACTAGTTACGTTACTTAGTTATTTTTCATGGAAAGTAATGCATTACATTACTTTTGAGTTACTTTTGCATTAACTGACTGAGGCTTGATCTGTTTCAGAACTTGCAGATGTTATTTTTCACCCCGTTTCAATGAACAATGCACTGTGTAAACTTCAATTACCTTTAAAAAAAAAACAACACATCACAAAACTATCATTTAGGATAATGTTGTCTTCGGCGAACTTCATAACCCCAGAGCTATACAAGCCGAATTTACATTGTGTTTGCTACTTCTGTACTTTTTGTTGAACTTTTTCCTTTGAGACATTCCCCTTTTCCTTAGATGCATTCAAAATAATGATTCATAGAAATGTAAGACTCCGGCCTGTCATCTTTGTTTCTGTATGTTACAGCAGGGAGAACATTCTCTCATTGGGTGCGTGATTCAATATGACTACGTTAATTTTAATTCAGCAGTTAATTTTGGAAAAAGTAACTCAAATATTATTACTTAAGGTTTTTTTAAGTAATGCATTACTTAACTGGTTATTTACAAAAGTAATATTATTATGTAACTCGTGTTACTTGTAATGCGTTACCCCCAACACTGGTAATACACATCTTATTTTAGTTTAGTTTAGGAATAATTTAATTGATTATTTACTCACGTGTTCTTTTGGGCAAAGAGAAACAGTTCTTTTAAATGATATTCGGGCTGTCCCCTTGCTTCGTAATGCTTTCAGGATTGTTTGTTTGCATTTCAAAATATATTTTAAAGCTTTTGGAAATATGTGTGCTTTATTAATTATTTCCTAGGAAAATATGTTGTCTTGTAACATTGGATGAAATTAGAAGAAGGGAACAAACTATTGGAAAGATAATATTGTGCTCTACAAAACGCATACGAATAAATCTCTGACAGAAACGCTTCTACTCCCATCAACCAATCACTGTGTGCATAGCTGCTAATCCCGCTGACATCATCCATAGCAATAATGTCAACCCCACCCTTACTTATAGCTTACTTATTATAGCTTAAAACTTCTTAGTAAAAAAATGTCTCAGCAGCTTTGTGAGTAAGTTCAAAGCAAACAAACAAAACCTTGTAGCTAAAAACCATTACTACATTTTAAGAGAACTCTTGCTGGTAAGATAAAATGTCTGGTGAATACGATGAATTATTATTCTGGTGAATAACGTCTGGTCAATTTGGTTAAGGTTGGGTAAAATCTGCAGGAGAGCAGCCATTTAGAAGCAGAATTTGACACTCTTGCCCTAATGTTAGAAAACAGTATTATTGTGTTGGATGCAAATGATATAAGCAAATCCCCTAAAGAAAACCAGTGCTGCAGGTTCAAAATACGCATACATATGCACACACACACACACACACACACACACACACACAGACACACACAGAGGTACGTTAACTATAAAAAATATAAAGACACATCTTACCATATTGCATCAGGTTGTCCACTAGAGGGCAGTTTTACTGTCTGACCTGGATGACTTTCAGCTGCTTCGGCATATGAAACTGGGATACCATCAAATATATTACAAGTTTCGAAATGTGTGGGGTCAGTAAGTCTTTTATATTAAAACAGATTTTTATTCTACAGGGACACATTTATAATTCAGCACAGACTATTTAGAATGACTTGCAGTACAACATCAAACACTGACTTGGGTCAGGACGATTCCTGCTGAAAAATCAGCTTTTCTTCACAGGACAATTTTCTTTTCTAAATGTATCAAAACATTTGAAGTAAAACTTCTGAATGGTAAAATCTAACAACATTTCTGTTGCAGTGTATTTAAAGCAAATAAATAAACCTTACAGAATCTAAACAATATATAATCAAAGCAAGCATTTCTTGTTTATGTCTAAAAGAAGTCAAATAGACGTCTAAACATAGATGCTTGGCTAATCATTCCTCTCAGTAAAAATCTAACAGATGTCAAACAATAGTCAACAAATAGAGTAGCGTAGAGTAACCAAGCTTCGTTTTATACAAGTCATCTACGTTTAGATGTCTTTTAAACTCAAAATTGCATGGTGGGATGTTTCATTTTTTCTGATTTAGGTTGAATTCAGGTCACTTGGGACAACTGACCTGAATTCACATGATTTATTTATTTGTTTGTTTGCAAAATTTGTTCATGTTCATCCAACTTAATAAAAATTCCACCTTTTCTCCCATCAGATTGAGAGCCACAAGCTAAATTTCCGTGATCAAGCCAAAGCGCGCACTGACCACGGTGCTGACATCGTCTGCAAGTCCCCCGACATTTCCACGGACGGATCCCCTCGCCGCCTCAGCAACGTGTCTTCCTCCGGCAGCCTCAACATGACCGACTCCCCACAACTGTCCACACTGGCTGATCAGGTCTCGGCCTCCCTCGCTAAACAAGGCCTGTGAGCTTGCCCGGCTACTGATGAATCTAGAAAAGAAAAAAAAGAAAAAATGTTAAAACGTATCTCCTTCAGTCCTTTCAAATAAGGTGCTTGTCGGATTTCTCTTAACTAAAGGTTGTCCCAGCAGCTTGTCTGCTTGTAAAATAATTTCTGCCTCTCGGCACGGAGGGACAAGAATTGATGTTATTGGCTCAGTCCATCAAATAAAAAAAGGGAAAATACTAAATAAAAGGAGCTGGTGTTGTATTGATCCAAACGGTCATTTACAGCACTGAGTAACCTGATCTGTTCCGTTTAATACCCTGTTTTTATTTTTAAAGAAACAAGATTTGCTTTCAGAGCTGTTATTTGCTTTGTTGCCTTATTGTGAATGTTTTTATTTACCATAACTTATGCACTCCTGTTTTGACATGCAGCAGTAGGGAAGGCAAATATACAGTTACTATGAATTTGAACAACACAAATTTAAGAATGATATGCAAGTCTGCGTCACTTAGTGCAAATTATATATATATATATATATATAAACACACAAGTTGTGTGTTTTGAATATATAATCACATGTTGAACATTTCATTCAGATCTGAATGAAAAAAAAAATCTTGTTGCTTTGCCTCTAGTGACTGTTTGGTAGAAGAAAACAAATGTCAATATATATAAAAAATTTAAATAAAATTGAATTAATGCTGTTAGACAGGGCTCAACAATAAGGATTCTTTCTGCCTACCACTCGAGTAGTACAGGTTTTATTTAAAATATATATATATATATATATATGTATTTTTAATTATTTATTTTTGGATTTTTAGCAGTGTTTTGTTTACAAATATTTATGTTAACTATTCTTTACTATTTACCGGTTTCATCATCTGCTTTCATAAACATTCAAAGCAATGCATTTTTACATGTTTTTGGTTTAAAAACAACTGATACTGTCAACAATTTAATGACAATAAGTGCATGACTATACAACATTCTGCACATTAAATGTTTTAATGTTCAGTACATAAGAGGCTGATTAAACATGAAATTAAAACGAGTAAAAAAGGGTATCAGGCACCAATTATAAGATTTAGTGTCAAATAAAAAGAAAGACCTCAAGATCACGTTGCCATCCTTATTGTTGAGCTCTGTTTGCCCTGCACAAGCACCATCCATTAGCTCTTTGTTAACTGATCCAAACCCTCAATGGCGACAATGCTTCTGTATCGATGGATTTCAGCCTCTGCATTTAAAATGTTTTTCCAAAGAATGCATGAATGGACATCAGACTCAATAAAAACACCACCATACAGAGAAATCTCATATTGAGAACAGACAGCTGAGAAGTGCCTCCCCAGTTTCCATCAGCTACATTTCAGAAACCTGTTTTAAAGATTCTCTCCGGTCCAGTACAGATTCAGTCTTGTCCATCAGCACAGAGCTGATCCATTTGGTGTGAAATATGACATTATTTAACACATAGCCGAGCTCCCCTCAGTGCTAAAGCCTTCAGTCCGAACCACGACTCTCACACGCTGCACATTTCCCCAGCATGCTATGAACTTCACCCATGGTCTCCTTGATAGTAGCCAGTCACCACGTCCCTGTCCAATGACTTTATCATAGTGTTAACCAATATTTAAACATGAAAAGAAAGAAAAAAGTGGAGGAAAGATGAAAGGAACAAAGCTACCTGCTAAAATCCAGGTTTATGTTGCACTCTTTTTCTAATAGTGTTGTGTGGACGATGTAAAAAAAGATGTACGAATGCGTTTAGGCGATCTGATAGTACTAAGCTTTTTATTTTCTACCTGCAGTGCATTGCAGCTTTATGCTCATTTGGAAGTGAATGCACTGGTTTGAAGCAAGAGCTGCCTCAAACTACGTTACTTCTCAAGATGTATTGGCTATCTTGCGTTTAAATGAAACGGCGAGGAAACACATAGGTAAAACGACGGTTAAATTTGCATCCAGAATCCACATTATCAGTAAAACGACAAGCTTCAGACGGATATTGCTGTAAACCGATATGGCCGTCCTGAATAGCCTACAGCATGCTGCTAACATAAACCTGAGCATTTAGACTTGTTGGTTAAGGCTAAAGAACAGACTTTTAAAAAATAAACCGTGTAAACGTGGCACGGGAAAAAGGTCTTTCGGGTAATTCTGCCATTTAGCTGTGTTTTAAGGTTCTGTAATCCGTTAACGAGTTCCAGGTCTCTCCTTTTCTCCTCAGTTTCATTTCCCGCCTCTGCTCTTCTCATCGCGGTTCTTCATTCTAGCTTGACAGTTGTGATTGTCCTTATCGTAATGTGTTTTATTAATTGGTTTACACTGATACTCCTTGCTGTAAACGTGAATTTGGAAATAAAGTCCGTATTAAACTGCTTTACCTGTCCTTTGCTTTCTTACTTTTGGTCTCGTTTTCCCGCCCACCGAATGGATGCAATCCACTTGCTCAGGTGTGTATATAAAGTTACGTTACACGTCTTCGGCCACTTTGGACTGTTAAAGACAAGAGTGATTTCGATTTCTAGGTAACCCCAGAGGGTGGGGGAAAAAAACGTTAACATTAATACAGGCCTAGTAAGATTAAATCAGTAACATGCATAGTCCTTCTTTGCCATGAAAATGAACTTAATCCTGAAAACAACTTTCCACTGCATTTCATTGCTGTCATTAAAGGACCTGCTGAGATAATTTCAGCAATCATCTTGTTAACTTAGATGAGAATGTTGACGTTGGCTTCACGGGCAAGGATATTGTGGCTACTAAGATTGCACCTAAATCAACAATTTATAGGATCATCAAGAACTTCAAGTAAAGGTTCAATTCTTGTTAAGAAGGCTTCAGGGCGCCCAAGAAAGTCCAGCAAGCGCCAGCAGTGCAGAGAATCTGGAAAAAGGCTTGTCCGGAGAAGAAAAGGTGCCTAAAAACACAGCCATTATTAAAAAAGGTACCAAAACACCCTCCAACAGCAACTTCTTCCAACAACAGTTTGGTGAAGAACAATGGATTTTCCATGGAGCACCGTGCCATAAGGCAAAAGTGATATCTAAGTGGCTCGGGGACCAAAACGTTAAAATTTTGGGTCAATGGCCTGGAAACTCCCCAGAACATAATCCCATTGAGAACTTGTGGTCAATCCTCAAAAGGACAAACAAAAACCCACTAAGTCTGACAAACTTCAAGAAGTGATTATGAAAGAATGGGTTGCTATCAGTCAGGATTTGGCCCAGAAGTTGATTGAGAGCATGCCCAGTCGAATTGCAGAGGTCCTGAAAAAGAAGGGCCAACACTGCAAATACTGACTCTTTGCATAAACGTCATGTAAATGTCGATAAAAGCCTTTGAAACGTTTGAAGTGCTTGTAATTATATTTCAGTACATCACAGAAACAACTGAAACAAAGATCTAAAAGCAGTTTAGCAGCAAACTTTGTGAAAACTAATATTTGTGTCATTCTCAAAACTTTTGGCCACGACTGTAGGCCTACTTGCATGCTTTAGCTATACACTACAGTACATATGCATATATATCATTTAATTTAACATTTAAATAATTTTTAGGAATGCTTTCATGTGTCAAAGGGGTAATTTAGGCTATTTATTAACAGAATCAATATAACCACGGATTGAAGCTTTTTCATGGTCAATTTAAAGAAAAGATTTGTGACAACACTGGCATGGAATGCAGTAAACAGTAACGTAACAATTACGTAACCAGTCAGGATTTCAAACGTTTTATGAGATTAATGTCTCCTGTAGGCATTCCTTTCTTTTTAAATCACTGAATTTACATGACTTTCCCAGCTATTCTGGAAAATAACTTGGCGTAACTACAAAAATATTGATTAGAAGATTGAGGTGGGGGGTTGGGAGGGGGGGGGGGTACCAGAGGTATTGCTGTTCTGGCTTAAAGCAGGACACCTCAGCAAAATAAATTAAAAATAAATTAAAAAATACCTTTTTTATATACTTGAGTAGATACTTGGTCATTAGCATCCCTCTGAATGGTTTGTAGTAGTTTCACCTGAGTGGCCTTTATCCAGGAGTCCAGGCGGTGATTACAGTGCAGATAAACAAGTTAACCTTGAACATTAGTTTGATTTCTAAATTGAAAATGGATTAATCAAACAAAACTGGCTTAATTTATAAACATGATTAAAACTTCTTTTTAACTACAACAGAAAGACAGAAGACATTGAAGTACAATATAATTCACTTTTAATTTGAGAAGCACAAACGTTCCTGTCCGTCAGATCAATTATCGATAAACTTTTTTTTTCTTTTTACTCGTTGCCTCTGCATAAAGAAAGTGTTAAATATTCTCGTGTCTTCTCCCTAGATAATCAGGACAGCTACAGCCTGAACATCAAACACAGTAAAGAATCAAACAAGGTATGTACAAAATAAACTTTTTTTTTTTGTTGTTGTTGTTTTGTACAAACTATTACATGCTAAAGGATATACCAGACTCACCCAACCCTCATTCACCACATATGAAATTCAAAGTATGAAAATAACTCACACGATACAATATTGGCTTTTGAAAGCTAGTCAAACCTTATGGTACATTTGCCTGATAAGTACACAGACCCCCACAGAGAACCATAATTATTAATGATATTAAGATTTAATGGGGTGATGGGTTTCTCAGCAGGAAACGGGACAGTCGCGGATGGTCCCTTTATAATTTGCCACACAACCTCAAAAAGAAAAAAAAAGGATGAGATTTCTCTGACGCTATGGATGAAGTTAAACTCCGGTGAGATAAAAAGGAATATATTAAGGATTTCTGGTTTACATGACATCCCTTAAACAAGAACAAATGGCTACAATAGCTAGAATCGTGTGACGACGGATACAAAGAAGCTACTTATAAAAATCATAAGTAACTGGTGTCTGCTATTAGACTTGTACATTCGCATTAGTTAAAATAACAGGAAGGAGTTGCAAGCAGTGACTCAACTGACCTGGGAGCAAACCAAAATCATTCCTAGTCATTACACAATGGAAAAAAAATAAAAAAAATAAAACAGGGTTGTGACCGACAGCAACCGAGGGAGCCAACGAATGAAAATTTGCCAAGTCCTTTTCTGTCAAGCACTTTCTTACTCAAACATCAAGTTACGGGATCAGTTGATGGCTGTAGGTATTGCAGATTGTGTTTTATTTAACAAAAACAAAGTTTAGACCAGACCAATCAATGGAGGAGCTCTTATAAATGGGGTCAGGAGACACACACACACACAAAAAAAGAAAACAAGTGGCAGCACTTTTCAGTTTATACTGGAGTGATTGCATATCTTCTGGACTAACCTGATCATGCATAGCAACGTCAAGTGCTTCAAAACTCACATTAATGCAAGCTCACAGGAGAAAGGGCCACAATGCTAAGCAACAGTGCAATCGAGTCTTCAATATTAGCGGCCTGCGCATGTTTATTTGGGTGCTGATTGTTGGGTCACCGACAATAGTGTCGTGCAAGAGAGACCGATAAAGTGCTCTAATCAGACATTATTTATAAAGCGCATGAAAGCAACACGGTTGTGATGAAGGCACCTGCTCTCTCTGTCGCTCTGACAGAAACGGGCGATGGTATACAAGAGAACGCGAGACAGAAATGAAAGCAGAAGCTGGTATTTATCCAAAAATCCAGACATTAGGTATGGGGAACCTTTGCAATCATATGAAGGGAATGTGGAGAGAAAAAGAAGTGCTTTCACACAGAGAGAACAAAGAGAGGCATTGGCGCCATTGTGCAAGTCTCTTGTAATCATTATTATTGGCTTTATCACTCCAGTATAAATAGTGAAGGCTGAATGGTTAATTTCTGGTGGGATAGTGGAAAAATCACACAACGCAAGCGGCGCCCCTCAGATTGACAGCTAGCTAAGGGGGAAGTGCTCTTCTGCAATAGACGATACATGTAGGAGCTTCTTATCTTGGTTTTGCCCTCAAGCTAATCTTTCCTTCTCTTTAATATTTAATTTCTTTTTTTATTGTCCTAAACAATTTTATTCTCCAGTGACCCAAAATTAAAATGCACGTCTTTATATATATCTCCATACAATTCACTAAAAACCGTGAAAGAATTTACTGATGTTTGAATATCAAACAACAGGGACTTTCATTCGTTTGGTTGTTTTTTTCCGTCTACGTTGCTGCTGTTTTAGGAGTTTTTGAAAGCTGGTGGGATTGGTGGGTGTTCAGAGTCTAGGCTTCATCGGTGAGTAGGTTTGGGTGGGTTGGTTTGTTTCTGCTTTGCGGCGTCATCGCAGAGGGGTGACGAAGGCCCAGTGTCGGACTCCGACTTGGACGACCTGCAGCCAGACACCCGTCGAATGGTCCTGCATTGCCTCTCTCCAGTTGGACTGAGATGGATTTCAACTTCCTGTTGCGGCTCCACATCCAGTGGAAAAGTCCGACGTTCCCATGGCTGTACCGGCTGAGGAGTCTGTAAAACAAACAGAGATAAACCAACTGAATATAAGCACAAAACAAACTGCACCTAAAGGTCAAATATCTGGCAAACTCTTTTTTTTTTTTTTTTTTTTTTTTTTTTTTTTTTTTTTTTTTTTTTTGTGTGTGTGTTTAGTGCTCCAACATGAATTTTTTTAAACATAAATTCAGCGTGTCCAACACAGTTTATTTGTCCCTAGGGACAGCATATTTTTGAACTATCTTTCTTCAATGAGAGAGTTTTTGAAACACCAGCAGTGTGACAAGGTGCTGGGCGTCTTAATGTTTAGTTATTTTTAAAGGTCCTGTGAAATTACAATAAACAATTTTAGATGTTACTTTCAGTTTGTTAGTTTTAAGGATATCTACTAGCTTAGTGTTCACGTTTAGAAAATATAAAACTGATATGAACATTCAAAGATTGCAGTTTGTCACTTTTACCTAAATGGATCAACATTTTCTTTTTATGTCACCTCAAGCTTTAATTTTCCATCAAATCTTGACCAATCAAATGCTCTATAGTATCTGACATGCCCCGCCCCCTTCAAGACGCTTCTCATTTGATGCGATTGAGCTCAACCAGTCTCACTGCCAGAGCTGTGATAAAAACGAAACACTATTGTTTTTTTAAGGGGAGGTGCTACTCTATGTCCAACACTCTCTTCATTTTTCAGTTGAGATTACATAAAAAAAATGCTCATTTCAAAGCACTTCATGGGACCTTTAACTGGATGTTGCAAGTTTAATGTTCAACTCTGTTTGCTTTAACAAAAATTCACAAAAATCTGTCAACCGTTTTCATATTATACCAACAGTAGGTCTAAAAAATACACAATGGCATTCCTGAAAATGAAGGCATATGTTGCACAAATAAAGAATGCAGTCCAAATAAAACAGCAGTGTCAACTGGTTTTCTGCAACTGAATGCTAAATATATCAAAGTATGGGGTTTTACATGTATTTACATTTATGGATTTCCATTCATTTGAATAACTACATCACTTTCACTTAAGAGGCCTACCATCTCCTCAAAGGTATCTGGGGTGGAACAGCGCGTGTCCTCATTGGACAGCAGCCGGTGCGAGTCTCTGGAGGCCGGCGTGTGCAGGCCGGTCAGCATCAGCATTTCTGGGCTGGCTGGGCTGGTGGGAGACGCCACAGAGCTGTACTCGTGCAGCAGGTGGAAATGCGGCGTGTCTGGAGATGAAGGCTGTGGTGTGGAGGGGTTGGTGCCGCATAGTAAGGGAGTTGTCCGTCCATCCACAGACTTGTATGACCTGTGGAGAAAAATATCACCATGTGACATTGCTGTAATGCTTGTTGCTTAATAACTTCTCGTAACACTGTTGCAAGCGACCAGCCTGTTGTCATTTTGTGCAGCAATTTTAATCTCTAGAGTTTAAAACTGCCAGCTTTCTTTTAATAGATCAGCTGCAACCATGAAGTGTAAAAATCAGCAGTCAGCTACACACTGCAAATTGGAAACTTCAGTAATTGGAAAAAAAAAAAAGGGTCGCTTAAAAGGGATAAAAATAGTGCAAGTTCTGTTTCCCACCTGCTGCCTCTCCTCTTTGCGATGTTGCTAGCAGTCCAACTCCAGCGAGAGCGCTCTTGCTCCTGTAATGGAAGGTGAAGCTGAGAGAACGCGACATCAGTGAGATCCTCGACCTGAGAAAACAAGAAAGTATTATTAAACACACACACTGGGAAGTGTAAAATTAAGTTTGATGCAAAAAGCTACCTGTGAATCCTTTTGAGTGACTCAAAAATAATTCACTCATAACATTATTTGATTTCAGAAATCTCAACGTGTATGGTTTTATACTCTTTTTAGTAAAAAATGCTGAGTGACAAAATAACCATAAAATATATATTTTTTCGTAGACAAACGTTTGAGTCTTGTGTGTTTGTTACATCTTGTAGAAAACACTGGCACATACTCGTTTATCATCTTGCTTATGGAGGTCTAAAAAACATGACTGCCAACATATTAGTCTCTCACACAATATTTGTCATTTTTGCAGGTATTTCAGTTCAAAACTGCATGTGCTTCCTATTAAGACCACATATTGGGCAAATGGTGTGCAATATTTATTGTATATAATAATATTCTAATTGCTGTTTTAATGATGTGCCTATACTGACACTGTGGAGTTAATCTCTCACTTTGCAAAAAAACTAATACAAACATCTTGCAAAAACATTCACTGTTTAATGAAGCCTATTAGAATGCAGTTAGACTCTATAATTCAAACTACAAAAAAATAAAATACATTTTAAATAAAATAAAAAATTATATATATATAGCTGTATGGATAATCACAAGGGTACCGGTTTCCACAATTATAGAGTGCGATTTTATAGATTTTATTGTGATTTATAACTACAAACAATCTAATAGAGCAGGTTTTGGTTATATTGCCTGTCTTTGAATGAATTGACTGTCAAGATTAAAAAAATTTATGAATTTCATTAAGACCAAGGTGATCAGGGTGCCAGAACTAAAGCAGACTGAAAATTGCTTTAAATAAAAAAATGGACACTTTTGTTTTTATGAACAAGTCATGCTATTAACAAACAATAAACTAATACGTTTACCTCGATAAACTACTACTTGGCTGTTTATTAAAGTACATATGAAATCAAAACTGGGCCTCACGGTGGCGCAGTGGATAGCACGTTCGCCTCACAGCAAGAAGGTCGCTGGTTCGAGCCTCGGCTGGGTCAGTTGGCGTTTCTGTGTGGAGTTTGCATGTTCTCCCCGTGTTGGCGTGGGTTTCCTCCGGGTGCTCCGGTTTCCCCCACAAGTCCAAAGACATGCAGTATAGGTGAATTGGGTAAGCTAAATTGTCCGTAGTGTATGAGTGTGAATGGGTGTGTATGGATGTTTCCCAGAGATGGTTTGCAGCTGGAAGGGCAGCTGCTGTGTAAAACATATGCTGGATAAGTTGGCGGTTCATTCCGCTGTGGCGACCCCAGATTAATAAAGGGACTAAGCCAAAATGAAAATGAATGAATGAATGAAATCAAAACTAACCATACTGATTTTGTCAGCTCACATTGCTAGTTTTGTGGTGAACAAATCATCCGCATATGTCTTAAAAAAAAAAAAAAAAGGTTTGCCCTTGTAATCTAAAATTGAAATCTGAAAATGCACTTCCTGTTTGTTTTCAGTTAAATTCTCAGATTACGTCTGTCTGAAGTATTGGGGCGTGGTTTCCAGTTTTGACAGCGCTATGACAACAAACAGAAATGGTGATGAGGAGGTGTCTGTTGGGTTGAAACAACTCTCCCAAAACCCCTTTCCCGATCTTTCTGAATAAAATACCTACTTTACTACATCCAATCATCTCGCAGTAGAAAAAAAAAACAAGCCACACCCACTGTTTTCTCTAAT
The DNA here is from genome assembly GCA_903798125.1 of Danio choprae. Lineage (NCBI taxonomy): Eukaryota > Metazoa > Chordata > Actinopteri > Cypriniformes > Danionidae > Danio > Danio choprae. The sequence goes on along the minus strand of CAIGQW010055694.1, from coordinate 8,712,743 downwards.
ATTCCGTTTCTCTAGGAACTGCGTCACAATACGAAAAGGAAACGGTCGCAGCTTCCGGTTCATACGGACTTTAATAGTTAGTAAAATACTAGTTGGGTTTAGGTATTGGGTAGTATTAAGGATGCAAAATAAGATCATACTTTATAAGTGCTAATAAACAGTTAATATCTTAATAATAGGCATGTACTAATCCAGTAGCAAATGGTGAGAATTGTTACTTAATATAACTGCTACCACAAAAGTATTACTTTAAACATTCCTCAACCTATAATATCCTAAAAATCTAGACAGGAAGCATACAGTCGTCAAACACCCCAAAAACACCCAAATATCCAGAGCCATACCTCCACCGCATCATCCTCTTCAGCTATGGGCTTGGCAAAAATGTCCACTTCTCGCCAGCTGCAATTAAAAAAGCAAAGGGCAAAATATTGCTTAAAAAGAAAGCAAATCTTCGAAAGCTGATGCAACTGATATGACAGCGTCTGCGCTTCTGACCTTGGGGTGAGAATCTCTTTGTACTGTAGTTTCTCCACTCGGGTCGTGGCAGCCACAGACATGGGGATGACGATGTTATTGATGTCAAAGGGACTCTCTCCTCTTCTTCTTCGAATAGTCTGAAATAGTCATGCACAATCATAAGATATCTGTTCTCGTGGGTTTGCACAAACAGACTTAGGAAAGCTGAATCTTACAGCGGCGGCGTTGCTGTTGAGGTGCAGAGGTGTGGAGGTTTCGGAGGCTGATGGCTGTCTCATCAGAGGACTGTGGGTGGGTGTGGTGAGAGTGGACAGGGATGGACATGGACTCCCGATGTCCATGTACAACTTAGGAGCATCTGCAGACAAGCAGCCAAATTGAATGCATTGTTTAGTTACAGGACTGAAATTGATTTAGAAAAGAAATAGACGAAAGTGAACAAATGAGAAGAAACGCACTCTCCGATCGGTCCAGCGAAGGTTCACGGGGTCTCTTGCGGCTGAGGCTTCTGTCAAACGAACTGCTCTGGCGGAAATGCTGGCGAGAGTCAAGTTTACTGGCACTCATTGGGATGTCTAATGGCTGACGCGACACCTTCTCCGAGCGCACCTTATGATGCGGCAATCCTGAGAGAAAAAGCAAACAGGAATATTTATATTAAAAATAATAATAATAAAAAAAACATGGTCAAGAATATAAGAAAAATAAAATAAAATGTATTTTGTTATTAGCCGTTTATTTATTTTAGAACTACTCTCAAGTCTGTACTGCTACACATTTTATTTTACATAACTTATGTACATTGTTTATGATTTCATTTTTAACCCTTGTGTGCTGTTCAAATTGACTACCCTTTTGTTATGTTTGCGGATGTTTTTGCCCTGTTGACTTCCATTATAACAACATTTTTTTATTTCAAAGCCATGATTCATTCATGATTGTTGGTGTTTTTCCCTGTTGGGAAGAGGTAAAACTTTTAATTAATACTGTCGATCATCAGTTAGCAGCATTAACCCTTTAGATAGGCCTGTGCAAAAAAGATTCCAACTTTTATATGGAGTAAAACAATAAATTATAGTGTGCGTGCTTATTTACACTTACTATGTTTACTATGTTCTGAGAGCTGAGTTGCTTATTTTTTTTCTCTCTAACATATCAATGTAAGTGCGCAAAGGTCTCTTTCGTACACTACACTCCAATATAACCATATAATTAAGCCAGAAACTAAACTTTTTTTGCACTGCAACTAAAGATCAACAGAAAAAATTACAAATTGTACCTCGTCTCAACAGGGAAAACCAACAACAATCAAGAGAGCATAATTATATGGTGTCATGGCATTGCAATAAAAAAATGTCATTATAATGGAAGTTAATAGGGCAAAACCAGCCACAAACATATCGAAAGGGTAGTAAATCAGTGTATTGTTCAATTTTTGAAAGATTTCAAAGCATCTTCCCAAAATATGTCAAGATAAAATGTCACCAAAAATCAATTCCATTTGCTGAAACACAGAAAGTTGTGGCCAAATTAAAACTCAAAAATCACCCCAGAATGGATGAAAACATCCACAACAAAACAAAGGTTAACATTACCCTTTCCTTGTCATAAACTAATGTTTACTTTACATAACTTCTGTATTTGATTGTATATTTTTGTTCATTTGTTTTAAAAAACATTTAAAATTTTCACTGTTATGCATTTTTATCATAAAGGTTATTGTACATAATGTTTGGGCGTTGCATCATATTATTAAATCAAATCAATAATAAGCATTGAGCAATGAGTGTTAGTACATTTTAGTTACGCCTCAAATCTACATCTGGATCCTGTTCAGACTTCAATAATTCATATGTAGAATATTAAAAAAATATATATAAAAGTCAGCAACTGTGGCTGAATTGTATGATGCCAGAAATAGCTGCTGAGTCACTGCAGTCAGACACTCACAGGTCACTTTAACTGCCCATACATGCAGCCACATTTACTCTCCTAAAGGTGTAAGAATTTGCATCGATGGAAGAAAATTCAGCTCTTGACATTTCGGATGCTGAGACTGCAGGGAATTTTCTCTTACAATTAAACACACAGCCAGAGCCGTGGCCTAGATGTTAGCATGCAAGATAGAAACATACAGACTCCAAAACGTTCCAGTTCTTACATACCCATTTCCAATAAAATAGAAGTCAATGCATGTGGCTAATGAATGAGATCTTTTGATGTCTTTAACTGTTTTGAATCCCACTTACGGACTGTGGAAAGATGAGAGTTGATGAATCTGTGTTTGTCTTTGGATGAAGGGTCTGATATACGGCTACCCAAACACAACTTATGCTTGAGCGAGATCTTCTTGATGGGCTTGATCTTCTCCAGAGGACGATTCTGCCAGTGTCCCTTCAGCACACGTTGCATATGTAAATTCATCATCACATCTGAGAGACAGAGAAAGAGTTCATTTGAAACATGGTCTTGTCACGCATTCATCGTTTCTGGTTAGATCAAAACATCTTTTTTAAGGCTGCACAGCTTATCGATACAGAATCGATATCGCAATGTGCAAATCCGCAATAGTCACATCGCTACGTGAGCTCAGTTTTATTTTATTCATCCATTAGGAAATTCGAATTTTGAGTCCCATTGTGGAGTTACTGTAAAGTTTAATTAGTCTTAATGGAGAGAACGTTTTTCATTTGCATATTTGCTTTGTTTTTAAGGCCCGTGACCGAGAGACTCCAAGCGTATTTAAATCATCTTTGTATAAGTAGTCATCAAAGATTAATTGTAGTTGTTTTTATACGATGAAGACCATGCAGGGTTATTTATTTACATTTGATTAATATCTTTACCTGAATATAGTTAGACTCTCCAGAAAATGCCATCTGTTTGATTTATGCAGGTTATCTGTTCTACGAAATCATCCCAATCAACATAAAATGATGAATCTTTCTAAATTGAGCTATTCCAGTCACCTGGTGAAATTATATTCATATCGCAGAAAAACAAAACGTTGCAATGTCAGTTTTTTTTTAAATATTATGCAGCCTTAATCTGTTCGTCTTAACCCTATCCAGTAAATGTAATAACTTTCTACATCTAGCATAAATTTTCCAATTCCCAAGTCTTGCATAACATTGTTTTCTTGTTGAAAATCTAATTTTACTTTTTTTTTATGATTCAAATTTTTTCTTCTTCAATAACTCAACAATACCATCAGTTTACACATTTTTAACATACCATTTCCCCTCCACTCCCCAACAGCGGCAGTTACCGTAATTAGATGTTGCTATCATAAATCCAGTAAATACAGCTAAATAATATAAACTCAATAAATACATAAGCACACATACAGAAAACATAGTAGTGAAAAACAACAATAATAATAATACATAAATAAAATAAGATAACACTTTTACCGTGCCTCTCACCACAGTGACCTTATTCATCCTCCAAAAATGCCAAATAGCTTCCCCATCTTCTCTGATAAACATCCAATTTATCAAGTAATTGTCATTTTTTCATATGCTCCCACCTTCCCCAATTCCGTAACCCATTCTTGAAATGACGGTGGACCTGCTGAACGCCATGCCCTCATAATGATTTGTTTTCCAATTATAATACTTATTTGAATCCACTCAGACCCCAACACGAACAGGTCTTTCAGTACATATATTCCAGGACAAAACGGAAAAGCAGCATCCAGAAACATCCTGAATGTAACTGTGCACTTTAACCCAAAACTCCAGAATTTAAAACAGGACCACGGGGCATGCAAAGTCTCCTTCTTCCTATTTCACTTTTAAAAATGCATCAGATCAGTAAAAGCACAAAGATTCCATAAAGAAGTCTGAAACAGCTCTGCAGCAACGCACTGTTAGGAAACATCTTCTATTCTCAGTTAGAATTACAGTTTCAATCTTACAACTTCCAATTTCTAGTGTTTATGATTTTACTCATTTTATAGACATCTGACCCTGACAGACTGAAAAAAAGAAATTCATCAGAAATTAATAAATAATCACTTATTAATAAGAGATACTGAAATAACGAGTACCGGGACATTTTTAAATGATTTATGAGCCATCACAAAATTTTCACTCTCTTGACTTTAAGGAAAAATATGATAATGGAAGATTTCGATCATGCTGATTTGTCAACAGTGAAGTTTAGCCAATGGCTAGTACCAATTAATTCCCAGATGGTGAATTCTGTCTCCTTAGCTCACCAGACCATACAACGTGGCAGCGGTGCTTCCTTGACTACATTGCCCATAATACATTTCACTTGGAACTAGTGACTTGGGAACCTTCGATGCTTTGCTCTTCAAAGCACCCTTCCCCTCTACTACCATTGTTTGGCTTGCTTATTTATCTTCTGGTTTCATCCACCTTTCCCATTATTCACACAAATCCTTAAAAACTTGAGTTCACTTACAACCAACAATGCAAATATGCTTTTGATTCCAAGTTGATTTTCTTTTTTTTACATATGACAGTCTATATTTGTGTTTTGAAAATGTTTTTGATTGATGTTTGTATGAGTGTCGTAAAGTATCACTAGTATTTTTTATCATTAGGCATGGTAAGAGTATTTATATAGCATGTTTAATGGTAATAATAATTAATTAAATAGTAATTCAATATGCTTTTGAAAAACAATCAATAGAAAAAGAATACAGGAAATAATGAAATTAATAATAATGAAAAATAAACAAGCATGCATTGATATAAACAAGTCATAAAACTGACATTTATATACATACAATGATAATTCAATGTGCTTTTCATAAAATAAAAACTAACAATAGAAACAAATACATGAAATAATTAATAAAAATAAAGATTACATTCAACGATATGAATTAGTCATAAAATGACATTTATGTGCATAAACTAGGAATAATCATTAGGCAAGGTAAGGGTAGTTATATAGCACATTTTACAAACAATGGTAATTCAATGTGCTTTTTCATAAATAAAAAAACTATCAATAGAAAAAAATTAAGAAAAAAAAGAGAAAAAATTAATTAAGAAAAATACACTCATTGATGTGAATGAGTCATAAAAGGATATTTATGTGCATTAACTAGGAATCAAACCATGACTTTTTGCATTGCTAATACCACGACACATAGATCAGTTTCGAAAGCTTTATACAAACATGCACAGTAAAGAAAATAATGCTCTGTAAACATCAGACATGAGTGTAGTTCTCCAGCAGAGGGCAGAAATCGACTAATATTCATCACACTGGTAGGCACTCTTCTCCACCCCCCCCCCCCCCAATCTACTCAAATTTCACCTATGGTGTCACCTGCCTCTTCTACGCCTATCATTCATTTGCACAACAGACAGCAAATTAGAGGACAACAGGCTCATATTAATGAGGGAAAATGCATCTCAATCAGTCAGCCTGATAAAGCTAGCTGCTACTGGCACACTTAGGCAGAGTCAGATTGCACTGCTCTTTAAAATGGTTATCACTGAAAAGGTCAGGCAGGCGAATGCTTGATCAGCTAATCCAACCAGCACTGCCGACCTGAGATCAGCTCCTAAATTTGATTCTCGAGACATGAAAAGCAAAAATCCGCTCTGAGATCTGAGCACTAATGACCTACTCCAAACCCAGAGAGCAGCCTGGGGGTTATTTTTAGATGTGCAATAACCAGAATCAGAATAATTAACACTCAAATTAACACCTGGTTGTTAAGCAGAATTAAAACTCCTCATCCTTTAGGCAAACTGCAGGGAATGAACAAAAAGCTGCACTAGTCATGTGATCGATGATGATGTCACTTTGTGTCAACCTTTATATTCAGGAGCAAAATTTGGTCAATAATTAAATAATTGTGCACGGAAAAACACCAAATACACAAAGAAAACTGGTCTAATAATAAAGCGAACATTAAATAAAAAAAGACCTATTATACTGAAACTATTAAAATCAAAGCATTACACCAAAATCCTAGTAAAAAAAGTAAAGTATTTGTAATAATTTTCTGATTTTTTTGCAAAGTTTTTCCTTTTAGTGTTTTTTTACCCTTATTTTTATAACTGTTCCTTTGATGGCATTTAGATTGTAACTGGTAAGTTGAAAAAGCTGTGTGGTCAATATGTGTAATCTGTATGTTATGTTATGCTTTTGTTATCCAATAAATAAAAAAGTGCACTCCAGACAGTTTTAAATAAAGGGTAGAGAAAAGTGTCCTCACCGTCTGTAAAAGAGAGGATAGGGTGAACGCAGGGGTCGAACTGGGCCAGTCTGTCCAGCAGAGGGAGCTGATGCTGGGTGTCTGCAGGAGGAAGAGCTCGTCCCCTGCACATCACACATTGAGAGTTCAGCTCACAGCCACAGCGAGGAGCCACTGACCTCTGAGCCTAGCAGAAAGAACAAAAGAAGGCAAGCTAATGTATGGGTATGGACCATAATATGGGGATAGAGAACAATGGCCTTGCATTGATGGAGAATAGTGAGATTTGTTCACTTCTCGGAAGAATAAACATTATTGTACATTTGGGCATGCAAAGATATGGAATTTTGGCCTATATTGATAACTATATATTTGGAAGCATTACTTGATAACTGTTCCTTGAGCACAAAATCAGGATTTTACACTGATTTCTGAGGAATCAGGTAACACTGAAATCAAAATTGCTCCGGAAATATGGGCTTTTCGACCAGTTGCGCGAATAAACAATGTTTTTAAAAATATAACAAGAGAAAAATCTGCCAACACTAAAACCTTTCAATTCACACTGACACCTGTGAACACTTGTTGATTAATAATAGTCACGTTTGTTAAATAAATTGTCAGAAATATTTTTTTTTCTACAAAATTATTGTAGCTTTAAATTTTGAATAGGGAATTTAAGTAATTAACGATCAAATGTTAAACCTCAGAGTTCTGGAGTGAAGTGGCTTAATATCAATAAACAAACCACCAAATAATTCAATAAATTGTACTTGGCACATGAATTAAATATTTCATTTTGTGACCACAAACCCAAATAATAAAAAAAGTATCCAGTGATCATCATAAAATATGCTTTTCATTCATCAAAAGGCAGCCTTTCAAGTGCGTTCGACTGAGATACTGCTTTTGTTATCAAAATCTCTTGAGCTTTAGCATCCAAAATGTAGGTCTGCCAGCGATCATTCTTTCTCTTTCTCTCGTTCACTCCAGTCGACACTTCCAACCTGACGCTCTCATACAAATTTCTGCAGCAGATGACCACGCGGATCCTGAGCCGCTGACCCAGTTTTGCATGTGGTTGGGTCTCCAGCACTCATGTGCTCGTGTCATTAACCCAGAGCAAAGCACCGGAGAGAAAGAGCAAACGGGTTGCTATTGGCAACTGTGCCCGGTTTTTCTGAGCCTATTCAAACAAGAGTGCTTCACATTAGAGCAGGACAGTTTGTGCAAACCCCATCATTTTTGCAATCATGCTGAAAACTGAATTACAAGTTGTGTTGAAATTACTGAACTGATCTGGTTTCTTGGCAGTAATGAAATGAAAATTCTGCAATAGATGTTGTAACGATGATCTAACAAAGCTTTTAGGGCCCCGATGCACCAAACTGCTGCCCAGCATTGGCCCTTTCAGCTGAAATGTTGCACTTGAACATACTTTAAAGACAGCAGTCAATGGCCACTTATCAAATACAGACTGCAACTGAATTCACAAGTAGGACAGCATATATGCACATGTAAACTGAACAGCCAATGAGACTTTTCTCTCTCTCACTGACTGCACCAACTCAACATTCCCAACTGACCATTAAGTTGAATAGTTCTGACTGACACTCAACAAAGAGCCAACCGTTGACTTGGCATGTCCGCGCCGTTATACACGTTAAAAAACCCTCCTGAACTTATAGGCAGGGCCAGACAGAATCTGCTAACACTTTTTACTATTTCTGTGCAAAATTTTATAAAAAATCTGCAGATTTATGCGGAATGATTTTGGGAGTATCATAACTAAAAACTTAATATATGAAATAAAAAATAATAAATTTTTAACTTTTATTTAATGTTTACGGGTGACAAGGTGGCGCTATGGGTGGAGTTGTCACCTCACAGCAAGAAGGTCGCTGGTTCGAGACCCAGCTGGATCAGTTGCCATTTCTGTTTGCATGTTCTCCCCGTGTTGGCGTGGGTTACCTCTGGATGCTCAGAGTTCGACCACAGCCCAAACACATGTCCTGGTCCTCCAGATTGGGGGTTGAGCATTGGGCTAATAACTCACTTCATAAAAACTAGATGTTACGAAGCACCAATATGGTGCGGCTAAATATCAACTTTGATATAAATGGCCCTAGGAGTAAGTAAGTATTTAATGTTTAAAATGCAAATCCAATTAGATCCACATATTTGATAAACAAAGCAAGTCTCTCATATATCTACTAAAAAACACAAAATAATTTACAAACTGTATTGTAAATAAATCTAATTATTAGTATTTAGTCAATAATTAGTTATTAATTAGTCAATAATATTACTAAAATGATCTTAAAAACTGAATAAATATTATTCAAAGATTACACACAAGTAAATAAATAGACTCAATGACGGGTTAAAAATCTGTGGATGTTAACTGAAAACTGTTAACAGCTGTGCAAAATTAATCAATATTGATGCTAAAACATATTTTGGGGCTAACCAAGACAACCAAGATATTTTGGGGCTAACCAACACTTTTACTGCTCCTAATTTTTTATTATTATTTTTCAAATTTTTCCCCTAGCAGGTTTAACAGAGCAAAGACATTTTCACAGTATTTCCAATTATATATATTTTTTTCTTCTGGAGAAAGTCTTGTTTCCTTTTGTTTGGCTGGAATAAAAGTTTTTTGTTTTTTTTGTAAAATAGGCGTTTTTAAGGTCAGTATAATTACCTCCTCTAATAAACATTTTTTCTTCTCTTGCCCAAGGACTGGCCTAATAATCCTAACTTGCCTAGTTAACCTAATTAACCCAGTTAAGCCTTTAAATTGCACTTGAAGCTGAATACTAGCATCTTGCAAAATAACTAGTAAAATATGATGTACTTTTGTCATCATGACAATCACCAATTTGATTAGCTGTTTGAAATAAGTTATTAATTAGTATTACTGTATTAGTATTAGATGTGCCCCACTGAACAGTACTTACAAAACATCTCACTGGAAACGTAAATATTGATACATAACTTAAATATTTAAAGTAATAAAATAACATTGATATATAGCTTTAAGCCAAAACCAAAGAGGTTTAACTAATCAGATTTGAAGTACATTTCTATCTCTTTCATTGTTCAAACAATAATGGAATTTTTAAAAGCTATTGAGTTTCTGCCTCTAACTGGTAGCAGCGTTCATCTGGAGTGCTGCTTATAGCATAGGGATTGGATTGTGCATCAGTTAGCAGATAGTTCATAACCGGCAGTGTGAGTGAATTTGCCTGTTAGTGCATTGATGACACTGGCAGCATTTCTCGCAACATTTCAAGTGCGTTGTCTCTGAATGATATCCAAGCGCTGTTATTTGTAATGGAGCTGAGCTCGACTGGGGTTGCGCTTATTGTTTTATGAACATGCCTCACAGTGGGTCTGTGTTATGAGAGGAATCGAGTTTTAAAGGCTGTTCGGAGAGCAAATAGATCTGTAAAAGCAGTGCTGAAACTTTGCAGCCCTCTAATGAATGCAGCAAAATGCAAATATGAATACAGCAGATATTCTTTCTGACATTCAGACAACAGCTGTCTGTTGGGCAGGAACTGTTACACCATGTCCCAACCAGGCGTGAAGCTATGAATGATTAAAAGAGTGTTTTCCATGTCAATCCAAGTTTCTGTCCAAACTAGTCAAACTAATTTTTTTAGGGCTGCTTCCTTTCTATTTCACATAGAAAAATGACTGAGACTAAATTCTGATCATGCATATAAAACATCAAAATCGAAAAATGGACCTGGAAGATAGGAAATTACAATAACTGCAGCAAATTCCACAAGGAAAGCCATTAAAGGGAATATTATTGGCTATTAGTTGAGTTTATTGCATTTTAAAGGTCATAAAATTCAAAACTGATCATCATATATCAGGATGTGGACTGGGTCACTCAATTCATTCAGAAACAAACCACTGCAGTGTTGCTCTGAGAAGCACACACGTTCAGTTCTGCCTTTGTTAGAAAATATTTTTGTACAAAAAAAAATTAATCAAAACAAAACAAATAAACAGACAATACTAAAAAGTATAAAAGCATCTAAAAGTATAACTTGCTCAATATTAAAATGTATTGCATAAAATCAATATCACATTCGCAATAGCGCTAATGTTTTTGATATTACTATTAACTAGATCATGAATTAGGCATCAGATTAAAGGGACTAAGCCAAAAAGAAAATGAATGAATGATATCATAAATTTTATAACGCATCAACAGAAATATTTTGCTGTCATAACTCAAATTACAGGGTCATTTTAACTGCAATCTTACGTTTAATTGTGCTGTTAATATTAACATTGTTCAATATGAGCATTAATAATATCTTTGAACATCAAAAATGGTATCACATCACATATAATACGTACATAATATTATATTTATATTAATTACTCTATTGAATGCCTTAGTTTTAACAGCATCACTTTAAAAACAAGCATTTGTTGCATTAAAATCACTCTACTGCACAAAGTTTTTTTTACAGAGTAACATGTCATTTGTATATAAACAAGATTGTGTTTTTTTCCCCCTTCACTTTCGTCAATTGGTGAAGTTTGTTCCTCGTCACTGGCCTGCTTGGTTATGGACTTGTGGAGCTGCGCATCAATGGATTTGCTCTTCAGTGTTTGGACTTTCAGCAGTGAAATTTAAACTACACTGAACTGAACTTCAACTCTGAAAACTAGACTGAAGCAGTTTCAATTTACTAGAACTTATATGTTAAGCTTTGACACAATCTACATTGTAGAAGTGCTATAGAAATAAAGATGAATTGAAAGATTAATTGTTTGTATACTGTACGAAGTCCTTGTAAGAAATTCATAAAAACATATTTTTTTAAACTGCTTCAGGCATTTGTCAGAACTTAAAACACAGTAAATGACAGTAATGGAGCAGCACTGTGGTCTCGGTAAAACTGCAGTTTCTGTGTCACCTCTATTTAATCTGCAACCTTTGTAAGAAGCCCTCTGGGACCTTAAGGAGCTCAGCTCATCTCCAGTAAAACATGTCCACAGGTGACAGCTAAAGAGCTCGATTCTTCTGTCTCGCACACCTCACACTACAGCTTTCACGGACCATTCACACCAAGTGACCTTCACAGAATCTGACATTGTACTGACTCTTTCTCTTTACTCATACACTAAAAGGGCATTTAAAAGAGTTCAAATTTGACATGAGTGAATATTTTTATTGCAAATATATATATATAAATCCATTAAAAGGCCATTTATATTAAAAAGGTCATTGTGTGTAAGGACAAGTCAATCCTTACCTTCCGATTGAGACTGGTGAGTGAGCCAGGCCGCAGAACTCTGCGTTTCCTGCATGAGAGCAGAGGACGGGTGCGGGCTGCCACACACGTGTTGTCATTCGCAGGAAAGGCAACAGACCCAAAACGGCTCTGCTGATCCAGGTCTACGGTGACAGGGGAATCTGACCGGAAGCTAGATGAGGACAGAAAACAAGCATGAAAGAACATTAAAAAAAGATTTTTTTGGAGACTGTGAAAATTTTAATAAGGTCAAAATGAATAAATTAATCTCTAAACATTTTTATGCACGGCCTGAAATTATCAATCCCTAAGCAACCAATGTCACAAGAGCTCTCCTGTTTTCAGTGACTCTGAGCAGATGATTCACATGTACTCTCTCTTTGCAGTTTAGAGTCATTTATAACATGTATTTGAAAATGCAACACGAAATGGAAAGGTTGACGGATCTAGTCAACGATTCTTAAGAGAAGTGTCTCTATATTTTTCATCAAAATAAAAGCCTTGTGGTTGGGGGAAAAAAATGTGTAAAGGTTGTAGGGTGGAAAAACATTTTTATAGTACAGTTTCAGGGTAATAAATGTTTGTTTATTTATTTATTCATTCATTTAATGCCACAACAGCAGCTTATGGCTATTTCATGGCAAGATCAATATACATAAAAACATTACATGATAAGAACAACTTCATATTTGAATAGGAGATGATACACAAATATATAAATAGAAATAAAGAAAATTCACAAAAACTGTATATTACAAGTTAAATTTAATTTCAATTCAATATTTGATAAATAACAAAAAATGTCCCGGAGACACCTTTTAACAACATCCATCAAAGTGTTTTCATAATAAAAATCTTGTCTAATGGTAAATAAACTTTCAGATTCTAATTAAAATGTTTTATTGTGAGAGCAGCCTGACTTTAAATAAATCGTTGTAGTTGTACTACTCATTCAGTCATTCATTCATTTTCATTTTGGCTTAGTCCCTTTATTAATCTGGGGTCGCCACAGCGGAATGAACCGCCAACTTATCCAGCATATGTTTTACACAGCGGATGCCCTTCCAGCTGCAACCCATCTCTGGGAAACATCCATACACACCCATTCACACTCATACACTACAGACAATTTAGCTTACCCAATTCACCTATACCGCATGTCTTTGGACTTGGGGAAACCGGAGCACCCAGAGGAAACCCACGCCAACACGGGGAGAACATGCATAGTTGTACTACTATTATAATTATTACTATCTGCAATTAGATCTACTTACTATATAAAATAATGCACATACTGTTTAATAGCCGAAAAAAGGCAATGATGTGTCACACCGTCCAGCAGTGTTCAGCGTGTTTGTTTCACTCACCAGAGTTATATCTTTGATATAACAGTTCAATATTATGCTCTGTAAATATTTCTCTAATGTACATACACTTATCTATGCACAAACTGCACACTCACTGGAAAACATTATGTGAACAAAACTTTTACTAAATATACTTGTTTCTGCTGCTTGCAATAAAATTTTTTTTAAAAACAATCTGGTAAATGCTGGTAAAACTCACTCGTTGTCAATAAAATGTATTCATTTTATGGGCTTTTGTTTGAAAACAAACAAACAAAATGTATTATTTAAGTTATTGAGTTCAATTTAAATAGTCTTACAAAATGACTCTATATTATTTAATAATAAAAAAATATATATTACAAAGCCTTTCAGGTTTTGGTCAAGGTTTGGATTTTTATTTTAGTGCATCCCGACTTTTAATCCTTGAATTATTGTGTTCCATACCTGTTGATAACACCATTGACTTGCCTAATGGGTCCACAGCTTTTTCTCAAGCCTGTTTCTGTGATGATACAATTAGAGGATACTGACGCTTCCAAGCCAACAGCATCATGCTCCTAAAAAGACAAAGACAAAAAATTATTTTGCAAACTGCATCCCAGTCATTTTCCCCATGAGTTGGCTTGGTGGAGTTGAATGGTTCTTGCTGCATTTCTTCACTACCCTGAATGGATGAAAAGGTCAGCAGCGCTTTGCATAGGACAGACAAAGAGATCGAGTGTTTACAGCCTCTCATCTCAATCCCCTCACTCAACAATCCCAGCATTCTCTTGGGCAGCGTGTGGGCCACTATCATGAGCATGTTATCTGTTTGCGTGGGATTTAAACACACTTGTCTGTTTTATAGATAGATGATTGATTTCTTATAATCATCTGTAACAAGATTATATTCAGAATGGACATGCACGTGGTCTTGAAACAGGTTCCACTGAGTTCAGAAGTGCATTAATGCTGTTGGTAGTCTGTTGACTGTTTTTCAGTGTGGTCATGGGTCTGTGCTCCTGGTCTTACCCGTGGGACAGGGCAGGTATTGGTGTCTGTCCTTGAGTCACTGCTGTCCTCTGGTACTGACTCGCACACTGAGCTCTCCCCAAGAACAGCAGAGCCCTACACACACACCCACGCACGCACACCCACGCACGCACACACACACACACACACACACACACAC
>CAIGQW010055694.1:8685800-8697871 GCA_903798125.1 Danio choprae | reverse complement strand
TGAAGAGAATGACGAGAAGAGAAATATAACACAGATCATGTTTTCTTTTAACAATCTGATATGAGCAGTCTTTACAGGCTGGAATAATGCTTTAGAGAAGCCTGACATAAACAAAAGCTTATCTGTAGCCTCACTCTCCTTTTCACGTGAAAGCATTTCAAATCAATAAACCTACAAACAAGCCTAATTTCATCCCTTAGGATTATTGTGTTTTTGTTTAGATCCAGTGGGCTCTGCTCTCAGATGCACAAAGAGGCTAACTTTTAAGGTTGTTTTGCACCAATAACAAGATCCCAGTTCATTTTCAATGGGAGAAAGGCAGAAGGAAGTAAAAGCAAGTTTTTATGTAGTAAAAGCAAGGTGCCAATTCCCTAGATTCGACAAACTCTAAAAGTGCTTGTCTGAAAGCACCTGTAATTCAGGCAGGCAGCATGTGGTTCTGAATTAGGTTTCACCATAGAAAGACATTATTTAGTAGGCTATGGACACTTTTGATATGCCCAACTGCAATATTACAGAGAGAAAGGGAAGATAACTGGGCCAGATAAGAGCCCACAATCTGTGATCGTAAGGGAATTTGGCATGTATCTGTGTTACAGCTTGCACACACATACAGCAAAATTAGGCCCCGGCGCGCACACACGCACGCACGCACACATAATAAAACAATAATAAAACAATCAAGAACAGTAATTATTATTTTTAATCATTAGATTATCATTCTGAAATGATTCAATAATGTAATTGTAATTATTAATAATCTAATTATTATGAAATCAATACAAACAATAAGGTTCAAATGATGCAAAAATTGATTAACATGCATTGAAGAAAAAAAAAAACATTTAAAAAAAATGAGCAAATGTGTGAATATATAAATACAGAAGTGAACCAAGTACCTAATTTAAATACATTAAATACTAAAATATTTATCAAGTAATAATTTAGACCTATGTACAATATTATTCTTACTAAAAATCCTTACACAGCTGAAAAAGGTAATCAGACCTCAAATTTTGCAGACAAAGAGAATATTTTTGTAGACAACTATAAACCACTCCATAAAAGACTGAGAAAAGACAGGAATGAGTCTTCTGTAAACATTTTGTGATTCCCTGAAACAAGCTTAAACACTATGAGCAGCCTTCTTCCTCTTTACTGGAATGCCATGTTTCCACCACTGCTGGTGTTTTGTATTTTGGGGCATTGGAAATGTTTCCACATGGGTTGAGGGTGGGGGAGGGACTCACACATGCTGTAATACACACAGATGGCCACAAGAAGCACTGTGTGAATATCAATGAATGTGGTGCACCATCACATGTAAAGAGGAATGTGACACGATTCTCTGTCTGGGTAAACAGACCTTTCGAAACAGTGTGTGTGTGTGTGTGTGTGTGTGTGTGTGTGTGTGTGTGTGAGAATAAACCCAAGTGACGAGTCTCATCTGAGGGAGCGAGTGTGGTACAAAGAGACTAAACGAGCACAGATGAGATATTTCCTGAGCTGTTGTCCTCAAAAGGAAGCAGGAAACAAGCAGGAAGTGACCAGAGAATGAAGACAAAAGACTGTGTGTGAAGATCAAAGGCACATCGTGTCATCATAAGACGTTTCACGGCTGGACGTGACATGGAAATACATGCCCACTGTGATACATCACGCTCATGTAGGTTAAATACAATGCAGCACAACTTTGCTGCTTAATTGCCTTGCTGTTATTAAGACTTGTATGCCTTATTATAAAGTAAAAAATGTCTGTTGATGTACACTTAATACACAAATACACTTCATTAAACATGTACACATGGATATCACCTATATGCTATATAACTGCAGGTTTACTAGGTTTATATTAGTAACTTTAACTGTTAAAAGCTATTAGTTACTAGTTAATTAGTTAAAGTTATTAGTAACTAATAACCTTAACTTTTCAGAATTTGATTGAACAGAATTTGATTGACTGCTTTGAAACAATAATTATTGTGAAAAGCACTGCACAAATAAACTTGAATTGAATATTAATTAATTACACAGTAAAAAAAACAACCTTATTTTTTTTTAATCCACAGTTTTACACTTTTTGTGACTATGGGGGCTACCATTATTTTTTTGATGATGGTTGCACCCCTACTAGCACTCTATCTGTTACTATTATTAATGCAACACACAACAGGGAATACAAAATACTGTTACAATGACACGGTGTGCTGCTTTAGATCATAATTTTCAGACCAACAACACCAAAACATGAAGAAAAATATGTCTTTGCTGCTTTCCTAGCGATAAGAGGAGGTGAAAAGAATAAGATGTCGTCTGATGACTTTAGGGTTTTCAGTAAAGCACAGGTAGCAAAAGAGCACAGGTGGAGAAAGATACCAGCATATACACTTCAAACCAAATGCTGTTCCATCAGTGTTTCTCCACAAAGAGTGACTTGCCAATGCTAGTCAGTCACTGAAAGCAAAAGTTCAGTCAGAGACCTGGCAACCGGTCAGTTTGACTACAGTACAGTTTTCTCCAGCTCTGACTGACACAGCAATGAAGGATGTTGACAAGTACCTGCATGTTTATTGTTTAAAAAATACCAATGCCAAACCAAGTCAGAACAACAAGCCTTTAACAAGCCTAATGTAGAAAAATCTGCACCAACCTTTCCACCTTCTCAACCAACATAGACAAAATTACCACTAAGCCAAAAACCAGCTTCTGTTAGAGGTGTAACACTGGACTGATTATAGCATTTAATATCACTATTATAAATTACTCATTTATTTACTATTCCGAATGCAATTTAAAGACTTTACTTTAATAACCCTTTGGTTATTAAAGAAATCCACCAAATCAAAATTGCCAATGAACATATCAAAACAGAACTGTGACCAAATCTCAGTTCATGATTGTTTGCATAATTTCATTGCACTTATTGAGAGTAAGATTTTTTTTACTCAATTATTTTCCCAATCACCACTTATTAAGCAGAGACTAAAAATAACTAATAAGATGATTATTTATATGGCTTAATTCTGATGCAGTGGCCTTATCATAATATTACCTTTTTGATCATTACAGCATACATTTCAAAGATTATCTATTTAAAAAGTCTGTGGAAATTAGAGACTATACACCTCACCTTTAAGCTAGCATTTCCTTGAGAAAAAGAAAAAAGAAAAGAATGACTAAAAACGATACAAACATCACATGACAATGTTTTCTGGTGAAGTGCTTAAAATCATAACGAAACGTAAGCAAAGAACAACCTCTAAGAAACCTCCCCAAGTGAAGTGCATGGGATCTGGCTATCAATGACAATGAAGAAAAACAAACACCTAAGCAGAAGAATCTTTCCTCTTATGATTCCAACAGACACACCATGATAAAGCCTAACACTAGCACTCCAGCTAAAACACAATCACGGTCCAGCTAAAGTGGGAACAAGTAGAAGGACAGGGGCGTCCCATCTCAAGGTCAGAAAACACTACTGAGTATCTCTCTGTAACGCATATAGTCCTTGGGGATTTTGATCACTGAAGCGGAGGAAAGGAAAAAGGAAAAGTGTAAAAAGATTGTGAACACACAGCATTGTAGAAAATAATGCATAGGGGCTACAAAATATATCAAAATTGGCTTAAATGTGCATATCATGATATACATATTACAATGGTGTGCAATAATAAGTGATTTAATGCAAAAAGTATCTTTGTGTGCCGGCCACAAGCACACTCTCTGAACGACATCTTTGCACGTCCAGAAATGTAGTTACATTTCAATGTGCTTCTCTGAAACCAAGAAGAGTTTGATAGTCATAAATTCTGTACAGATGTCAGTATGGGTGCTGAAATGTTTTATGACCAAGCAATAAAGTCATGGTAAGAAAGCAATAAGACTGGAGAGTAAGTGGCCCCTGGCTTAAGCGTTTCTATTTTCCTTACTGTTCTTCATGCTTTCAGTTTGATAAAACTATATTTAACTTATTCTAAAATGCAGAAGCGTGCTCGTCTTCTGATTCAGTTGCCTAATGACAAGGAATAATAAACGGCAGAAAACGGTCCAACTAGTTGCTC
Organism: Danio choprae; assembly: GCA_903798125.1. NCBI lineage: Eukaryota > Metazoa > Chordata > Actinopteri > Cypriniformes > Danionidae > Danio > Danio choprae. The sequence continues at coordinate 8,693,810 of CAIGQW010055694.1, read as the reverse complement.
TACAAACAAGTGTGTTATGACTATACATAAAAACTAGAATTATATAATATGAAAATGTCAGTTTGCAATGTCAAGCAGTGTAACAAGCTGTTTTTACTATCTAAAAATCAAATGGAAGTGATAAAAAGATGCCAATGGCTGCGCCCGCTCGTACGTCTAGAATAGGGTAAATACTGTACCATTGGAAAGTGGTGGTGGTGATAAAAATTTCATTTTTTTTTGTTTACATTATTAAAAAGTCTCATTTGCTTTATGCAACAGTAAAACACGGCTGTTCACTTTCAGAAGTGATGGTTGCCTGTAATAACACTAACATGTTGGTCCTAACATTATTTCATACATATCGCATATTATCATGTTTCTTCAACATCACACAACCCTAATAATGCACATTAATATAATGAAGGAAAATAATTCCAATGCATTACATAAACAACTATAAGCTAAAGTATAGACTAGGGCTGCACAATTTATCCCTTTTTTCTAGGTTTATATTGCAATGTGCGCATGTGCAATAGTCACATTGGTATTGTAAATGACCAAGAACCACATTTGAGTCGTTGCCACAGTTAACCATAAAGTTACCAAAACAATTATCATTTATGCATTTTCTTTAAGTCAGTTTAGAGTGCTCAGGCATAAGAAATTACATTTCTAACTTTAGGATTAATTGTATGTATGTATATATGCACAATGAAGACTATACGATGTCATTTTACATTGGAATATTAAATGTACCTGAATATTGACTTCCAGAAAATCATAAAGCACTGTATATTTTATTTGCACAGCATCATTGCACACACGCCGCGCGTTCATGTGCACATGCGCGTTGCGTTCTTGTGCACACGAGAGCGGTAAAAACAAAAGCTGAATCAATATTGGAGTTACTTTTGCAAGCTGGATGACACCATGGCTGAAGTCACGCAAAGCTTATTTAGATTTTGTTGTTACAAATGGGTTATATGCACAGAAGTGTTGGACTGAAATCTTCCGACGAAAGATTGATGTGACTATTTTCAATTTAATAAGGGACCTTTTACAGCATCGATAATGTAGATTTAGTTTAACAACAAAACATAAGTAAATAGCGTTATTCCGCCTAGCCTGCTTTACTGAGGTGAAGTTGGTTTTATATTCACATCACATTGGTTAATTTTTGAACAATGACAATCTGTGACGCGCTCCCTATATTGTTTACCATGCTACTCTGAATATTCGGTCTGAAATGGCATGCAAGTATGGCTTAGTAATAAGTGTAATTCCTGCACGCTGCCTGCCAAGCACTAAGCATAGAGTAGTCGCTTTAAGACAAACCGCATTAGAGAGTGAGACCAGCTATCCTTGCATGCATGATATATTGCACATTATGACAAGTTTTGCTTCCCACACAACTGAAAACGTGCTAGATATAATACAGTTTTTTTTGTTAGGAATTGTATTATAAAGTACTGGAAAGTTTTCTAACTGGCGATTGAACTAGTGGGTTGTCTGTTGTCATCTTTAAGGTGCGTGTGAACATGCCAATTCCTAGTATCATGCCATCTAATAAAAAATGCTATATTAATGAAAACAAGCTGAATAAAACAATAAAATGGATAATACAAAATAAAATGCTAAAAATATATAAGCATATGGCTTCTCAGCACAGTTTTTATTGAATTTGCTAATAAAGTGTATTAGTTTTAACATTTACACCAAAAAGTTGCATAATAAAAAAAAATAAAAAAAAGAATAGTACTATTGATGGTAATTGCCTTTACGATGAACTCTTTTGCCTCTGACATGCACACACACACACACAACACATCCACCCTACATTTTCAGGAAATGACAGAACGAGGCGGAGGAGCAAAATGAAAACACAGGAAATCAAGCCTGCGGTGATCATTACGTGGGTAACGCACAAACAGCTGAGGCGAGCAGACTGAATGCACACACCTGCATGCATGCAACGACCTTGAGAATCTAAGCACTATCATAGTAGAGTTAAGGTGGTTAACAATATCAGCACCAACAACAAAGACAAAAAAAAAAAACCTGTAAAAATACAATCTGCATCTGTAATCACCGTGAGAAAGAGTGAATTAATGTGAAGGCTGGAATGAACGCTGACTTCAAGGCCAGGGACAGAGCTGCTCTACTGCAGACATGATATGGGCGTCGTCTGGAGAACAAAGAGTTTGATGTGCTGAGAGAAAGAGGGAGGGAGAGAGAGAAAGAGTTCCGCCCCTTTTCAAGGTCACATGACATGTAGCAGGCAAACATGAAGCAAAATAAAGAGATGGAGAGAGAATGGAAAGAGGAGAGAGAAAAAAAACAGGCATGCCAACTTAAGAGCGTGAATAGTGTTTAAGCATACTTGAAATAGCTTTTATTGCATTGTTTGGGAGTTGCAAGGGCCTGAAGAAAAAAAAAAAAAATTGGTCCAAAAATGCATTATATCCAATGACTTAAAATGCGCGAGCTTAAAGAACATCATAAATAGCAGCCTGTTCTGGAAAACTACATACAGGAATGAACTAATAGTGTCATTCCAACTGCATTCATCACATAGTGAGTGCTTTTGAAATCTCAAGATGCATTTTATTTCAAAGTGTAACAATGTCATTTTGTCAGCAATTACAATATTATTTTAGATGATAATTATTGCATATTCCTTTTAACACTGCAGTAACCTCAGCACCTTCTTAACGTGTTTTCCAAATATCATAAGTCCTTACATAATAAAAATAAGCCATAATCATATTTGTTGTTTATTTTTTCTATTTGCTTAAACATTTTTTGTTTTTTTGTATTTGCTTATCTGTTATTTTACCTGATATTGATGTGGTTTGTTAATACATTTTATTTGTATAGCACAAATGTAAACAAATATTATTATCAGGGCCAGACAAAAATCGATAGATATTTTTTTCTTAATTCATAATAATAGGTTTTGAAAATTTATGAGGAATTATTTTGAGAGTATAGTAGCTAAAAACGTAACAAATTAAATAAAAAAATATTTAATTTAAGGTTTACAATGCAAATCTAACTAGAACCACTTGTTTGGTAAATAAAGCAAATCTCTCATGATATTTCTACTAAAAGACAGAAAATAATACTCATTACGTAAAATCTATTGTACAGAAATCATTTAAACATTTGCATAGTATTCAATAACTGATATGAATATAAAAACTGAATAACTGTATATTTACACACACACACACACACACACACACACACACACACACACACAAATAAAAACTCAACGACAGGCTCAAAAATCTGCGGATTTCTGCGTGTGTAGACTCCGTGTGGGCCTAGCCATGCTTAACTCCAAGCAGCTGGCATGTGTGGACAGTGTGCCTCCTCAGGAAGGCTGTTCTCCCATTTTCCCAGCGCATTACTGTCAGTCAGCAGATTTCCACAGCACTGACCAGACACTCAAACCCTCTCCCATACTGCACCCCACCGCTCTCAGTTTGTGAGGGAGGTCGTGGTTTGCTAGATAACGCCGTGAACTTGTAAATAACACACACAGAGTCATGCGTGGGGATGGGGGGTGGGGGGGGGGGGGGGGGTGTTAGTACTGATAGAAGAGGGTCTGGAGGGTCTGATAATAAGCATGTTTCCTTATTGACCACAATACACGACCATTGCTCAATTCTAACAAAAGACCTGAGGGTTGCTTCGCTTTTCTAATGTTTAAATAGCATCTAATGTTTAAATATTCCAGATCAACAAACAACATCCAATCTCCCTTTGTCTGAGTGCCGTCATATCTCTAAAAAGTTCAGACTATATATATATAACAAATCACAGGGGTTTAATCTCCGCAGGTACAACTACAGGTCACAGTGTCAAGATCAGCTGGGCGAGTACAGACATGATGATTGCAACACGCGACCTCAAATATACATATTGCCAGTAAATGTAGAATAAATACGGAGTCATCTAGATTTTCAGGAACCAATAAGGCTTGCATGTATACTCTTGCATGTAAAGATTTGTTTTGCATAAACAGATTGCTGTTAAACTTGCAGCCACTTGAACAGAAATGGTACCTATAAACAATATGTGTGATGAGGTTAACGCAGTGCTAAATTTGGTCAGCTACAACAATGTCATTTATGATTAGCATTTGATTTAATTAGAGCTGTTAAGATACTTGTTCATAATCAACTTACTCTGTGAGATCACCGATATATGATATTATTATCAGCACAGGGGAGAAGGACGCCTAGTTTACTTAATTTTTTTAAATTTTTAAACAATTATTGATTTAAATTTTGCATGTTTATAAAAGAAACATGTTGCATACATAGGCTTTAAAAAAAACTAAATAATGTAGATAAAAGGAATAAAATTATTAGACCTACATAGAATATTTTCCACATGATCAACACTGTAACAAACGCAGAAATAACAAACAACAGAAGGGATACGTTCATTTTGCATGTTCCAATTCTGCAAATGGAGAAAAAAAAATCTGATTTTTTTTTATTCCTAAATCTAAGTTTACATGTAAATTAAAAAAATATTCAAATGGCATTTATAAATGAATATATATCAAGTCCTCAACCAGCAAATCACAAACATACAAAAAAAATTGAGTGAGCTCTCCTAAAATTTAGTTTATATAAGGCATGTTGCATCTTTGAATATTCCTGACTAACACTGGATTCAGAGCACAAATGGTCTAAATAAAAATAAAAAAAAAACAAGAAAGCTCCACAGGATTACTGCAAGATTTGCACTATGATTCGAACATATTTTCCCCATATGATTCTCCCAGCTGCATTAAGCCATTTTAATAAATCCACTGAAAAGAATTCCATAGATCCAGTAAAACTTGTACAGATTCTGTGTGGGCTGAGCTATGACTGTGTTTGTAGATGAACGGAGCAAAAATGTAAATGGGAGTTTGTGCCAGCCAGGGAGGAGTCGTTGAATAGAGAGAGGTGAATCCTGAAGTCTTTACATAAAGTCTTTACAGGAGGCGAAAACGGAAAGAGAGAGAAGAAAACAAACCTGCTTTAAAAAAACAAACAAGTATGCAGAAACAAGTAAGTGTATGAGAGGGAGAACAAGTGTAAAGAGTTATGCAATGGGTGTGGGTGCAACTTTCCAGGGCCATCAGTTCTGTTTTAAGCAATTCCAGATGTTTGGAGATCCGGGTGGGAAAGTGACGCGGATCTGCATGTTTCAACTCCTGACTGGCTGCACAGCCTTGCGTCATGCCAGCATAAGAGATCTGTGATGTGCTTTTGATGACTACTTAAGGAGACGATCTAATAAGCTGTAATGTGGGATAAATGCAACACATTTAATTGTACACATTTTTTCACAGCTCTAACAATGAAACTGCAAAAATGAGTTTTATGCAAATTTCACACATACAAATGTTTTGTTGCTTGTTCAAACTACTTATTTAAAATGAGCTGTAACTAGTGTTTTCACGATACTGAAATTCGAAACCAATCGGTACTGAAATTTTAAAACGTCCATTTCCCACTAACATTTGACCAGCTCTTAAACAGCGCTGATTTGCCATTTTTAAGTGATCAAAAGAAATGACTGTGATCTATGGCAATCTGGAAAAATGCAGTCTCGATAATTATTTTCCATATTGAATGATAATGATATATATTTCGATATGTTGGTAATGCTTCCAGATTTAACAGTGTAGCCCAACAATGACTGAAGCCACAAAAAATAGAGGGTCTATTAAACGGCATAACATTTTCGGTGGCCGAAAATTTGGCACATCTCTAATATCAACACAGTTCTAGATTCCCATTGTTGTACATTTCTGCTGTGTGATTGGCTCTTAGAAAAAAAGTAGAAAGTAAAAAAAAGTCCAGAGCCTATCATTGTTATTGACAAATTTTATCACGATTCGATATAATATTGTTTATCGGCTCAGCCTTACTGTGATTGTCCATGAAGGTCATCAGTTCACCTAACTTACCAATGTTTACTGACTGTAACCACAGATACAGGGACACTGGAGCCTTTTAAAGCTGTGAAGATCAGTTGATTCACCAGCGAATCACTAGTATGTCAGCTTATAAACAAACCAGCTGATCTTTGTGGCTTTAAAAATCGCTCCAGTATATATATACTATTAATATTATACTATATCTATAAAAAGACAGCAAAAAAAAATTAAAATCAATACCTTGTGATAAAAGTGCGTAGTATCAGCAAATAAGGTTACATCAATTTACATTACAAAACTGTCATTCATATTTCTATTACAGGAAGCATCTGTGAAGTTTGCGTTGAGTAAAAATGTAAACCAAAACATGAGCAGCTTACACATGAAGTTGGTTTAAATTCAGGTCTACACTGATTATCAAAACGAAACTCATTTGTGATGCATAAAAGGATAAAATGTTTGTCAAAAAAAAAAAAAAAAAAAAAAAAAAAAAAAAAAAAAACATGCGTGGGCTCGTGTTACCAGCTGCAACATGGAGCACTAAACACGCAGCGAGTGGGAAGCCAAACATTTTCACCCAACACAAACAACATTTTGGGTCACTGTTAATTGCGTTCATCTCTGAACAGTTGTGGCAACTGTCTGTTAAAAGCAAACAAACAAAATAGACCATTAATAACAAAATCCTAAGATATATTTCAAAAATACATATATGTTATCTATTCAGAGCAATGGTAATACTTGATAAAACATCTGCATTTGTCTTTAGAAATGAATTTCTAATCACATTTGATACAAATAAACTGCATTTATAAGTCTAATTACTAATGAGTTATCTTAAAATACATAATTTAGGGCAGTCGAGTGCAGTTTAATCAGTACGCTGGTAATGTGTGACGACCAGTGAAAGATGGAAAGCAAGCAAGCATGTGATGGGTCTTGTTGACTATAATAAAAAAATAAAATAAAAATGTTGAAGTGAGGATGAATATGTTAAAAAGCTGTCCAGCACATAATAAAGGCTATGGATGAAATGAGAGGGTCAACTACCATGAATAAGTCACAATGAAGTATACCTTACAGCAGGGCTGCACACAATACATCAAAAAACTATTGTTATCGCGATAAGAGTATACGCAAAATCCATCTCGTGGCGAAGAGCAATAGACTGAACTTTATGTGCAAAGCATTTGTGTGCTACATGCATTGTTTGTTTGTTTTTTTAAATCCAAATCTGACCAAATCAGGTGGGGCCTTTACCATCTTCATCGCCAACTCTCTAGTAGGTGGGGTTAACCTAGAGCTGAATAATGAACCTAGAGCGAAAAATAAATACTAATGCCAGGAGACAAGAGAGGAAAATGACAACAGGCAATAAGAATCAGAATTTCAGCAGACTTCAGTCAGTCATGGCGTTTTAAAATCCAAATGAGATTTAATTAGCCCACTAAAATAAACAGGTAGATATTTTTCTATGATAATTATATAAATAAATGATTTTTTTTTTTAATGGCTGATAAAATAGTGTTTTTGTTATATCGTAAGAATTATCGCATCGTAGCACTCAACAACAGTATCACATATTTAAGTTCCTGTTCGTATCATGCTGTCCTACCTTACACCATGCCAAATTGCACTAAGAGGAAAAAAACATATGCACTGCAGTACAAGTAACATATTCATAACTCACAATTTTAAATATTTAGCTCTAAACATATTTAGAAACATTATTAATATGCATTTCGCATTTATTAACTTCGTTTTCCCTTACTCCAAAACAAATCCCTTACATTTAACAGCATTAAAGAGACAAAAAGGAATGAAAAAATTTATTATTAAATATAAAATCGTAAGATAGATTGTAAAGAGCATTTATTATAAATATGACACTTAAAATATGAAGCACAATTTCTAATTGTTTTGTGTGGGAAACGCGCTGTACATATACTCTTTTGCCTCTTATTTAGCACCAATGAAAATGTGTGCACTTTGTTAATAATTTGCTTATTTGTATTATATAAGTAGCAATATTATAAAAAAAATAAAATAAATAAAAAAAATAAATAAATAAAAAAATTATA
>CAIGQW010055694.1:8616324-8685700 GCA_903798125.1 Danio choprae | reverse complement strand
AGACTGTGTGAGCATGTCAGTTGAAAAAAAAAAAAAAGAACCACAGTATACTTTATGCGTCAGATGGCTAAAAAGGTAAAACCCTATCTGAAAAGTTAAACACCGCTGCCGTAGCTTTCAAGGCAGCTCTTTTGTACAAATTCAGACAACAGACAATAACCGTCAGATGTCAAATCGCCTGCTGTGAGCAATGTTCCTGTTTGTAAATAAAAGGCTCAACAAACTGCAGCATGCTGTGAAATAGACATTTTGCCAAACATTTCTAACATCACAGTTATGAACTCTTAAATGCGGAGCAACAACTGGCATATTCCAACATTGATACATTAAAGCATGTCATTCTTCATTCAGGTTCTGCTCAAATGTCTTGATTAACATCCGACATCCATCCAAGAAGTGTGTCTGGATCTGGTTGACATGACACAGCCTAATTATACAGGGTTTACTGAACACTAACCGGTCAATTATTAACATTTGTACTTGCACACATCCCTAGTAATGAAGTACATAAAATAAATAGGACAAAAAAATGTTGCTGTTACCTGGCAGCACACTACAGTTAATGAACTATTAATACAGACACAAATGTATGTAGCAATTAAAACAATATAATTTTAAACCAATCCCAGATTACCACATTACCGGATTTTTATTAGGGATGGGACGATAAATCTACATTTTGTGATTCGTAAATGGGTTCTAAGATTTTTGGAAGGCATCACATCCCTCTCTGGAATATGAGCTTAGCTTATAACAGCAGATGGCATTCTAGAACTTCTTTTAATCGTATACTTGTGTTTTTTTCTTTACAACGCATTGTTTTTCAATGTAATCACGCACTTGGCGAATGTGTGCGCGACCATTACACTCACGTCTTGCATCTTTTGAAGCACTGCCACTTTTTTTTCAGACACTATGTGAACTAGGGCTAAAAAATATATTGTTTGAGCATCAATATCACAATGTGTGTATCCGCAATAGTCACATTAGATGTTTAAAAATTAGATTAGATGATTAAAAGTTAAAAGATAAAGTAAATAAAAAAAAAATTAAATATTTTCTTCATATACAATGATGACCATGTTTTTTTTTTCATTTGATCGTTCAATTTGTTTAATTCCCTAGAAAACCATAAAGCATAGTTTATTTCGCTTTTTTTTTTGGCTCTATAATATATATGTAATTAATTATAACTTATACAGATACACTGCATAAAAAAAAGACTTGATCAAGCCAGGTGATCTAAATTAAAAAATCTTCCCAAATAGAGCTATTTAAATCATCTAGTGAAATTATAGTCATAACACAATACATATTGCATCTAAACAAAATATTGCAATGTTTTTCCAACATCGTGCAATCCTAATGTGAACTTAACAAGAACTTTCATTCGCAGCTCATCACTGTCAGTTCCATAGCAATGGAAGAAGAACTCACTTTTTCAAACCAAAGCATTGAGTCTTGCGTTTTCAGAGGCAAAGATGTGTTTGGTGTGAATTAGCTCTTAATGAGCATTAAGAAGTGTGACTGTGCTCTTGGTAGGCTTGTCATGATATCTACTTTTTGTGGAACGATACATAGCACCAAAATGTTTTGCGAGAAACAATATTATTGTCGTTTTAAGACCATTTTAACGCTATAATTGCATCATAACATTTTATTCTTAAGAATATTTAATTATAGTCATTTAAAAAATTTAATAATAAAAAAAGAGCAAGGTAAAAAGTACTATAGAACAAAAGTAACAGATTATTTTCATTCGTCAGGCACCCACATGAAAATATACTATAGTAATTTATAGTAAATACTACAGTGTTTTTTAACTATACTGACACTGACACCTCCAATAGCGCAATGAGCTAAAATGTGGCTAGAATTGTTTTAGGTATGGGCGATATATATTGCAACACCAAAAATGACTAGGAACATGTCCATGTGCTGTGCGATAAGTCGATACATTGATTATTGTGACAGGCCTAGCTATCAGTTGGGTGTTTGTAAAGCATACAGAGCCATCTGGCGGTAAAAACTAAGCACAGAATCTATTCACAATGCATTCAGAAAAATTCTAAATCAATGCAGAGTCATTTCTCAACTCCCAATGCCGCCTTAGAAAACATACCGACACAATGTTCCTATAAGTGTGAGGGTCAGAGAGAGGATTTAGTTTCTTACTACATATGTGTGCTGACCAAGACAGCATTTAGACCAAACACACTCTGGCTTCAGATATGATCCAGCTTGATCAAACTTCTAAAAGAGGAATCTGACAGTCCATTTGGAAATGTGCACGTCTGTGATGCAGCAAACACCTGCTGGTATGACATCAAACACCCTCTGATATGAAAAGCAATTACTCACAGCCTACGAGAAGCAGAGGACTTAAATGATCAACGATGAGCTAGCACAACGAGCATGTTTAAGTCACTGACGCACAATCCCCAACAAAAAAAAGACAAATGTGATTGTATAGATCGATAAGCATATATAGAACTCAATCCTTTGAATAAAAATGTTTTCAAGAGCTCATCGTGATGCTATTTAAAAATGTCATTTAGTAACTGGTGTACTAGAATAGGTAAACATGCTTTAATGCTCACGGTAAACAATTTTAACATTGCACATTACTGCTGCTCTAGATCTAACGGTCTGTCTAAATTTTTTTTTTGCTAAATTGCATACTGTATAGCAGATACTACATTTCGTTTGAGTCATTTTACAACAACAAAAAAAAAATCTAATATTTTGTATACTTTAAAATCTGAGAAAGTAATGCAACATCCACAAACCTTTTTTGTCTGGTGTTTTATGAAAACAAGCTTGGACATACTAAGCTCAAATATGATGTTTGCATTTTACTGGGATTTTACACACAGGAAATAACAAAGTTTGATTTTTATTCTATGGCATATTTAAGGTTTCTATCCAGATAGTGGAGAAACACTCTAGTTAAAAAATGGTTACAGAGAGGTTAAGATGTTTACTTGCAGGATGTCTCTACAAAGTAAACTACCAGACAGAGGTAATATTGACTCCTTATGGTGCATTCACACCAGACGTAGATGAAGCGTCAAGTGTGAGGGATTTACATGTTAAATCAATGCAAAGATGCAAACAGACATCATGCGGCGGCTATTTGCGCGAATGAGGCAGTGCAAATTAAGTATTTTGCGTGTTTGACGCGCTTAACGCATGGATCGTGCAAATCGTTTGAGTTGGCCTGTTGTCAATGACACGAGGGGAAATCCTGCTGCCAACACTTGACAACAGCTCATCAAACTGGGCTTGGCTCAGTCGCAAGCGCTGCTGAAAGCTTCAATCATCCAGGTATAGTTTTTGGAGAAGTTGATGAACTCACAGAGCTGGGTGCACATCTGAAAGGATCTTTTGGACTCAGATAAAACGCCTAACAAATATACACACTTTTTCAGCCTTCCTAAATTACATAAAGCACAGCTACTTGTATTTTATTGACCATGTTAGCCATTTAGCAACAAAACTAGAGTCACCAGGCAGACAGAAACCCCGCCCATGACATGAATCCACATCTATTGTGAAGTGAATTTGACACGCGAATGAAGCGAGTAAACTCAAAATGCTCACGTGTCTATTTATGTGCTTATAGCGCAAACAGAGTCTGGTGTGAACGTCCCATTGGAGGGATCTTTTCATCTATTTTATTTTTACTCTTATTTACTCATTTATTTGCAATCTAGCTTAAAATTATTTTCTATTTTTCAGAGGGTATGCTTGTTTTTAATTCATTTTTTTTTATTTTGAGTTGATAGTGAGAAAGTAATTTTTTTTTTAATTCTCCACTATTATGTACGGTCTTTGTTAAACACCAATAATAAAAAAAAACTGTTACAAATCATATTTCCCAAATAAATATGCATTTTACAAAGGGACGATAAAACAATAGATTTTAAAATACTGCAAACTATTAAGATCTGGTACAGACAAAACAGCCAGCAAAACACAACCACATGTGCCTATGAGCTTCCAACAGCTTTGTGAATGCTGGCCAATGTGAGTCAAGCGAAGCCTTCTCATGCTTGCGGAGGGATAAAAAAAAACAAAAAAACTGTGGAAGAAAATGACTTGAATGTGAAGAGTGTGTGTTTACGTTGAGCATTTAACAAGAACAAAAACAAAAATGCTCATGTTTGTCAATGTGTTGCAAAACTGAAATTTGGTTCCATACTTGACAAAAAAAAAAAAAAATCTGTACAGCTCCCAAACAGCAAAAAAAGCACATTTTAGCAAAAGGATCTGATGTTAATCCAGTGTTTCAGACTCAGCAAGAGGATCTTCTCTTGAAAGTAGTTCCTGGTGGAGCCATGTCCAATCAACCAGCAAGCACAGAGCTGAACCAGGGCCAGTGTAGCGATCAAAAGCCAACACTGGAAGAGAGAAGAGACTTTTTTTTGATCGCCGGCATAGTTCAGCGACTCAGGAATTTGCATTGTGGTCCCCAGACAATGTTCAAAAACAATAAGATTATCTGCTGAGCATTAGTGCTGCTTCTTGATCAAACACACAAACACACACAGAGCTCATCCTGTGACTAAAGTCTGTCTACAGGTTTAGGATTAAGTGCTTTAAACAGGTTCAGGATTACAAGTCAACTTCAAATCTAACACGAGCACAACCTTCTGACATGAGATATCAGTAACTAAAGTCAGAAAGTTTCATATAGCACAGGCATAAAGCTCAAAGCAGCACTATTCCAAAAAGCAAACCGTACCATACGACTTTTTGGGTACCCTTTTGAAAGATTACCTAGCACGAAAAAAGGGTACCAAAAGGCGGAGCTAGATGCGCAGCTTAACGCTATTGGTTTACAGAGAAGCAGGAGAATGAAAACAAAGGAAGCGCCATTTAAATACACAGCCGAGACATTACACCATAATAATATATACACACATATAATAACGAGCCATGGTTGACCCGAGCATAAACAAACATTGTCGTCGTCTTGAACAGCCACAAAGCCAAGATGAGCAGAACACCAGTTGAACACCTGTACACCATAGTTGTTTACAAGGCCGTCTAAAGAGCGAGTGGTTTCGCTTTCTTGCGAGTACTTGCCGCACGTCTATATTTAAAATAACGAACTTCTTGAGCTGATGATAATAATGTGCGCAAGATTGAATCGCTTCTGACATCAGATCCTTTCAGAAACAGACAAACGCAAGAGAGAAGCGCAAAAAAAACAAGGGACAAGCCCGACAAAACAAAGGAGCAAAAGATTTTTTCAGCTACCTAAAAAATGAACAAACTGCCATGTTTAAGTAATATCATCACATTTTGGACTATTATGAACACTGAATGAAAGAACTACTTTCTAACAATATGTTAACATTACATGTGCTGGCAAAGATTAAAGATACAGATGAGAGGTTTGCACTGACAGAATGTTGCGTGTTGTTTTTGTACCCAAATAAGGACTAAATGTATGCTGTTTGTAGTTTTTCTGTAATTTTTAACATATCAGAGACTGTAAGGGTCTGTATGTATTCATATATATTGCATTTATTCATTTATTTATATAATTGCAGACGTTACACTAGGCCATTTCCATATCATTGATCTGCAGTTATAATCAAATCATGTTCATAGAAAGGTTAGTAATAAACATTTATACTCAAGTATTTATGTGTATGAAGCATCTGTTTGGTGAAAAGTGCTTCTCATATGATGTGAATGACCCGTACAGCTTTACTTTGACATTTCCTCAAGTGAGAATGACGTCGATTGAAACTTTCTGCCGTACACCACGCCCACCAAAAGGGTACCATTGATACCCTTTTGGCAGTAAAAACGCAAGCCTGATAAAGGTGACCCGTACCGTACTGTACCACTCAGTGGAAACGGGCCATAAGATTTTGTATAACTTTTAGAAAAATACGCAATACAATACAGTATAACTTTTTCCAAGTGAAATTTTTTTTATAAATAAATAAGTGTTTTCCTGTGACTGCATTTACAACAAATGATAAACAATTACAATGTGCTACATTGAGATGCAACAGGCTCTTGTTATGTAATGTGCTTTTTCTCATAAAAATGTAAATGAAACAACAGGTAAATAATTACACTGTCACAGGCATATAAGTGTATACTTTTAATCAAAATAATGCCAAATACTTCATGTAGCAGTTAGAAAACTAATGGCCATTCGGCTGCCAATTAACAGGCAAGGGAAAAATGTAATTCAAAACCATCAATTTATTCTCTCTGATTAGATTTTAATAAAAAAAATTAATCTTAAAAAAACAACAACACCAAACTGATCCACAAAGCTGCTCATAGTTTGTATCTGTCCTCCAACTGCCTGACACATTAACAGAAAATCCAGTTGTTTATGGCTCTGACACAAAAAAGCAAGCCCAAATTGTAAAAAGCTGGTTGTTGATGTACTGCCACATCTATAAACTGCTTGCTTGTTTGTGAGAGGCTCCATACAAATATCAGCCCTAAAAGCAGTAAATGAGTACTATTATTTGTGGCGTTGCTTCTAGAAAGTTATTTCACTATTAATTTGACCACCCGGGAATAAGCAAAAGATCCATAAGGACTTTAGCTTTAGCAATAATCTCTTTCATGTCAAATAATGGGCAGCAACACCTCATTGGATTGGGGAAGAGTAGAGATTTGATGAGGGTGTTCAATGATGTCACGACAGTGATGAGTCATACTAATAAAAAGGCCAAACGTGTGCGACAACACATTCATTAGACATTCACTCACTAGCAGAAAAGTACAGACAAACCTTCGAGAAAAGGGTAGGTGACCACAGATGATGGCTTGCATATTTCATCACAGAACAAAAACAGGCCTACGAAAGATGAGACGCGTTGAACGGTTTTATTCAGTCACTGTGCCACACACACACACACATTCACAGGAGCACACAAACACACACACACCCTTCACAGAGGAGTCTTTTCATTATGGGCCAGGCTCTGCGGGCGCTGCCAGGTACAGATGATAGTGAGCCTTATAGAGAGAAAGAGGAAAGAAATCTCTGCTGTAGGTAGAACCCTTCCTTATCAGGGAAAACAAAAAGAGAAATGATTCAAAACCAAAATTGGATTTTGGTGGGTTTTAGGCTACAATAGACGTTTAAAATAGTAATATAAAAACTGTCTAAAGATTACATAGAGGTACGATATTGGGGGGAAAACTGACATTTGGATATTATTTGTGTTTCTGCTCTATATATATTGTAATATAAATATAATTTTATCAGGTGACTTGAATAACTATTTGGAAGAAATTTATAATTTTACTTTGAAGGGGACTATTTCGTAGGGGAGTACAAAATACATTATAAGAATAGATTAATACAATAGACTAGAGTAAATATACATAATAAATAAGCACTTTATGGATTGTGGAGTTTAACAGTGGCTACGTTTACATGGACATCAGTAATCAAATTATTTGCCTTAATCTGAATAAGACAATAATATGATTAAGGTGTTTACATAAGTTGCTTTTTGAATGTTCCTTTCATGATCCCGTTTTACAAGATATAGCACATAATTTGATAATTTGCGCTATCCACATTTCCTCTGAAGCTTCATGTAATTTCGGGAGTTTAATTTTTAATTTGTAAACCGTAACTGCAGTTTGGCACTTTCACTTTCATTCGAGAAACATTTCATGCATGCCCCCCATGACAAACCAGACATGGGAAGCGACTATGAACTATGAGTGTTGTTTTAATGGAATTTCATACTGAATGGGAAAAAAAAAAAAAAAAAAACATTAAGCAGTGTATGTGTCTGTGGTCCATCACTGACTAGATGGGTGCAGAGAATAGTGTCAAACAGCCGTGCGTGTATGGACTATCCTGTTGCAAAACACAGCTAAAAATCCTACATGGCAGTAATAGTTTAGTTATTATAATCCGAACTGGACTGCAATGTCACAATTGTAGATTCACACATTGCGATATCGACGCTAAAACGATATATAAATTGTGCAGCCCTATATAAGATGCTGCATAATAATAAATTTTTTTTTTTTTAAAGCACAGGGGAGAAGAGGAAATTCAGATTAAACAAAGAAATTCAGCAGAATTCTGTCTTTCACGTCAACGATAAGACCAGTGTTGTCCATATCACCTTGTTTTTTTACCTTGGCTGTCTTTCGAATGCCTGCAGATATTCAAGTGTCTCTCCTCTTTGCCCTTCAACTATATCAAATGTACTTCATGAGGGGGAAAATCATATTTACAATATTTTAGCAATAGGATACTGTTATTATTATTTTTCCCCTTAACATTTAGTAACTGTAGAACATATTAAATTTTAATTATGCTTATATGATGATATTAGAACTTATTTGCATCAATGAATGTTCATTTCGTCTACAAGCAACCTGCTATTGCCACTTGCAGCACAACTATCATTTCAGATTGAGGGTGGAAATGATTGCTGTGCACCTGATGCTCCAGGAGCTGCGTGCAATGTGAAGGCTATAAATGGTAACCTAGGTTAGTAACCAGTTAATATAAAGTGCGAGGAAAAAATATGGATTGCACGCAGTGAAGATGTGTGAAAAATGCATTCGTTTGAAACGCGAAAACATGGAAAAAAATATCTGTTATTCTCTTTGGTTTGGACTTTCTCCTTGCCCCTGTGCCATTTTTCCTTCTGAAGCATCTTTTGTGTTTACATCACCTGTCCAGAGCGGGTTGTGCGTCACCAATAATGGCCTCCATAAAAAATAATTGCCTCTACGGATATTTTGGATTTGAGTAACACAAATTACTCAAGGAATCATTTTAGCCCTAATATACATGAACATGCTCGTTTGAAAAGAAAATACGTCAAGTGCAGAGAAGGAAAATTGTCAAGCAATTTCATGGGGTCTTCAGAAACGGTTGAAAAGACAGCACAGGCTTAATTTAACCACCGTTCGTCCCCACAAACTACCAAGTATCAATTTTACAGTGTAGAAGTCTTTCATACTAAATGCCGGTTCTTACTACCACACTTCTGCCTGTAACAAAAACAGCAGCTCTGAAAGGTCGTGGACATGAGCTCAGGATGAGCACCAGACGGCCAGAGCATGGTAGACACCTGACAATGAAAAGCACACATACACACTTTTACATGGTTTCCACGGAGATACTCTGCCATCACAAATAAGACACAAGAGATGGTGGGCTGCTGTATCCCGCTGTCCAAAGGGCAACAGGGTGGATGGAAAAAGCTGCTGGCAGATTCAAAGCAGCACTGATGTTTAAAAGGATGCTCTTAAATATTCATTTGCCGTTTCTACACTAATGGTTAAGATGCATACTCAAGCGGAGAGAACCAGTGCTTGAGCAGTAGGTAAAAGCAAATTAAATCTTTTGCAATTAGCTTTGGGATGGAAGCTAGCAGGGATGAAGGACAGATCAGCACGCATGTAACAAATAAAATCCAGCAGAAACTGGATAGAAGATGTTTTAACTTTTTAAACAGCCTAGCCTTGTGTCATCGCCATTGAATAACACAAAGTAAGTGTTTAATTGCATTCTGGTCAAAAAAGCATTATGAAGTTCATAAAACTTATGCACTACATTTCAAAAAATTTTAGGTCAGTCAATTTGCTATTAGGTACAGGCCACAATTAGTAAGTAGATGTTTTCCCATACATTTAATTACTCGCGGCGGCCCCCCTAATATCAAAACTAATCACTACAAGTAGATTTTTCAAATAAAGGATTTGACTTTATTGAATAAAAATGAGCACTGCAAGTTTCAAAATCTCAATGTTGCACAAGTTTAATATGAATGCATCTTTGGAAAAAAAAAAATCCTACAACCTTCAGAAATGTCTAAGTTTGATAATGCCAGAGTTCAATGTACACACACTCAAAAATACACCCACATTAATTTTAGAAATTGCAACACTGGAACCCATGTCTGTGGTCAAACACTACATTATATATTAAACATTGTGCCATCGTTTTCATTTAGGCAATGATTTAATAAAAAAGAATTATAAATAAAATCAAGTCTATTGCATCCCAATGTATACTTTGATACTCCTGAATAAGTGCATCACAAATTGGAGTGATCTGGTTCCCAGTGACCTAAAAACCCTGTCACAGCAATTATGCCACTGGAGAATTGATATTAAATGCGTAATGACTTCCAATTCACAAATATTTTGGACTATTCCTCAAACAAATTGATCATGGCTTCAAACCAGGTCAGACGGACCACTTTATAAAGCTTTAGCACCCTTTTACAACCTTGAAATCTACAACATGTGTTCCATCAAGAAAAGAAAAGCACAGCTTGGAAGAGGGCTGCACGATTCTGGAAAAATATGCAATATTTTTATTGAGTATATAAAATTCCCCTTGAGAAATGCCCCTTTCACTTAAAAAAAACTATGTAATGATCATACTAAAATAAACAGGTCATATATAATCTTCTGATCTAATGAAATAAGTCAGTGCAAACATTTAGAATTTAAAACACTATGAATTACTGAAAACCTGAGCAGATTCTGATTTGTATTCTGTGTTGTGATTTTCCTCATTTGTCTCTATTATTTATATTCAGCTCTGTGCTTTGGGGCTCTAGGTTCACCTTTGGACCCAGTCTAGCCAATAGCATAATAGCACCTACTGGGGAGGCATGAATAAAGATTCTAAGAACCCACCTGATTGGACAAATTGGAATAAACAACTTTTATCATGGATGCAACACACACCTCTTTGCAATACACATATTGCACATACTATTATCAAAATAACTATAATTTTCCAATTTATTGTGCAGTCCTAGAACAACATGAGGACGTAAATGACAATTACATTTTGTGGGTGAACTAGTACATTATAGAAGGTGTTTATACACATACTTCTTTCTCTAACAATAAGACCTCTTCATTTCATAAAAATCATTTCACACGTTACTCATGAAGACAAAGGACAATGTTAGCTGAACAGAGCTGCCTCATAGTGACAGCCCTGAGAGCAGTGGGTACAGTGCACAGCTGGGTCTGCCCTTTGAAAACCAGTCAGTTATTTTCTACTGCTGGCTACAGGCTACTACAAACATGATACAGTCTTACAATCACTTCAGACCTGTTGGGATGCTCATCATATCTGGTTTCCATTCAAGTTTTGTAATGGGATGAGTGTAATGGTGCTTGAGGTAGCTTGCTGAAAATTAAAAGTCACTGTTCTTATACCCCATTGGATTGCAGCAATCTAACGCATTTAGGCATATAGAGGTGGTCAAGAAATTGCTTAAGGCCAAATTGAGAATATGAATGGGAAAAAAAGGTGATTTAAGTGACTTTGATTGAATGTTTTGTTGCCAGTATTTCAGAAATTGCTGATCTACTAGGATTTTCACACAACCATCTCTAGGGTCTACAAACAATGGGCAGAAAGAGAGAAAACCAGTTCTGTGGATGAAATTGTGTTGATGTCAGAGACGAAAGAACAGACAGAACCAAAATTGGACAACAGAAGACTGGAAAAAGGTTGCTTGGTCTGAGTCTTGATTGCTGCTGTGATATTCAAATGATTCATCTTGCTTTGTATCCGTGTTTCAGATGGTTTCATGACGGGGGATATATTTGCCCAAAATTGACACTGAAATCTTGCAAATCTTAAGGTTAATGATTTTTTGATTGTTAATTTAAATTATGATAGATCATGGGAATTTGCAGAAATTGACATCCCAAGTAACCAATTAGCCATTTTTAACTGTTAACTTATGTCTACACTTTTTTGGACGCCAATATGATGCATCAATATGTTTTGATGAAACCTAGAAGGTCTATCAGCCCTAAAATGTACAAACAGATGTATTTTTGTGTGTGCAAGCACATGTGGACAGAGAACAGGTGCAGCCACATGACTGTGGACGGGATGTAGAGTCGGAATATTTTCCTGGCAGAGCTTATATTTCAAGCAGCATTAGTCTGATTTCAATGTGCGAGTAGGAGAGAGCAGATGGAGAAAGCAAAAAAAGAGAAGAGACAGCAGAAGAATACAGAAAAAGCAGCACAAAAGCTTTCACAGAGGATGTTGAGAAAGAATAAGATAAACAGAAAGTGTCACGAAAGCAGATCCAAAACAGTGCTTCCTTGATGCTGAATTTTATTGCTCATTATAACTGATTGATTTCAATGACAGATGGTACAAAACTCAATACATGTTGTCTGGTTGGTTTAATGAGAGGGCTTGAGTGCAGCAGTAAATTGTGGTTTTGTTGAACGTACCGCATGTGATGCCCTTCGGTACGATCTTTTTTTAAAACATCCAAACATTTGAGTGCTGTTGAATGATCAACATATCTGTGTGTGATTGACAACAATGGTCATCACTTCATGCTCTTCAATGAGCGCTACCACAGATATGGAACCATTTAAAAGCTGCATATATCAAGCAGATTCGTCAGTGAATTGCCCATATTTATGCACATAAATCCTCTATGAGGAGCACAATCGTCAATCAGCAGTGTTTAAGAAGTCCAGTCCAAGCTGGCTTATCGCTGTGTTGCCATTTGGTCAAGATGTCATTTGGATATTCAACATGGTATCCCATAGGAATTTAAGAGTGTAAATGAAGATAGAAAAGGGCAGAAGAGATAAACTCCAATACAGATTTGTCTGTCCCAACATTAAGTGTTTTGATACTTCAGTTTACACTAAATCATAAATCACTGATTCGTGATTATAATGATCAAGATTCATAAATCACCCTCATGTCATTTGCAGAATACAAAAGAAGATATTCTAAATAAAGTGAGATTTGTACAAGGACAGGCAAAGTTGTTTTGTTTCACAGAAGAAAAATATTTATATAGGTTTGAAACTACATAAGGGCAAGTAAATGAAAACTACGCCTTGTGCAGATGTTTGCTTACAGTTTTCAACTGCACTGAAGACAAGGTACCAGCAAGTTGAAAGCCAGAATGAAATATTTCTACTCAAGTATACTGAATATGATGAATAATATGAAACCACCATAATGCGGCATTCATAAAGAATAGTAATTTAAAAAAAAAAAAACTGCCAAACAATTTTACTGTTTGCAAAAAAAACCTGTGGTCAATGGTTCTAGTGTATTAACCCAAAGTAAATTTAATCTAGACTGGTTAAAGTGACATCCCTCTGGC
Organism: Danio choprae; assembly: GCA_903798125.1. Taxonomy (NCBI): domain Eukaryota; kingdom Metazoa; phylum Chordata; class Actinopteri; order Cypriniformes; family Danionidae; genus Danio; species Danio choprae. The sequence continues at coordinate 8,672,552 of CAIGQW010055694.1, read as the reverse complement.
TCATCAACTCTATTCATAAAGGCCTTGTTCTTTGTCACTTCATCTAGCAAAGACAGACATACACAAAACCTGAAACTCTACATATCAGAATGTAAACATCGAAATGTCATGGGTATCATTGGTAAGGCAAGATAAACACAAGGGGAAAAAAAACATTATAAAGTGAAAAATATATACATATTAGGTAAAAAAAAAAAACTTGACAAGCTTGCTATGTGACATAGAAGGTTGACTGGTAAAACCAGAAACCATGCAGATGGGGAAACTTTGATAATAGTAAAAGACAAAATGCTTTTCAAAATGGTTTAAGGGCATTATGTAAATAAAGAGTTTTATGTTATTTAATGAGAAGTGCATACTGAATTCTTTCATATTTCAGTAGACATTCATTCATCTCTTTAAACATGCCACAGTACATTATGGTCTCTTTGTGAGAAAGTACAACTCTCTTTCTGTGGTCCACAGCAGTTCCAACATCTGGGTGGGTAAATGTCAAATGTCGTTAAGAGTCTTGAGAGCAGAAGCCTGCATGACAGGTACAAACAACTGATGTTCAACCAGCTCAATTAATGCCTTTTATTGAAACCGGTTCTAGCTAACAGGATTATAGCACAAAAACAATGAATGCTGCCAGTTGATAAATGCATAAAAGCTAAATGTTCATGCTTATGGTACACACTAGCAAGACTCAGAAATGAGATTGTGCTCGTGTGCGGAGGCTGGTTTTCATGGAAACTTTGTTATTTAGTGAGGTTTTATTACAGTAGTGAAATGCATCCAAACACTGTATATAGACCACCTCTAGCCAACTGGGTTAATTATTAGCAGTGATTGAACTCTAGTGGAAAGCTTACAAAAAAACATCATCATCATAGTTAAGAATAATAATAAATGAACAAACCTACCAAAACAGCAACATCAACAACTTAAAATCTCAATAAACCTACTAAACCATTTTAACTGTATTCAACACATCAATAACATCAAATCGGATGAGATACATCTTTCTGATACTTTCTCGGAAAGTCATCCCTGTTTACCACCTATGAACCAAAAAGAAGATATGCTCAAATGACTCACTGTGTACTAATGGTTTGCTTTAGATTGTGCTCGAGTGACCTCTCAGTTATCCAAGACACTGGCTTTAATGGTTGATTAAGCAGCATGAAACATCAACTACCTACTAACAAAAAGAACTTGCATGCAGTTACAACATGCTGTCATTTGATGCTCAATACCAAACACAATCTGTTCAATTCTCAATAAAGAACCAAAAACACACTAAAAGATCTACCTATGAATATATGAAGGGCGAAAAAAAAAAAATAAGTTAATTAATTAAAAAAAGATAAACACCATTAACAAACTTACTATGTTTGTCGCATTATCTGCAAGTAAGCCTATTTGTCCTTGTGCAATAGTCATGTGACTTTACTAAAGGTAGGTTATGCCCTCATGGAGCAGCCTTAGTATAAAACAAATATATAAAAAATCTGACTCAGGGCTGTCAAGACTCTCCAACTAGAATGATGCAGCAAAAGTTGTGATAGAGTTGATGATTAATGTGCAAAAAGTAATGCAATACATTCCACTTTCCCCTAATTTGTAACTATACAACTTTATGTGCCAATGCTTTGATCAATCATCTAGGTCTGCTTTATACAGATGATTAGCAGCTAGGACAAATAAACAAACAACAATCACCAAAAGATGTTAAACAGCATCTTATCTTTGCCCTCCATTTCCCCAGTGTGTTCTTTTCTGGAGGCTGGGATGGACAAAACAGGCCCAAGAACTGACTGAGAAAGTGTGTGTAGGGATTTAAGAAACTGACTCACTGCCTCTAAAGAAAAATCCTTTGACATTTGAGTGTATTAAACAAGACACAGCCCTTGGTAAGGCTTGATATATGTTAGAAATTGTGTGGGGTGTGTGTCCTTGGATATGAGATAAACCCATACAAGAGATGAACCCATATCTTCATAATCAAGAACATTCCTCTGTAGCAAAAGGAATCAATGCGATCTCAAACTGTAGAGAACTAATCTCCTCTTAAAAATGTGTACAGACATGAAAAACAGCCACTCACTGATTATTTACAATCGATCAACATCATCTGCGCATCAAAATTCTTCAACTGTGCGAGAATCAATGCTTTCATGAAATGGCATCATTCAGCCTGCATGGGCATTTATCAGACATCATTCATTACGCCATCCTTAAAACATTTGGATCAGAAGAATAATAAAGGTTGGTACTCACAGTGGAATGTGGCGCTGCTCAATGTCAACCTGAGCCAACTCATCTTCATCTGCATCAGTGTCTCCTCCTGAGCTGCTTTCTGTGGCGTCAGAATCAAAAGCGCATTCGGCAGATCGCAGGTTGGTGGTGCAACTTAGCGACAGTCGTTCCAACTGAGCTGGCATGGATCCACCCTTCAGGAATCGTCCCAGTTCGTCCCTCTCCTGAGGAGTGAGGCCATTATCACCATATCGACTCCTCGGCCGTCTGGCATCCAGAGCACCCAGTGTGCTCTCAAGAAGTCCACCCAACTGTTGCTGCACGTGCCGCTCCACCTGCTTGGCCTGCACTACCTGAAGCCGCTTGCGTAGTCTCCGTAATCGTGCCTCAATTTCTCCCTGTCTGCTCTGGCTGTGCTGGGTACGGTCGCTTAATTCCGTTCCAAAGCCATCTAAAGGGACTTGCTGAATATCATGCAAGAGCAGCAACGTATCTTCACTAACCAGTGGCTCACAGTCTGAGACTTTATCTTCTGTGAAAGATGAAACAGAGGCTGGAGAAGTTGCAGGAGGTTCACTGTTGCTGGGACAGTTGTGGGACTCACCCGCTGATGGCTGTTGCTGCTCCTCACCATCTCGATGTGGCCTGTTCCTTGTCATTCCCCTGGTGGAGTTGACTACTTGAGTCTGATTTGACAAATCCTGCTTGACGTTATGCTGGCCACCATTTAAGGTCACCACATTGTCTCGGTCAGAGGGTTTAGTCACTTTCTTTGCCACGCCATTGACAGTGGGGCTTTGGACAGTGGGTGGCCCACATGGCCCGCCTCCTCCACTGGCACTCATGATGCTCTTAAGCTGCTCCTCGGACAGCTCTAAAGCCTGGTGTTTGCGTGGTATAAGGCTCGGCAGGATGCTGTGTGTCTGCAATAAAACACCTTGCAATTTGTCATCTGAACAGTGATATGAGGTAACAAGGGGCTTGCAGGGGCCAGCTCCACGGGTGGGGCGCTCCTCTGAAGCCTTGCGCTTGGCGGTGCCGTTACTGGAAACGAGAATGTGGTTGGTGGTACCGCTTCCCTCCACGCCGCTTGGGGAGAGGGCGGAGGAGGGCGGAGCCAGTTTGAAGCGTATGCGGTGAGCTTCGGCCGGTGCGTCGGTCAGAGCGGGCGCCATTGCAGCCATGCAGCGCTGGGAGGGGGCGGGCGAGGGGGCCTCTCCCGGTGCTGAGGCCAGCTCCACACCACCCTCCTACCACTGTGCCAGGGGGCAGCCTGAGTGAAACAAGACACAAAGAAACAGAGAAAATTGAGCCATTTATTAATATGGACTTACTGAAAACGAGAGAATAAAACAAACCACATTTTAACCAATCGAAAGAAAAATATGCAGAACACATTAGGCTAAGACCTCTCCCATTTGGGTTTCTGTAAAGTGTACATGCTACACTGAACACTGAAAATTCTCAGTTAAAATGAAACTACAAGCCGTAGTATCGGCTGATAATTGGAATTTTTCAAATATCAGCATTGGCCGATGTGCTCAAGGCTTTTATTTTGATGCAGTGGCAAACTTTTATTTTGATGGTGCTAAGAGCAGCAGAGCACACTGTGCTCACATTCTCCCTTTTGCTTCCTTCCGATGCACAAACTTCCCAGCATACTGCATGCCTTGTTGGTTACAGTTTAACTATAACTTATATTTGTTTAAAATAATTATTAATCTGTGAAAATTTGTCTTTTAAAACAGTGATGTTTTCTCTCAGTGGGTCACGAATACCACAGTGTTTTTGTGAAACATTAGAATATTTTGAAAGACATGTGAAAGCTGTTGTTGATGCTTTTTATGAATGAGAAGAAAAAAAATTGACTGTACAAGATGCATTAGTCACAAGGGACAACTTCTTTTTCAATGAGAGAAATCTGGAAATCAGCAAAAAGCGAGCAGTTTCTGTGGCGATGCGGAGGCAGTGAGCAACCGGTGCAGAAGCACCTACTGTAAAGTCATCCTACTTTCATGAGCACGCAACATGAATGTACTGCATGTTGCTGAGTTGGCTTGCTAGGTAAACACAAGCACAAGATTATTTGTTACAAAATAAATTGACTTTCACCAAAGAAAAACAAAACATTTGTCAAATTTACAAATTTTATTGTATCAACAATAACTAGTTTGGAACTACCAGGTAATGTTTTTATTATTAGTAATAATTTTTCAATACACGTTATATATAGTAACAGGGAAAATGTAGATCCATGCTCAAACGAGTTGAGTACCAATGTTCTAAGTACAAGTATCCTTACTTTACACACGGTTTCTGCAGGTTTCACCCAGTTAAAATTAAGACTTTAAGAGATGTGTAAGACCATTATGAATGAAATTTTAGACTTCTACAGGGTTAAATGCTAAGGATTTTTTTTCTCGAATAACTCAGTTAGAAAAGATTTTCACTTGCCCTACCAAAAATTCATTCATTCATTTTCATTTCGGCTTAGTCCCTTTATTAATCTGGGGTCGCCACAGCGGAATGAATCGCCAACTTATCCAGCATATGTTTTACGCTGCGGATGCCCTTCCAGCTGCAACCCATCTCTGGGAAACATCCATACACACCCATTCACACTCATACACTACGGACAAATTTAGCTTACCCAATTTACCTATACCGCATGTCTTTGGACTTGTGGGGGAAACCGGAGCACCCGGAGGAAACCCACGCCAACACGGGGAGAACATGCAAACTCCACACAGAAACGCCAACTGACCCAGCCAAGGCTCGAACCAGCGACCTTCTTGCTGTGAGGCGAACGTGCTATCCACTGCGCCACCGTGAGGCCCCTACCAAAAATGTTTAATTTAATAAATTTAATAATAGAATAATATTTTTTTTTATTAGTTTTCAAATATATCTATTCATTCACAAACCCTATAACCCTTATCAAGAATAGAACAAAACATAGCTGTCAATTACTTCAGTCTGCAATAATAATAATAATAATAATAATAATAATAATAATTTTATAATAAAAAAATATAGGTCAGGTCAGTATCCTCAGCAGTAAATAAATGGAGAACTTAAGCAAATATTACTGTAAGGAAAATAATTAAATGCTATTTTAAAAGTTTTATTGAGATGGATTGTTGGTGATTGTATGGGTGCTAATGGCTAGACTGGGTAGTTATACATGAACAAAGGAAAATTAAGACCTGTTAAAAAAAGATTTAAGACCTACAACACAGCATTTCAGTAGATTTAAGACTGTAAGGCCTAAAATTTAGCTTTTGAAATTTAAGACATTTTAAGACCTCGCAGATACCCTGTTTAAAAAGTTTTATATTTAACAAAAAAAAAATTTAATCACATGTAATTATTAATTAAAATACATTACAAATCGTCATTTGTAAGCTCAGAGGGAAATGAAAATGTACATCACATTCACGATACAAAGCAGCTAGTGTTAGAGAGAAGAAAAAAAAAAAGATTTGGAGCAGTATTCAGTTATCCAACTTTATACACACTAGTCCAGTAGTTACATTACAAAAACGTTTACATTTTTTCAAAAATATTTATATATGACTAATTAAACTGGCACTTACATTAACATATTTATATGCCCATAAACATACACCTAAATGTAATGTTGTCCATGTCACGTTTATTTAACCTGACCATTCCTGCTTCTTGTATAGTTTTAAAAAGGTCAACGGATGTATGTTTTTTTTTTTGCTCTCCATCTATGAAGTAGTATCTGACTGAATAATTTTTTTTTCCCATCCAAACAGATGTACAATCCAATTACGGTTTATAACCCACCAGTTATGGCCCTTTTCCATTGAGTGGTAAGGTACGCTTTTAATGGCCGTTTCCACTGTCAAAGGGTACCAAAAAGTGAACCGCACCATACCACTTTTTGAGTACCCTTTGCATAGGGTACCTAGCACGACAAAAGGGTACCAAAAGGCAGAGCTAGACGCGCAGCTGAATGCTATTGTTTTACAGAAATAAGTCACTCGCTTGTGGATAAGCAGGAAAATGAAAACAAAAAAACTGTCATTTTTAAAAACACAGCCGAGACATTACACAGTTATAATATATACATATAATAACGAGCCATAGTCACCCCAAGCTCAAACAAATCTTGTCGTCTTGATGAACAACCACAAAGCCAAGAAGAACAAAATCTGCTGTGTCCTGTTGTTGTTTTATGAGCCCATCTAAAAGTGCGATCTGTTTCACTTTCTCCAGAGAGCTTCTTGAGCTGATGATAATAACATGCACGTGATTATTGACATGTTTGACAACAGTCCTGACCTGAACACATTTACATGCCTATATCTAATTACAAATATAGTGCCACCTGCTGGCAACAGGAAATTACATGTTTTACACTGTAAGAAACTCCTCCAACAAAATTTATTACATCGAATCCATGTTCTATTAGTAGTCCAAAGGCCTTTGTGATGCTAAATTGTGAAGATCTAGTGTTTTCGGCGAAGGGCGTGTCTGTAGCGGACTGACAAAGTTCAGTGCTTCGCCATGGTGGAGGAAGTACTTATAACTCAGCCAAACAATATCTAATCTGCCTGAAAATTCACAGGTTTGATGAGATTTCTCTCCTGAAGACAACTACATGCCAACATTGAGTCACAGTTATTGCGCCACCTGCTGTCAGCAGGAAGTTTGGCATAAATCAGTGATTTTCTCAGATTTTTAAAATATATATCAGCTTAAAATATTATTGTCCGCTGTTCTCTGTCATCCTAAGGCCACCGGGCAGCGGTGAGCCCGGGTGCAAGGTCCCTTTCATCGCTGCTTGCAGTTTTAATTTATTTTATATAATTGCAGATGTTGCAGTAGGCTATTCATTGATCTGCAGTTATAATCAAATCATTTTCATAGAAAGGTTAGTGGTGAACATTTATATACAAGTATTTATGTGTATAAAGCATCTGTGAGAAGTGCTTCTCATATGATGTGTGAACGACCCGTAGAGCTTTACTTGGACATTTCCTCGACTGAGAATGACGTCAACAAACTTTGTCGTACACCACGCCCACGAAAAGGGTTCCATTGGTACCCTTTTGGCAGTGGAAACACAAGCCTGATAAATGGGCCATTAAGGACCACTGCATGGCGGTTGACAGTATCAATGTAGGTCAAACTTTTATCAAAAGGCAAAAAGACAAACAAACCCAGACACAAGGGCAGAAACAGTTTCATATGGAGGCCAAGTAGATAGAGTGTAAAACTCCTTTACAAAGGCCTTCACACCCATGTTCTGTGACGTCAGACAATGTTTATTCTCATGATTCTCAAAACGATGTCTACAGGCCATGATGTTCAAAGTGACTTTGAATGCAGGTAGTGGCTGACAGCACCAAAAACTAAATCTGGAACAAAAACCAAGTCATTCTCTCTGTAAAAACTCTTTAGGTGTAACCCATTCTAATTAAATTTAACAAGCTGATGTGCTGTGCCGTGCCTTAAAGGATTTCATGAATACTTGGGGAACAAAAACACAAACTGCAAATTTGCAAAAAACAAAAACAAAAAAAAACTCTCTGTTCCCCAAGATATATAAAATGGAATGGGGTGACTCACACTAAAGCAACAGAGCTCAAAGCTGAAATGTCACCTTGTCTTGTGAAATTGTCATCACAGTGAACTACATGGGGAATAAATGTTGCTAAACTGCCTCTGTTTGGAATAAAAACAGCAACTTTGAACTTTAATAGTTCATCTAAAATGCAATTAGTATAACAAAACAGCGGTATTTTCTACTGAGTTACAATTAAATGAGCCTTACCACTTTATAAAGGATGCACTCGAACTGTAAACGATTGAATGAATCATTCACACTAGCATAGTGAAACAACAACCTAGCCACGGACTATGAAAGATATCTTTTATGAACAATATAATTATTAATGAAATATTCTCCTTTGAGGCATAAGCAAACTAGATGGTCAATTCAATTTTAACATGTTATTTAATGATGTCTGTAACAAATAACGTCATTTTTTATTTTTCGGTTGTTACAGGCTAGTCCAAAATAGGGCTGAACAATATATCGTTACAACATTGATATCGCAATGTGCAAATATGCAATGTTGAGTTGGGATAAGAATTATTTAAACCATTTGGGAATAAGAAATGATCAAATTTGTAGCTTCAACAAAGATTAATTGTATTCATTTTATTTGAAGTGGGTCAAAAACGAAGCCTGGGTTTTGTTGAATAGTTTTAGGAAACAAGGATGAAAGGTTTTACATCACTTCAAATGTTGACTACTATATACAAAGTTATTTTACATTTGATTATTTTATTTCTGTTCGACTCTCCAGAAAACAACAAAGCACTATATATTTGTTCTAATGTATTAATTTGTGTGTAATTGATTATATTTTATTCATATACACTCCAGATCAATGTAAACTCATGGATTCTAACAGAGTGATTTAAACCATCTCAGGAAATTATATTCAAATCGCAATGTCAGCTTTTTTCCAATATCGTGCAGTCCAAATGTCTGGTTAATGTCTAAAGTACATGTGCATCTAATGAATGTTTATGTCTAATGTGCATAAAAACAAGAACCTGCCTTAGTGGAACGATTATAAGCCAGTGGGGGAAAAACAGATAATGGAGAGAATTGACTTCACTTTGTCTTTCTGTAGACTTTCTCACACAGCCTGACTTCAACAAAACAGTAGGAAAACCAGATAAAAACAAAGTTTACTTTAAGTGCGTAAAATAAGAGATTTAAAATGGGAATTGAACAAAGCTGTTTCTAGTGTAATTAATTCATCTTCAACAAAGAGATCTTCCAGCTTATACTACTACCATGTTATTCACTGCAGAGGTCCAGTATTTGTACTTAATATGTATGGAAAATAAAAAAGATTTTTTTACAACCATTGAAGTCACATAAACACAATATCATGAAAAATTCCTAATACGAGTAATTTTCTAAAGAAGCTCTGAGTGTTTACTATATTCACTTAGCTTAACTTTTTATCATTTTCCAACACAAACATTTTCAGTAACATCCTGTGGCTTATAACGGAACGCTTATTTATGGTACAGAATACCATGTTCCTTCACGGACATGTCAATCAATGTAGATAATGTGGCCTTTACCAGTGCAAGATAACCAATCCTCATAATATTCTTGAAATGGAAAACTGTCAGCCGCGCATCAGATTATGTCAGGAAAAAAATATGCCGTCTTTTAAGCTCTGTGTGTGCATGCAAACCTCCTTGGGTGTGGTGAAGTCTTGTGACATAGCCCTTATATCCATTATCTCTATTTAAAAATTACTAGTTAGAACAACTCTGACCATATTTACATTTTTAAGAGCAGTGTTCTATAAAAACCACACCTATGAGAAGCAATTTACTGTTTGCATTTTTGTCCTATGCTCAAGTATATTTTTTTGTTACCATTAATAATAAAAAAATGTCACATTTATTTTAAATATAAAATCATTTAATTAAAATTGCATACAATATTTAATACAAAACAGCTAACAGCTAATGGTGTTTCTATCTCTGTCAATCAGTAAAACTGCATTGACTTGAGTGCTGTCTGTCACTTAATCATTTCTGATCATGACAGTATGGTAGGTAATGCCATATACACTGAAATATTTTGTTTTTGACATGATTGTTTTATAAATTAGGCCTTCACATATGTTACAAGCTACATTCTCACCAGAGAAAGCAGCTGGGGTGTAATGAGGGGTGAACGCAGTAAAACTACAGTAAATATAAAAAAACCAATTGCTCTTCCAAGGCATTTTGTAAACTGTGTGTGATGGCTAAGATGCACAGATGCAGTTAGCATAATAATTTATCGATAAGCACACATCTTGTCCTCCGTTTTTTTGCTCCACATCAGTCTGTGGATTGAAGATCACACTGAAACATGGGGAGGAGCCCAAGAGTTGATTGTGTACAGTCTGCTGAATTAATGCATTTTGGGGGGGGGGGATGTGGAAATGTTTAAGTGGAAATGGCTAAGTGGAAATGTTAGAGGGGTTAATGTCCTCCTTAAAATGGCCTAGCATGGCCATGGTTTTGGGCATTTTAACCTAAACATGTTTAATGTAAGCTAGACCACCTGTTGCCATCATGGATGTGTAGAGAATGGTCACTTTTTTTCTGAAGATTTGTGCTTTTAATTTGAAAAGAGAAACTTAAAATGTACAGTAACATTATTACAATGATGTCTTGAATTTGTATAATCAAAACATTGCGACGTTCACATGAATTTTCTCATTGAGCAAATCGTTTTTCCAATCATTCTGACAGCCCATGAATGCAGAAGCTAGCTTCATGTTCTGATTTGGTCCTGTACATACTGGTTATACCAACCCTAATCCCGATCTGATCACACTTGCACTATGCCTTTAACTAGCTCAAGCGAGCATTTATATTTACAAGCCAATGTGTTCGTTCAGACAAATAACTTCAAAGTACCATCATGCTTGAAGAAATATGTAGAAACATTTCTCTGGTTTGTTACGTAAAGGAATAGAATGTAAAAGGAATAAAACTCCACCATCGGGAGAAAGGGTTATGAACATGCAACATTAGACTGATCTGCAGTGAATGATCTTCCTCCTAAATGCCAACTTATACTTTTGAGTGTGGGCAGGACCGAGACGCGTAGGGGTGAAGTAATGCCAATGACTGCAGTGTCACAAGTCAACGAGTGCACTAAAAAACATGCTTCCTTGGATTTAATTAAAGTTAAGCAGTTGTAAACAATTTGGGCTGAATTTAAACAAACAAACAAATTAAGTTAAATTGAAACAATATTACAGAAATATTTTTGTGTGTCAAAACTTGCAGAGAAGCTCCAGACATTTGATTTGTGTTTATTTTATGATTTAAGTTGTTGAATGTTCGGTGGTTCCTGACTCTTTCTTTTCTGAATAAGAATTCTTTTCGGCTACTTATAAAGTAGAATTGCAAGCATTTCTGGTGTAAACCCAAAACCCAGACAAAGAAACTGGACACAGTGGAGCATAGAAACCCCACTTCAGAAGTGTTACTGCCAGAGCAGCACAGACAGAATGCAGAAGTAGAAATGCTCACAATGACAATCAGAGAAGGCAGTATAGTGGAAGCGATAAATGTTCATTAGATTGCATAGATGGTGGAAATTTAAGAAATTTAAGTCTTAAGATGTGAAGATAGCATGCAAAAATATCAATGCTTTTCCATATATGCAGACTTTTGGACAATATGCCATAACTGCTTTTTAGTGAAACTCTGTGAATATCAACTAAATTGAGCAAATAAATGAACTTGAAAGAATGGCATTTTATTCAGTATGACAATAATTACTGATTGATTTAGCATGCTGCATCTGACTCCCCATTTTTTTCTTGAAACAGAACAGAGGAATGGATGTACACAGACCTGCTGACTAAAGGGGAAATATGTGGAACTGACACTCAAGTGACCTGTCAGACGAACAGTTTGTTTATATGTACAACAATACAGTAATAGCTTTCCATCCTTTTATCCAATACCAATTAAAAACTGCTTTTACATGAGATTTAAAATAACTCACTTTCTCCTCCAGTTTGACCAGATATGAACACACTACAAATAATGGAAGTTTAGGGTAATAGACAAACAAATATAATACATTTCTATGGTCTATGGTCATTTAGGTCCTAGCCTATATAAACAGTTTATAATAAATCAGGCTTTGTTCAAGTTAAATGTTGATGACTTGAGCATAATGTGTCTAAAATTGTGCAGTTTAACTTGCCATGTAAACAATTTTACTGCCAGCAATCTTAAAATGTACCAACATCAGCAGAGGAATCAAGCGGGCCCATATATCAAACCATCACTAATAAAATCAAGACAAAAAAAAGGTCTGTGCTGTTTAGCAACACTGGCAAACACATAAGATTTAAACACAGACTGAGTGTGTCAAAGAATACAGAAAAAGGAACCTACAAGTATATGCGTGTATATTTGTGTTCCTTACTCCCAAAAAAACAGCGAAGACATTTAATAATTTAGCTTATCCTTTTTTTGCCCATTTAATCAATGTGCCTCTAATCTTGGCCCTCAAACAACAACAACAACAACCTATCACAAGGAAAGCTTTCAAACAGTGGACTCTGATAATCTCTTTCTCTCACACTCCCTGAGAAGTGTGAAGGTCAAAAACATGCATTTCAATGACTCTCGAATTGTGGAAGGAAGTAGTAGTTTCCCTGGTGCCCATCTCTTAAACACAACCCAAGAATTTGCATTTGGACACTCATTTACAGAGCAAAGACTATTCTTAGACGGGTCGAACACTACATTGCTAACTAGTGACTCTTATTTTCCCAGGGGGATATTCTTTTATCCTGATACAAAAAAGGTTGTGTAATTACACTTACCTAAAGTGACAACAGAACTAGCTACACCCATCCCAGCACAGAAAAACATTTTGTAACCTGTGACACACAGTGCTGGTCTTTACATATGGTGCTTATTTAACAATCCTGTACCAGTTTTGTCAACTTCCCCTACAGACTCTAACCTAAAGAGAAAGAATCAAAGGCTTAATTAAATTATAATTTGGCCCTTTTTTAAAGATATGCTAAACAAATCTAACTATTGATTGACCACATTAAAAGCAACCTCAACTCAGTCATTACATTCAATTACACGACAACCATTTCAAGCGGTTGTTGTAAAATATCTAGTTCAAGGTTCTCAGACGGTTTTGCCTGAAGAGGAAGTGTGTGAATGAGAGCTTGTCTTTTGAGTGTAAATGTAGGCATGTATGAGAATCTTTATTAACAGGCCTTTATTTGTGAAAAGTTAAGGAATCACATGTCCATGACCTACTTTAAAATAAACATCCAAATCTTAGGTTAAGATTTACATGAATTAAGCTAAATTGTATAATAATTTGCTCTCAAATGCAGCTCCAAGTTGTAAAAGGTTCTCCTTCAGCACATTAGATTCTTTATTTGTATAACTTTAATGAAGATCTTATGATTTTATAATAGTGCTAAATCATATTGTGTTCCCATGGTTGGTTAATTAATAAAACAAACTACCAGTGAACTGGTAAGTGCTTAGGAATGGGCCGGTATAAGATTCTGATGGTATGAAAACCTTGGATAAAAAGGATAATAACAGTATTGTGGTTACTGCTCTAAAATTTTCTTTTTAAATGTATGGGTAAAGAAAAACTTGTTTTCCCCATTGAACACAATATGTTTTATTTTAATATGCATTTAAAATGTTTTGGAACAGTAAACACATCAGGCTAGACAATTAAAATGTTTCTTAAAATAAAATATACATTGTGTTCAATGGGGAAAAATTAGCTTAGCTTTAATTTATTTGGGGAAAAAAGTAAGCCACTGCACCGTTCAGGTCTATAGCATGCTTGGATGTTGGTTTATAAGCAATTTGTTGTTCAGATGTTTGCTGAATCATGGGCAGATCAGTAGCATTAACGTGAAGAGTCCTTTTCTGCTGGTGATACTGTATCCCTAAAAAAATAACATAAGTTAAAAAAAAACCTTACATGTACCGTAGGAATGGTATAATAGAAAATTTTGGCATTTTAAAACCTTGAATATCCAAATCACGGTAAACCTTAAACTGGTTATTATGCCACGCCTAAAAGTGATACATATACCCATACTTGCCAAAGCCAATTTTTAACTGTCATTTTGCTGTTAGTGACGGAGTTGTGATCTCATTTGATTAAAAAAAATGCTTAACATAACAAATACAGTAGAATACAAGTAATTATTTGGCTCTGCCATTTTATCATTCTTTTTAGATCACCAATTTACTTCAAAAGGGCAACTTAACGGTCTCATGAAGCCTGGAAGACTTTGATTTCTTCCATATGGCTGAAGTATTCCCAGCTGGATGAATTTACTTACGGAAGCTCTTTAATACCCAAATCAGAAAGCATTTCATTTAAAGAGACTTAAAGCAAATAACTTATCCCACAAAAGAGGCCTGTTTTTAAAAAAACAGACACACTTGCCCTTGCAACAATGAATCCTTGTTAATTGAGCTTAAATAACAAATGTTTTCTCTGAATGCAGGCCACCTTGTCAGGTTATTTTTCCCATAAGACATTAAACAGGTAGTCCTGTCTTACAAACTGACTGCCTCCTTTCTCCACTTCCAGCAAATAGACCGGTGGATGTCTCCAGTCCTGGCCTTGAACTCCAGAAAGAACAACAACCTGGATGTTTCCAGACTTTGTTAATCAGCAGCTTGCACTTTTTTACTTTTCATTTTAACCTCCCAATAGAGAAAAGCCTTGCCAATCTAGTGCCCTGCCAAGGAGAAGAGAGTTCAACTTGCATTTAACTAGGTAAAGATACAAACTAAGAGTTAAGTGTTTTAGTTTAAAAAATAAATTGAAAAAATAAAAAACAGGTCTTGAAGTTTTAAAGTAAGATAAAGTGTGACACTGATTATTATATTTTTTTTACTTCAAATTGACATTAACTCTAAGCTACATAGACATAAGAATATCAATACTATAACGGATCATAACAGGATTACATAAAGATTGATTCAAATGCCTCAAAGCAATAATTCAATTTTCTTTAAATTCCCTTTGACAGCCTTTAACGGTGTAGAAGCCTTTTTAAATGTTTTTTTTTTAAATGTTTAACATGACAGGATTGTAAGAATAATGCAAAATGTGTTTCAAGTATAGCAAATATTTCACCATCAGAACCCTGATACCCTGATAATAAATAAACATTGTGCACCCCCTAAAGTATGTCTACATTAAACATTGTATTAAAATTAGGGCTGAATGATATGCAATTATATTGCTGCTGAGTTTTGGGACAACAGCATTCCCCTAAAAAAAAGTTATTAGCCATTTTTAAATAATTTATGTAATGATCATACTAAAGTAAACCGGTATAAGATGTGTTATAATAAAATTCAGTCAAAAGAAAAAAAAAAAAAAAAAAAAAAAGTGTCAAGGTGCAAATATTTAGATTTTAAAACACTATGACTGACTGAAAACCTCTGCAGATTCTTCTTCATTGCAGAACTCCTGCCGTTAGTATTTATTTTCAGCTCTCTGGTGCACTAGGTTCACCTTAAAGCCCAGTCTAGCCAATAACACTGAGACGGCAGGTATAAAGAGAGTGTGATTAGTCACATTTGGATAAACAACCAGTGCATGCAATACACAAATGCAACATTATTTACTTTACAAGGATCTGTGAAAATAATGAATTGCAAAAAAAAAAAAAAATAATAATAATAATAATAATAATAATAATAATAATGTGTATGCGTTTATGGAGATACACCCCTGTAGTTCACCATTGTTTTGGTAAAACAGCCTGAACATGCATATGCATACAAACAATGTCAGTCTTCCTAAAATATCAGTACAGTTTTTCAAACACTTCAGAGGCAGTTTTATGTAAACGAAAAGGCAAAGGTTTTTGAAAATACCCCATGAAAAATGACTTTAATGTTATTGTAATTACCTTAAAATTGTATTTTAATGAAATTAAATTGAAAAATCCTGGGAAAAAAGCATCAATGACTTTCGTAAATGACTGAACTGCACTGACAAAAAAAAAATGAAGTTTCTTAGTCAATGGTATTGATGTGTTATGTAACAGCTCTTCCTGTGAGGAGGGGAGGCAGGACAATGATAAATCATGATGGAATGAAAGGAAAGTACACATGAGCTCATAATCATATGCCGACCCCTAGAGACTATTTAAACATTCCACAGACAGACTTGAACAATTCAATACATGTGCTGTAAAGTCAAATGTAACAGCACCAAAAAAACAACAACAACAGACAGCTGTTTCAATGCAAAATAATCAGGACATAAACGTTATAACCAGGAAATAAGAGTGCAAACTAAACAAACAGTGCACTAGGGAGACATAGCCTTTTCCCTTTAGGGATCAATACAGTATCTATCCATCTATCAGAGGAGGGGGAGGTTTGGGTCTAGGAAAGTCTTTGTTTCAACCATGTTTTAACCCCCCATCTGTGAAAAAGGTTTCAGAGAGACCCTCATTTAATAAATTACAGTCATTGTCTTGTCGGACTAACTACATGTAATATATCTGAATAACTTATAAAAACGGCTCAGAGTACAAAAGTCAAATAACTTGCCGTGCTCCAATAAATCCACGTCGTTAATTAGAAACAAAACCACCACGCATGTCTCTTTAAAACTATAAACATCACGTACACATGCGGAACCTGTTATATTTGAGTGCTGAGATCAAGTGTGCGCTGCGAAAAATATGCAACGTAACACATTATATAATGGAAAAGTACAGCGCGTTACACTAACCACAGGTTGAGCAGGTTAATGTTCTATTACACATCAAGCCCTCTGCTGCCCTCAACAACGCAAAATATTGCGCTAAATATAAATACCCCCCTGATTATGGGGAAAATATGGGTTAGGACGAGCTTAAGTCTATGAACAATCGCTGGCTGTTTCAGAAGCTGGCGAGCTGCCTACTAAAACAGCATTTTTGGACGTTATTCGCTAGCCCGATGGGTTTGTAATAAAAAAAATCCCTCGCGACGTCACGTCAGTCCGGTTCAGAGAGACGACAGCAAAATTAGAGGGGGAAAAAAATGGCAAAAACACCAAATATTATGTAATGCAGCTAGTTACGGGAATCTCCCCGCGATTAGACTCTACGCAAAAGTTGTAAATGTTTACCGCTAGATTGCATCATTTTTGCACATAACTTGCATGCGTATGTTCAGTACATAACAGATACCGGAAACATAATTTACGCTGATTTGTTTTCCTTTTATAAGACGTTCGATTATGAAAAGCCCTCGCCTTTTCCATTAAACCTTGCGTCTTAAAGGGCCAGCGCCCATTGAGTGTATTACAATTAATCTGTATTACTGGAAATCCATGTGATGCATAGGCCTGGGACAACGTCCAGTCACTGACACAGTAATGCGTGCGTTTCAGACCAGCACAAACGAAACCCTACTGATCTAGATGCAGCAGACATACACTGCGCACCCAACCCATGATCACACACGCGCGCGTAACGTTACGCTGCGTGGGTTTAACCTACTCAATGCAAAGCCCCCCGTGTGAACGAACTTGTCTCGTGCGATTACCAAACAACGTGCTTTCGTAAAGTTGACACGTATAATTATGTGTGTGCAAGTCGGGCTGATTTTGCAACCTTGACGGTCTGACTTTCAACGCCGCCTACTACACGTTTAACCAGATCAAATCGCGGAAAACAACTAGCGAGAGCGAAAAGCGCGTTCGCGTTTATGAAGTAAACGCGCCCTCGACGTGCACTACTTCACCTCACGTCGATTTAGTGCATGATTGCGCTAAAAAAAATCTAAAGTTCCCTTACGCTGCCGAGTTTAAAACTAACAAAGAGAAAAGGAGGAACCTACCACGTGATGGGGAGCCGATTCCGGGGGAAATGTATGCAATGAATCCCCACGCTTAAGAAAAATAGTAGTAATAAGGTGACAGGCAGAAGCTATTATCCAGATGCAGATTCCGCTGTTGCACGTCCAGGTGGAAAAATCCCCGGCCTGTCGCGCGCTCCGGTGTTCGGCAACCCCCTCCTCTTCCTCCTCCCACTCCTCCGGGCTGCGTTTAGGAATCACGAAATGGGCGAAAGAAACGGGGGCAGTGGAGCTATAGGAACCCAGTCGGCTGTTTTTCAATCGCCCCCCGACAAAAGCCACGAAAAAACAGTGAAATGTATCCCTTTTCCGGTCGTTCTTTGGCCGCGATCGCTTCTCTCCTTCTCCGAAAGGTCTTCGTGGTCGATTTGGCCTGAGAAAAGCTCGCTTTTGTCCGTTTTTTATTGTTGTCGTTCGAGGGGGAAGCAACGAGCTCGGAAAATGGCGGCTCGCTCCTCTCCCTCGGATTGCGAGTCTGACAAACAGAAAGAAGCGGAGCGGCGCAGTGGCGGGAGAGAGACGCGCTACTCCGACCGGCCGCTTGAGGCGCCTGACCGCCTGTCATAATGCGTCATGCCTTTAGGGGGCGCAAAACATGTGGCGTATATTTACAACTGGACCACTAAAGCACATCTATTCTGCAGGAAGACGTATAAATTATTCGAAAACAGTCCACATTTCAATCCGACCATAATTAAAAACTTTACACCTCAATGATATAATACTTATTCAGTTATATACAGAAAGAGTGTTGAGCCCTCCCCAGTGCTGCATGTTTCTAGAAAGAAGCAGAATAAATATTGCTCCAGTTGAGGGTCCTCCGGGGCCTCTGAACTGCTCTAAAATGACCAGGATCCAGGAAGTGCTTTAGAAAAAAAAGTGCAAGACCCCTGCATGCGAGATGTGTAGTGGTTACAGGCAGAAAACTATACAGGATTAGTAAAAGGGTTTTTGCAGGTTTTCTGAAGGTAAACGTAAGACCAAGCATTTAATAAATTAATGAGAGCATATCAATATGTTCCCAATATGTAAATATCCATGTTTGCACACAATGAGTTGCATTAGCATCATCAACTTTATACCAATCTCAATTAATATTTCAATTTGACAAAATGATTTAAGCTTTGAGTACAAAACAAAATGTGTTGTTGACTAAGTGCAACAAAATATGCTGACTACTACAAGAATATAATTACTAGGAATCACTAACAAGTTTTTGAATAAAATGTAATCTAGAACAAACATCGCTAACACTTTCAAATAATGGTTCATTAGTTAATGTATTTACTAACATTAACCAAATATGAACAATCCTGTATAGCATTTAATCATAGTATCAAAATCCAAATATGTGCTGGTTAAAATTAATGAATAAACTGAGTTAACAAGAACGATCAATGAATGACAATTTGCAATAACTAATGTTAACAAAGATTAATAAACTATGTAATAAATGTATTGTTCATGTTAGCATATTACATTTACATTTAACATGAACTAATGTAGCATTTTTTAAGCGTTACCCAAACAAATAGGCTCTGAAAGAAATAGCTTCATTCAAATGGAAATATAGTTTTAATAACCCATTAACAGGTATTTGGTTTTGCTTGAAACAATAAGTTATTTTTTCTTTCGTTTTGCATCAAGTAAAAGTATCTTGGTTTAATGAATTGGAAAACAGCAATACTAAGCACCATATAAATATCTCCACACTGCATGCAGCCATGCAACATTGAATGTCTTGCCAATTAATGAATTTAAGACCGTGTTCTGGTTAAGTTCTCCTTAAAGACTGAATTAAAGTTAACACCAAAATAAACCCTGATCCAAAAGTGAAGTTAAATCAAAATATGCTCAACACATTGCAGTAAAAAAATAAAATAAATAAATAGTAACAAGGTTTCCAGGGTTCTCTATACATAGCATAGACTGTAAAAAATAAAAAGAGAGCGCCATCTACTGTTTAAAAATTGATTTTTTTTTCTCTGGTATTGTACTTTTTTGGTCTGACTACAGAATGCATTTTACAGGGACAACCCCATATATATTATTGCATTGAATATTACAATTCAATTTCCTAAAACAGATGCGGATACACAGACATAAATCAAAAGAGTGTCAGACCTTGAAGATGGCGGGTTTCAGTCCAATCTGACGAGTTTCTGGAACCTCCATTATTAATCCAAATGCAACTGGCAAACTCCAAAGCGAACAAGACAGTGGTCCGATCTGCAATCTGAGCAATAACAATAATGATAAAAAAAGTTAACATTTACATTTGGGATTAAAATTTGTAATAGCACATATTCATTATAATAACGTTTAAAAGACATAATTTCTAGTCTTAATTACTAAATTATCCTTTACCACCAGGTGTTAGACTAATTTTAGTCTAATTCCACTGTAGGATTTATTTAAATGATGTAGAATAGAGATATTAGTTGTAAATGTATCGTGTCTCACTGCCAAAAGACAATTAACAGAAGAAACCATATTAACTAAAGTTAACTGTGCTTAATAGATCGATAACACGTCAACAAAATATGAGGAACAATTGAACAAGACTAACAAAGTCAGATCTAAAACATGTAAGTTACCTACCTAGTGAGCATTTCAGAATGCTATCTAGTTAGGCGGGTTTCCAGGTTTTGAACCAGAACCACGTACGTTCAAATTCAATACGTAAAAAAAAAAAACTTGTAAAGAAAAGAAATGAGAGTTTATGAATAATAATATAACTATCGCTGTTTTTAAATTAGTTTTTAAAATAAAGTCCGTTATTAATTTGTTTTACTCGTTGGCCCGGTCGCTGTAGGTTTAGCATGCTAACATCATCAGCTGATAGTCTCTGCTGTATTACAGCTTTTCTTTCATCATCACTCACATCTTGAAGACCAATTTAACGGATAATTTTTTAGCTGACATTCCCACTTGTAACGTATAGTAAAAATCTAAATTTGTACTGGTTTTCATTTTATTTGTAGGTTAATTCGGATAGACTGAGAGATTTTTTTGAACCCAAACAATTTTTGGCCTGTTGACTGCAATCTCCGGGATGAAATTACTTTGTCATAATGTCTACCGCTCGCTGAATAAGAAGAAAAATGAAACAACGCTTTCCTCTAGATCTTATTCAACATTTTACGTTGAAAGCAATATTGTGCCCGTACTAAAAAGGCAGTTAGAAGTATATTTTAAATGACAGAGTACAGAATTCACGTTCACTTACCTGCACAGATCAACCAGACTTGAGCCGGAAATACTGCCTCATTTCAACCGCTGATAGGTCAGTAGGAGGAAAGGCGGCCGCTGATTGGCTGGTTTGTGTGTTTTTAGCAAGAGATGGGCTTACGGGTGAAAGTAAAAAAAACTGTAACTTTGCAACAAGAGTTGATTTTTGTTTATTTGTTATAAGTTATTGTGTGCTAAACGTGCACGTAGCCAACACGAAGTCACGTCTGAACACAGAAAACATACTATACAGTTTAATATCAGTTTCTTTGTTTTCTGTTGTCCTTCTCGCAAACGAATTTATAAATGTCAACGCTTGTATATGGAAAAAATTAAATATCCTTAAACGTTATTAATATAATAGTAACGTCTAAAGTCGCGTTATCAACACCGAAGCCTTCGTTTATCGTGCACTGAAGAAAGATCACTTTTACGTTCGTCGTTTTCATAGCATCAGCAAGTGTGGCAAACATGGCAATTGGATGTAAACAATGGTCATTTTAAGAATATATGCACTTCTAAAGAGAGCTTTTCATTGGAGTACAATGGTTTGTATATTATCTCAATGATCACATTAGGAGTTTCAGTCAAAGTTGTTTATTCTATTACCTTAATTGTACATAATACCTTAATGTACAATAAGAAGCATTTAGCAGAGATCAAAAACATTTCATAATAATAAACATGTTCTGGTAAAATAAAAACCATGAAGATACTTTGTGCACATTTACTATGTTCATCAGTATTGTCCTCAACAGCACCAACATTTCAGAATATTGTCTCATGAAGTCTGACCGCTGGTCACTGTGCCATACAATAGGGGAATTAATTTGGACACTGTACAGTGGTTTCTTAAACACACAGTACTAGTTCTTCCTGTAGTTAACTTTTTTTTTCATCTAACAGATGGCAATCTGAAAGAAGATTAGCAGTTGAATCTCATGACAAACGTTTGATGTGGGCAGAAAGTGCTTTTTTTTTCTCTCCCAGCAATTATGTTCCAAGATGACACAGGGAGGAGAGAGGAATTAAAAGGACTACCAACTCTTGCACAAGTCTTTATTCAGGGTAAATGGCGATAAAATAACATGAAATGCCTAAGCATTAAGACAGGTACATCCATGAAAGTCTGTGGAGCTTTGTTGAGTTTTAAATAAGTCAATTAGCCTGTTGAGAAGATGATGGAGTCATTGGCAAATATGGGCAATTTGAGCTCAGGCAGAACTTGAATTGTTCAAGCAAATGTGTCTGTGATAAAAGGACACCTGCCAGTTATGATGAGAGATGAGACAGGACCAGAAGATCAGACCGATGAGAGACCTCTAAGGCATGATGACAAGAGGTGGGGGAGGGTGGGAAAAAGGCAAGAACGAATGAAGAAAATGAAATGACAAAAATGAGGAGGTACTGTTATTAGCAGCAGTTTGTTTTCCTTTTTTCTTCTTCCTCCTTTTTTTTTTGAGCTGGAGTCTTCGAATAGCCCCCAAATTGGCATTATTTGAAAGTCCAGAGTGGTATCAGGGGCTACAGAACCTCATCGCTCTCCGTCGTGTGGAGCTGAGTGTCATCAGCGTCTGTCATACTGCTCTCCTGTGACTCCTCCACCTCCGCTGCAAAGGCCAACAAACAGCATTACACCGAGCACACAGACCTGCTTCAATGACTCACTGAGCTGGAGACTTACTTGAGCAGTAGGGATAGTCATCGGGAGTGACGGGTTCATCATCATCTGGGAGGTATCGCTTATCTATGGCCTCTTTGATTTGATTATTGGCCCCTTTAGGGTCCAAGTCCATGGCCCAGGAGAAGTTCATTAATGCCAGATGAGTCTGGCCAAGCTTCTTATAGACCTATACATATGACGAATATTTGACTCATGAGTTTCCAAACAGGGATATTAGCGTTTACATAATGTTAAAATGTATTCAAGTAAGCCATTTTGCTGTAGGTGTACCTTTCCTATTAAGAAGTAAACAAGGGACTCTTTGGGCACTATTTGTTTCAGCTCTTCAAGCTCCTGAAGAGCCGCCTGGAAAGAATTGACTGGTTATTTAACTTTCAAACTATTTATAGTGTTGGTCAACTTTTGTTAAAAGTGCAATAAGCCATTTCTGAGAAACTAGAATATTTCGACAACACCCAACTTTTTTTGTAAATAGTAGTTGGCTGCCTATAAAATAAAACAAAGCTTGTCAGTAGAAAGTCATGGCTTTTTAAATAGTGGACTGAACTGATTTCTCTGACCACCCAAACTTGCAAGAAATAGAGATTTTAATATTAGTAACAGAACAATTTCTCTGATGACCAAACCATGGCAACAGTCCAAAACTAATATGTACATTGGTTTGACGTTCACCGACAGCCAAATAATAGTGATTGATAAAACTGTGGAAGTGTCAACCTTTAAGCACATCTCTGCAGTGTGGCTTCTCCCATGATGTCGGTCAAATCAATAACCAATAGAAGAGCAACAAAACACCAATTTCCAAAACATTTTCTTTGTTCTCCTTTTCAAGACAACTAATGATCAAAATGAACAATATTCCTTTTTTTTGGCTAATGTCTTTTTTTTTTTCCCTCCACAAACTTCTTTGTGTACTCGTACAAAGATATGGTAATACTTCTGAAGAGTATGTTTGTTTTTAGTAGATCTTGACAGTCTTGTAGTTTGTGGCAACTGTTTAGCAAACTGAGATCCCACAGTGTAACATGGCTTATAGCTGGGAAAATGTTCATATTAGACCAACAAGCAACAATCGTGAAGGACTATTATAAACTGCATTTGGTGCCCTCCGCATTAGTGGTTGCCTGTTGTGTTGCGTGTTTGAGATTTTAGGGGTGGTTTCTTAAGGGTAGGTGTTTGTTTGCTTGGATGTCAGACCTAAATATCAACAGAGTTTCTCAGAAATCACTCACTGCACCTTTAATTTGATGGTATAAGTAGAACCATACCTTGTACTTTTCATTGGCAAACAGAATAGAGGCCCTATGGAATTTGCATAGCGGATTCTTAGGGTCGATGCTAATGGCTCTGTTGAGGGTCTCCAGTGCATGGTCTGATTTCTTCAAAGCATGTTGAACCTGACAGAGCACATGAGAAACAATATGAAGATGCAGCGCTGTTAAAATTCACCACAAACTTTAAACAGTTATGTTTTTTTCATTTATGCATAACAAACAAGTACATAAAGGCTATTCTGATTTACTTACCACTCCGATATGACAGAGTAGCACAGAGCTCTGAGGATTGATGCTAAAAGCTTTCTTGAAATGAATCTCGGCTAGATTAAACTTCTCCTGCTTATAATAAATCATTCCCAAGCCATACCTGTGGTGAGAGACAGAAAGATGAAGTATTTTTGCTTTTGAAATAGCAGGTGGCATTTATAGCCAGACCACTGATTTGTAAAATGTTTTTTTTTTGGTGTCATGTGAAGTAGCATCTCACTTCTAAAGTGACAAAGTACATTTTGAACCATACCAGGCATTGTAGTGACGTTTATTGAGGCGTATAGCATTGCGGAAGCAACCCAGGGCTTTCTCCAGCTCCTCTGTGAGAACCAGTTCATGCCCTAATAGTGTATATGCGTATGCAAAGCTGGGGTCCACCTGGATAGCCCGTGTGAAGAACTTAATGGCGATGTCATGCTCCCGCTGTAAGCTGAAACAGTTACCAACTACACACCAGGGCTGTATACAGATGGAAAAGAGATACGCAACTGAATTACTCAACTGAATAATATTCCAACTAATAATTGCTAAATTGCATTACTACCCTGATCAATTTACCTCTGGTGAGTTTTTGTCCATGTCAGTGAGGTCTTTAGAGAGGGCAGAAAGTGCCACATCCTTCTGTAAATGCCAGAGTGTTGTAGAGTAGATGTCCATACCTTCTACTCGATAGCTCTCTATACGCCGAACTTCTGAAAAAATCCTCTCCGCCTGATTAAACAGACAAAAGAAAAAACTTTTTTTTGTGAGAACAAACAGAAACATTGAAACCTGAAGGTTTTATTACAGTTTTCCACTACTTTACATTATATTTTTAATGCCTCTAGTAACTGATTTCACCTCATTTCTGCAACCCTGACTCACCTGCATGTATTCAGCCAGTTCAAAGTGCGCTCGCCCGATCTGACCCAGCACCCAGCCCGTGTTGTAGTGGTGTGAAGGTAGCTGACTCAAAATGTTAATGGCCTCTCTGCAGTTATAAGAGCAGAGAGCAAGATATCCCCTCCCAATATCCCGCATCAATGTCATCAGCCCATCTGAAGAAAACCACAAACAAATTTAGCAATCTGCTTTAGGGTGTTGCTCAAATTAAATTACAAAAGAAAAATAAGTTGTAGTCTAGAATCTAATGCAAAAAAGCATCAATTACTAATACAAATAATGTACTTACAACGTTTTACTTTCCAATTGAAATATTTTTGGTTTGTGCACAAGTTACACATAAAACTTACACTACACGACTAAAATTTGAGGTTTTGTTTAATAATCCCAAATAGGATTCATTTGCTAAGTGTTTATTTCTTAGAATTTGCAGTTAATTGTTAGCCTTGAATCTGTAATTTAAAGGTTGTAGGTTTGATTCAAAGTAATAATTGTGTCTTATTGTCATTGAGTGAGCAGCTTGTAACATAACTATGAAAGCCTGTAGAATTACTTTTATGTGAAGGACTATACTTTTTTTGTAGCCAAAAAGAAAATGGTGTTAATCTGCACTCATCTTTCTACAGCACATGAATGCAGCAAGTTTAATTTGTCATACAAATAAATGGGATTATTTTAAACTCATTCAAATTAAAAAGTGAGAAAGTCTATAGTATCAAATACTCTTCAAACAAACACTATCATTAATGTCATTTTTATTACCTTAATCAGTTTGTACCAGCATATATCACTATAAGCAGATGCTTTTTTTAAACTAGTGTGGTTACTGAGATGAAAGCACCAAACATAAGTTAGTCTGTTTGCAATCAGTATATTTAAGGCATTTACAAATTTTTGCTTTCCTTTTGAATAAAAAACTATTTCAGCAGCATGAACCACAAGTTGTTAGTTGCAGTTCACTTAACCCCTAAATAAAAAAAAGAAGAAGAAGAATTTTCAGATACCTGCAGCAGCCTTTTGTAGATTAAAAGCCTGGAACTGTGGCGAACTGATGTTGCCTTTGCCCTCCGACATGGATGAATCTAATTTGAGGATCTCGATGCTCTCATTCAGATTAGATGGGGTGATTCCTCCCTTACCCGTTTTCGTTTTAGTCTTTCGGTTAGGAATCTTGGTGGGGAACTTCATTTTCAGCTTCTTACTGTTCTCCTGTTTGGTTTAAACATTGAAATGTGTTTATAAGGCTGTGTTATCAACACAAAAGCCTCATCAACAACGAAGGGAAAATATTCACTCAAGGGTCTCGAGATCTGTTTGGTAACTGACATTCTTCCAAATATCTTCCTTTGAGTTTAGCAGCACAAAGAAATGTATACTGGATTAGAACAAACAACGACAATTATTTTGTGGTGAACTATCCCTTAAAGCACGCGTCAAACTCAGTTCATGGAGGACTGGAGCTCTGCACAGTTTAGTTTCAACCCTAATTAGGGCTGCAGCCCTCCAGGATCTGTGTTTGACACCCCTGCCTTAAAGGTGTTAAGGAGTGCATGCATGAATTTGTCTAAGTGAAACAATACCTTGGCAGTGGAGCTGGCACTGGTGAAGAGTCTTGAGCTCCGCCGTGGCTGCACATTTGGGGGAGCAGCGATGGTTTGGCTTAGCACTTGCGGTGTAGTACTAAAAACCAGAAAGAGAGGTCACCAGAAGGCATCACCGCAGCCATAAGTTGCATGTATAAATGTGTGGCAACGTACCTGGTCTGTGGGGCAGTAGTCTGAGTTTGGATAAAGGGGTTTGGAATGACCTCTCTGCTGTTGCCACTTTGTGCAAACACTGACTTCGTCCCCACTGTTCTGATTCTACTGACGGCCTGAAAATGTAAAATTATTATTATTATTTTTGTCTAAAGTCATCATTTACATATTACGGTCTAAAAACCTCATGAATTGAATTTAGAAAATGTTAACAGTTGCATTACAAACAGAGAGAGATATAAAGTGCCCTTACCAGACAACCCAAAACAGTTATTAAAAATAAAAATAAGATGCAAAATCATGTCATTCAGTGTACTTCATAAGCAAACTTAGTAGGGTGGGAGCGAGGCTTCAGAGTTTATTGCCATATCAGATTTAAATAGCATTGCAATGATATTGCAATTTGGCTAAAGCAGTTTACAAACAGTTTATTAAATTACACTTTTCTATAATACATACGTTTATAACAAAAAAAAAACAAAAAAAACACATCAACAATAAATATTTTATAAGACAAAAAAATTCATAAAAAAGGTTCACATTTAAAATTAAATTCCTTCAAAGTCTCTGCAAATGAAAACCTTTGTACCAATGTACCATCTTACATAGAACTGATTTATTGCTCAGATCTGAACATGTAAAAATGTCATATTCCTAACAATTACAGAAAATAAACTGATGTGCAAACTATTGATCAAGGACTTAAACAACAAAAAATACTGTACATTTAATACAGTTTTAGCAATAAAAACAGTTAGCTACAATTAGACACAAGTACTTTAATAGCAATCTGCTAAAAATAAATAAGGCTTACCTTCTTTGGAGGGCCAGGCGCAGGAGGTGGCTCCATCCCAGTTCCACTATGACCATAACTCTGCAGGTACGCTGGGTCTCCTGGGCTCGGCTCCAGAGGCAAAATTCCAAAACTACACCATTTACACAAAGAAATTAATTACTAGACTGAAATTCTGACACAAGAGATCAAAATTCTGCTAATTCTTCACATCCATAAAGAGAATTAATAAGGTATGTTTGTCATGCCAGCTTCTATAGCTACTTCTGTTGCGAGAATTATTATTTATTTTACAATATATTTTGATAAAAACGGCATTTGTAGGAAAAGGGTTAAAATAGCTTCTAAAACATTTAACTGGATAATTTTTTTTTATTAGACAGAATTAAAGCAAACACAAACCAATTAAACATGCTGGATAGTTAAATGCTTTTACAAATATAGCATGGTAGAGGATCTGCTCCAAGTATTAAAAACCTGTGTCATTATGGAGATCTGACCGGATAGAGAATTTAGAGAGTTTCTTTTACCAACATTATAAATAAATAAAGTAATTGGAACTTGGAGTAGTCTTCTGTGTGGTTAACTGTAAGGTATATTGGTCTTAATGACCAATTAAAATCTCAGGAGCTCATTACCTTGGAGTGAGGGGGCTGAGTGTGGCTGTGCCCCCTAGTAGACAGCGGCCACTCTTGGGTTTGTTCTGAACCTGTTTGGATAAGAGTGAGCCACTACTGCCCAGTGGCACAGAGTCTGGCGAAATGACGGAGGAGTCAATGTAGGACACAGAGGAGTCCGTATTCAGAGAGTACTTGGAGTTAGAAGATTCTAGATTGAGTCGGTTTTGCTCCTTTAGAGAAAGAAATACAAACAAACAATTACATAAAACAAAGATTGAATCGTTTATGTGGACACAAAAATGCTGATGACTCGCAAAACAGCTTTCTGAAATAACCCACAGTCATATGATCATACAAGGGCAAAAAAAGATTGCTAATGATGATTTGCTCTTTCTAGATATACATGTAGTTTTTCTGACATATATGCACACTTCAATAAACTGACAATGCAGGTTTAGGAGTTTACATTTTGGGAAAAGTTACTGCGAGGGGCAAAAAAAATCTAGTTGTGATGATTGGTTTATGTATATTGCCTTGTATAAAACATGAAGGGGATGGCAGACCAGAGGACGGACATACCAAAGTTTCCTGTGGGGTCTCCATTAAGACAGTGTCGACTTGTCTGTGTCCCATGTTGTTACTAGGTGTGTGTGCAGGGCTAATGGGAGAAGGAGGAATGACTCCTCCATTGCCTCCACTAAAATTCTGCAAGGAGGTCAATCTGAAGATTTGCTCCGGATCTGGTCGCTCTCCTGTAGCACAGAGGGCATGATTTAAAGTCACTGTGATTATGCATCTTCTCCTGAGGGAATCCTGCATAGTTTAAGGTTATTCAGAGAAAGACACTTACCGATTTGACATAGTGACTCAAATGGAGACCATAAGAAAGGGTTCTCGCTCATGCTCTTTTGGTAACATTCTGCTCCTTTTGCTATCCGATCGGTTTTGCTGCAAGGCAAAGCAGCATTAGTTTTGTGCATGATCGCCAACAATTTAGTAGCTGAAAATTAGGGCTGCATTTTATTGGGGGAAAAAAAACTGATATTGCAATATTGTGTTTTCCTGCAATATACAATGCATCCGGAAAGTATTCATAGCGCTTCACTTTTTCCACATTTTTGTATGTTATAGCCTTATTCCAAAATGGATTAAATTCATTTGTTTCCTCAAAATTCTACACACAATACCCCATAATGACAATGTGAAAAATACATTTTTTTGAAATTGTTGCAAATTTATATATAAAAAAAAAAAAAAAAAAAAAAAAAAACCTGAAAAATCACATGTACATAAGTATTCACAGCCTTTGCCATGAAACTCTAAATTGAGCTCCGGTACATTCTGTTTCCACTGATCATTCTTGAGATGGTTCAGCAGCTTAATTGGAGTTCACCTGTGGTAAATTCAGTTGATTGGACATGATTTGAAAAGGCATACACCAGTCTATATAAGGTCCCAGGGTTGACAGTGCTTTGACATGCACTAACAAGGCATGAAGACAAAGGAATTGTCTGTAGACCTCAGAGACAGGATTGTCTCGAGGCACAAGGCTGGGGAAGGTTACAGAAAAATTTCTGCTGCTCTGAAAGTTCCAATGAGCACAGTGGCCTCCATCAACCATAAGTGGAAGATGTTTAGAACCACCAGGACTCCTAGAACTGGCCGGCCATCTAAGCTGAGTGATCCGGGGAGAAGGGCCTTAGTCAGGGAGGTGATCAATAACCTGATGGTCACCACTCTGTATGAGCTCTAGCGTTCTTCTCTGGAGAGAAGAACCATACAGAAGGACAACCATCTGTGCAGCAATCTACTAATCAGGCCTGTATGGTAGAGTGGCCAGACGGAAGCCACTCATTGATAAAGGGCACATAGCAGCCTGTCTGGAATTTGCCAAAAGGCATCTGAAGGACTCTCAGACCATAAGAAACAAAATTCTCTGGTCTCTTTGGAGTGAATGCTAGGCGTTACATTTAGAGAGAAAACCAGGCACCGCTCATCACCAGGCTAATACCATCCCTACAGTGAAACAAGGTGGTGGCAGCATCATGCTGTGGGGATGTTTTTCAGCAGCAGGAACTGGAAGACTAGTCAAGATAGCAATGTACAGAGACATCCTGAATGAAAACCAGCTTCAGAGTGCTCTTGACCTCAGAGGCGAGGGTTCATCTTCCAGCAGGACAATGACCCAAAGCACACCGCCAAAATATCAATGGAGTGGCTTCACAACAACTCGGTGAATGTCCTTGAGTGGCCCAGCCAGAGCCCAGACCTAAATCCTATTGAACATCTCTGGAGAGATCTGAAAATGGCTGTACACAGTCACTTCCCATCCAACCTGACAGAGCTTGAGAAGTACTGCATAGAGGAATGGGCAAAAATTCCCTAAGACAGGTGTGCCAAGCTTGTGGCATCATATTCAAAAAGACTTGAGGCTGTAATTGCTGCCAAAGGTGCATCAACAAACTATTGCTCAAAGGCTGTGAATACTCATGTACATGTGATTTTTCAGGTTTTTGATTTTTTATAAATTTGCAACCATTTCAAAAAAATCTTTTTTCACATTGTCATTATGGGGTATTGTGTGTAGAATTGAGGAAATAAATTAATGCATTTTGGAATAAGGCTGTAACATAAAAAAAATGTGGAAAAAGTGAAGCGCTATGAAAACTTTCCAGATGCACTGTATATTGCAATATTAATACAATTTGACTAGATGAATTGAATAGCTCTGTTCAAAAATTTAGATTGATTGGAATAAAAGGCAGTGCATCAGTGGAGTAGATTTTGTAGGGCAGTGCATCTGCATAAAATATAATAAAAATACAAGCATAGGTAAATACAGTAGAGCAAAGATAATTAAAATAAATAGTGCTTTATGGTTTTCTGGTATACAGAATTTAAATAAGCAAAGTAGGAATGGGCAATTAGGTGAAAAGAAACTGAAATTCATAACTCAAAAGCAATTTAATTTCCCCATGTTGGTTATTTAGGTTATTTGTTAATTCTACTTTCTTTTAAAAAAAATATACCATCATGTGTGAACCATGTTTGTGTCTGACTCACCATAAACATATAGGGAGGAAAAATAAATAAAGAAATAAATAAATAAACAAATCTCTCAAACTGCATGTAAATCATATTCTTTGAAGCCGGTTTATTTGGTTTGAGAGGCAATTCAAATGTCAGTGCTCATGTACACTACACATTTTCACTTCAGCAAATCAGTTTGAGTGAACGCAGACAATGTCACTAATATTCAGAAGAAGCCTGACAGATTATTAGTAGAAATAGATCTTTATTTTATTTTAAATGACCTATTACGCGTCAAGCATTACTCACTCACTTTCCTTCTGCTTAATTTCTTTAATTATAATGGGTTGCCACAGCACAATGACCAAAACTTAATGAACTAAAAAGTAAGTTATATATAAAAACGTGAAAATATTTAAATTTACAGATTAAAAAAAAAAAAAATTTAGTTTATCATTTCCAGTTAACACGTATGAATGTATTATGAATGTCTTTTCCTATAAAGAAGCACACACACACTTACATTAGAAAACGATGTCTCACCTTAACTAGTGGTGTATTTACAGCACAAATGATAACACAATGAACTATGAGGGTAAAAAAATAAATAATAATAATAATAATAATAATAATAATAATAATTATTATTATTATTATTATTATACCTAAATAATTACATTGAAATAAAAAAATCATTTCAGTATCAAAATCAAGGTAAAGTGTTAAATTAATCGAGGTTTTGACTTCAGGCCATTTTGCCCAGCCCCAAATCAAATAACATTGTATAGTCTTGATTCTATAAATTAAATACAGTAAATTATAGTTAAAGCTACATAATGCCATCATTTCTTATCAGTCACAGGGCTTAAAACATGCAAATTCAATTACGATTTACTCTATTATGGTTCAACTTTACAGTGACTCTACAAATCATGTATTTCGAACTGTGGTGCAGAGTCAACTATAATCCAGACTTAACGCTGCAGTTCCAGCGATATGACTATTGCGGATACACACATTGTGATAGTGATTGCCCATTCAAAATTTACAACAGGCTGAAAATGTAAACAGAAACCACAACTTTCATATCCAATAATCTTAGATAGAAAACAGTACATTAAACTGGAAGTGTCTAATTTAGAGCTGTCGAGAACCACAGCTTCTGTTTGTAGTGAGAACAAAGTGAGCACAAAAGAAAAACTTGATGCCTGGGCAAATACGTCAATCAACATTTAAATATTACTTGAAGACACTTATTTAAATATCTGCCATGTCCTATATTTCCTAGTGACTCATTTGATGCAATCAATGTCAAGCAAGCAAAACATGCACACGACACAAACTTTTGGATGTGTGCCGAATGAGACACGAGTGTGTGTACAACAGTGCAGTTCCCAGCTTCCCACATGCCACTTTAAATAAATTTGCTTCTTAAAGTTCTATTGAACATTCCTACATCTTGGATGGCCTGATGGTAAAAAGATTAATAGGACACTTTCATTATTTTAGGGTGAGGTATGCCCTGTGAAGCAGTTTATACTAGAATTCAGTACTTCAGTATCAATCGTTGCTGAAAATAAAAATATATATATCTGCTAATAGATGTGGCTTTCAAATGTTTTAATGCCTGTGTATTGGTGCAAACGTTTGATGAAGCAATGATCACTGGAGCCAATGTAAACACTGGCCAATCAGCAGTGTTTAAGAACCTGGTCAACAGCACTCAAATGTTAACAGGTTTCAGTACCGACCCATACGAAAATATGCTTCTTGGACAACCCTACTTTACACAATATCGCATGATTCATTAGAAAAGGAATCTCTCATGTAAGAAAACAAAAGGAGTCTCTGTTACTAAACAACCTGCCACCTGTAGAAGTACTAAATTCAAGCAATCTTACGGTCACTGAGCATATAAAAAAAACAACAAAAAAAAACTCATAACAGCCTTGTCTGCCACTAAACCCATAAAGAGCTTTGGTAGCAGTGGAGTTTTATCCACAAGTTAAACAACACAGCCTCTCACTAACAGCTCTTTGCCCAACAACAACAACCGCAGAATAGATCTTCATAGCTTCACTACGGTTTACTGATTTCAGCAGATCAAGGTTAGAAGCCAAACAAGCTCAACATACCAGTAGATTTGTCCGAGCAATGCCAGAGTGAAGCAGGCCGAGTCTCCAAACTCCGTTATGATGTCATCTTGGCTCTTCTGTTTGTTCAAAACTCCTCCGGTCAGAATCTGTTCTCCCTCTGCCAACCTGATAGAAAATAAATAACAACAATTCAATTAACTCAAAATGACAAACACATTGAAAAGAGCTTCATTAGACATGATAATAGAAGGTGAAGCCATTATGGTAATGAGATTTATAGCTTTAAATTCTATTTATTATTCTAACCAATACCAATCTTTCTATAGTATTAATAGCAATTTAAGCCATCTCACTGGCAGGTGGCTACATTTAAAATTATTTGATGGGTATTAATGTAAAATCACTCTATCGTGAAAGGACAGTTCACAATAAAATGAAAATTGATGCCATTTTCTCACCCTCAAGTCAATCCAAATTCATCAAACTGAGCCTAAATTAAATCAGCATATAAACCCATACACCTCTATGCAAGTTTAAACTGCTTGATTCATCAGTCAAAAATGGAAAATGCTCACCCATTACCACAAAACAACTATAACATCAACGGATTTAAAACCACTTTTGTAAATTCCATATGATGCAGATACTAGGAAAGGAAATCAATTCAGTTTATGACAATTATATGACCTTTAGAATCTTTTATGGCTTATCAGTAATTTGAATTTCAATAGAGAAACTAAAAACCCAGATTTCATTAAAACAACTTCATTTATATTTTGAGAACTGACTCAAGCACTTACACGTTTGAAAAGACATAAAAGTGAGTGATATGACAAAATGCAGCATAAATGCACCACAAGAGATGGGCAGCTGCTTTGATTGTCAATACAACAGTTTGTACACAAACATAGCACAAACTAATAGTACAAAAGCACATCTGCAATTTACTTAACATTTAATGAGTATTTCTCTTTAATATTTACATAAAGGGTTGTCAATTTGCATACAGTAATTGTTTAAACCCATAATTTTATTTTAAATCATGCATTGCAATTTTAGTATAGTAACAGCTATTACTGTAACAGATCTGCCAGAGATGATCACTAGATACACACACTGGGATATGATGGACATGAGTCAAGAGCTATGATTAGTTTGGGAATAATTAGTCATCCATACTTGCTCAGTTCCACACAGCACTTGGCAAGGAGATATTTGCATTGTGGCGTAGTACAGCTGTGTCTTTTCAGGAGGTGGTAGGCCTTGTATGCTTTCCCTGAACGGTAGTAGCACGTGGCCAGCAGGAAGAGTGCCTCTTCTGAATGGACTGACATATGAAAAGAAATGACATTTCAGTATAACACAAATGATGGAAACGATGGAATGATGGAAACAAGGGAAGCAGTACATTAAATCTAGAATTCGATTATAGTAATATTAAAGATAAAAGTCAATTAAACCAATAACACAACTGACAAAATAAATAAAGTCAGCTTCCATTTTGAGTAACAAAAACTTTAAAATGCAATGTTGCTCTGAAAGATGAGGTGAAATGGAGGATGTTGTCTGTCAGTTTGGAGGACGATCTGTGCAATTACCCTCAGCATAGAGCCTCTCTGCCAGGAATACAGCATCTCGGTAGGCGTAGTGGTTCAGAGCATGCCAGACAGCAGCCTATGGACCAAAACAGAGCTTTCATTACTGTCAGCCCATCAAAAGGAGGATGCGTCAAAAAAATGATAAGCCATAGCGCATGATGAATAGTACATAATTTCATTCAAACCTGTCATCAGGTTATCACTTCTCCTCAACATAATTGCACAGAAAAAGAAGCTCTCACACGGACAATTGCACAGCTTTTTAAAATGTATCATGTATATGAAATTATTTGCCATCAATAAGTCACGTCTTAAATCACAGTTTTTGGAAATTGTTTAGTGACGATTTTAGCAAATACAAAGGAGAAGGAAATGTTGACCGACAGATGTAATGCTTGGACAGGAAGCTCATTCTGTTTGGGGACATAGCCAATGTGTATGCATTGCATGTGCATTTGAATTGCTGTCTGACGTTTTAGCCTGACAGACACACAGGTTTAACAGCTGTGCTCGATGAACCGTTGGCTAGCTGTTGTCTGACAAAAACTAATCATTAAACACAAAGCATTTGCCGTTTTAGTTGGTCCTTTATAACACCATACTTTAATACAATAGAAAAAAACGTTGAAATGCATTGTTTTGTTATTTTTTAAGCTCATATACCAGACTAACGTTAACCAGCTACAAAATTGCTATGAAATCACTTCAAATGCACGTTAATGCTACACTTCACATAGTAAACGCAATCTCACAAATTCAGCCGAACAGACATCTGCAGAGAAGTCTTTATACGAAACAACACAATCTCAATAATAAAACAAAATCTCAATAAATCAGGCAGCTGGCTAACCTGCAAGATAACACGTTAGCTCGCTTTAAAACTAGTAACTAACAAACTGCCCCGAGATGACAAGCACCGGGTTTTTACCATAATGGTTGTAATTAAAACGTGAGCAATATATTATGTTTAAGGAAAGGTGTTGACTGAGGTAAAGGGCAGAGGCCGTTAGCATTAGCCGCTAACTGAGGCCGCGGTGTAGCAGTGTCCAATCACCCGGTCTTTCGCGCTGCAATAAAAGTCTTTTCCCGTAACTGCGACCGCCACGGAGCGCTTTAACATTTAGCTCAAATACCTGGACAGGTTCCTGCAACACAGTCATTCCGTAGCCAGGCTCCTCTTCACCCCCTTTTTTTGGTTTCTTTGCTCCTTCTTCAGTCGCCTTCTTAGCTCAGTATCCACTCAGGCCAGAAGTAGCAAAACTAGCTTCGAAGATTTGAACATTCCAACCGTTATCGGCGAATCCGGAAATACCCGAACACAACCGATTCAAATAGACCAATTTGGCCTCGACGTCACGGTTGCATCACCGCAAGCTGCGCGCGCATTGTTGTAGCAGATAAACGGCGTAAAACGGAACTTGTAAAGTGTAAAGCAGGCAAGAAACACTGAAAAAAAGGTTTGTGCTGTTGTATGTTAGAATTGAAATGCAAAAAGCATTGGATTTATTTTATTATACTGACTGACTTAAGTAACATCATTATCTGGATGTATCGAACTTCGTTTATTTCGTGTTTCAAAAATATATAATAACTTTTTTAAACATTTATTTTGATCATATTATTTATGTAAGTGCTGTTCTCTTCAACGTGTCATGGCTGTAATATTTGAACCTACTACTCAATGTGTGATTTACTGTTGTCAAGTCGGCTATGTAGTAGGTAAAAGGTGTGAAAAATTAACTTTAACATTCATTCATTCATTTTCTTTTCGACTTAGTCCCTTTATTAATCTGGGGTCGCCACAGCGGAATGAACCGCCAACTTATCCAGCACATGTTTTACGCAGAGGATGCCCTTCCAGCTGCAACCCATCACTTGGTAACATCCACACACACACACACACACACACACTCATTCACACACATACACTATGGACAATTTAGCTTACCCAATTCACCTATACCGCATGTCTTTGGATTGTGGGGGAAACCGGAGCACCCGGAGGAAACCCACGCAAACACGAGGAGAACATGCAAACTCCACACAGAAATGCCAACTGACCCAGCCGAGGCTTGAACCAGCGACCTTCTTGCTGTGAGGCGATCACCGCCACCGTGCAGCTCTTGAACTTTAACAGTAAGAATAAAATACTCCAAAAAGCTGTAGCATTGATTTTGCTCTTCTTTAGGAATGAAATGCCTCTTGTAAGACAATGTAAACACAAAATGTTTAAAATCCACATATGTTCTGTATTGCAGAATGAAAAGAACAGTGTACATGAAAGTGCTTTTGCCTGTTTACATTATCAACATGGATCTATAACCTTTTAATTATTACACTATTGAAAAATAAATAGTTTTTATCATTGGTACAGTAAATCATCTTGGCATGTGACAAATTGAGTGCAGGTCAGGAAACCTCCCCTTTTCTAAGAGTTAGTTCGTTATTGTAGGACAACCGGTGTACTGCTGGCAAACACTTAAAATAATTGGAGAAGGTGTACGATTAATCCACATCTAATCTGATGCTAGTACTGACATTTGACATTACAGAGCTGTCACTTTCTGCCCCCAGTTCAGCTTCACCCACAAAACAGTTGATCTCTGTTTACAAAAAAGGTCAATATAGGCTACCATTGATTAGAGATCAGTGGTCTATACACACTTTATTTACACCCTGAGTTGTAATTAGTTAATTAGAAATATTTTTTGCCAATGTACAAAAATTTGTCAAGTTTAGACAGTTCTGATACAAATTTGTCTTAGCTTTGACCAAAAAAAAAAAGGCAAAAAAAACAACAATAGATACAGTCATGTTTAGTCCTGTCCAGCTGGTCATCATTTACTCATTTGTCATCATTTACTCATACTCATCCACTTTTGTTCCAAACCTGTTTGAGTTTCTTTATACTTGTTAAACACAAAATCTTTCCCTTCAAAAAGATCAAATGTGTACTTAACTGGAAAATGCTGCAAGTTATCAAGATGGGCATTTAGTCTACATGTCTAATAAGAAACTGAATACATGTAAGCATGTTATCTTTGTGAAAAACAAACAACTAGCATTTATAAACTGCATGTTGTCAGTAATAAATTAATAATTACTTAAAAAATTAGCAAAGGTCACTGAACAGGAATGATTAATGTAATAAAAATTCTACATCATAAAATGTAATCAATAAAAATGTTGATTGTCAAAAACACTGTCAAAAATAACTGTAAATTAGTAGTTTTCCGTATTTTGTGATTCATGTTTTTATTTACTTTTATTCTTACCCATTTATTTATGCTTTAAATTGCATTATGGGACCTTGATCTTTCTTCCAAACAACTTTTAACCTTCAAAAGTAAAAAAAAAAAAGACTTTTTAAAAATAGTTTAAAGTGATGTATTGTCTTGTACAAAAACCTTGTAATAAACTGCCAGTACATTATCTGTTCTTTTACAGCATTATTTCTATCTATATTATTTCTTATACATTTTCTTTAACTACTAAAATGTCAATTAAAGTAACTTTGTTAATCTGTAGAGTTTAATTTTCAACATCAAAAGTCGACAGAGCAGAGATCAAGCTCCCATAATGAAATTCATTCATTCATTCCTTTTTTTTCCGGCTTAATCCCTTTATTAATCTGCAGTCACCACAGCGTAATGAAACGGCAACTTATCCAGCATATGTTTTACGCAGCGGATGCCCTTTCAGCCACAACCCATCACTGGGAAACATCCATACACACTGATTCACACACTGTGGACAATCTTAGCTTACCCAATTCACCTATACCGCATGTCTTTGGACTTGTGGGGGAAACCGGAGCACCCGGAGGAAACCCACGCAAACACGGGGAGAACATGCAAACTTCACACAGAAATGCCAACTGACCCAGCCGAGGCCAGCGACCAGCGACCTTCTTGCTGTGAGGCGATTGTGCTACCCACTGCGCCACCTCATCGCCCCCATAATGAAACCGTAAATAAACAGAAAACACTTGTAAATCACAAAATAAAGAAACTGTTGCGTAGCGGATGATTTTTTTTGTACAGTGTGTAGTTTAATTAGGAATGTTTTGTAGGAGTATTTTAAAATGTAATTTAATAATTACAGGTATAGCATTTATTTCTGATTACATGTTATCAGTTACTATGGTTATGAGTATAATCCCATGTGACAAATTTCATATACATTTTTAGTGGAGCAAGAAGAAAAATTAAAGATGCAATATGCACCTAAACATAAATCATCACATGATGTATCCCCAAATAGATGTCTCCTCAGATAACTTCCCCTCAGGGAACATTCAGTTAATATGATGTATGTATTGGCCCGAATCCTGTAAGTATCAGACTGAACTGCTCATGCATAAAATATTATTGAAGGGTTTTGAATGCAAATGAAATTCTTTCACTAACTCTCATTTTAGGGACATGAAGGTTTCATGATGACTTTGGGGTTCTTGTTTGTTTTTATTTGATTTGTTTTATTTTATTACCCCATTATAAAAGAAGATACGATTTACAATTTTATACTCTTAATGAAATAATATAACTTCCCCTAGATAAACAACGACTAAACACAGCATTTATTTTAACCAATTACTTATGAATTGAAATCAGTGGTTGGCAAATTAATGAGAAAAATAATGCTTAATTTGCAAAAACAAAACAAAAAATTGTGGTTTTAAAATAAGTTGGAAAGTTAATATCAATTTTACATTGTTTTTATTTAACGAACTAAATATGATTGAAACATGAACAATTTTATGGTTCACGCTGCTTTAACCAACATCAAATTCCAATAATTATGGGACAAGGGAAAAAAAAGATTTTTTATTTTTTTTCCTACATACAGTTCATCTGACAAAAATGCAACGTGTTGTTTGTCAGGGCAATATGAACATGCCCAGTGGATGCAGAGCTGCTCCATTAGATGGCACTAGTGTTATTCATAATGCATATCCTCTTCTGCATCAGTCTTTGCTGACACTTCTGAATCCTTTATATGATGGAATCTGTTTTTTTTTTTTTGTTTTTTTTACAAATAACGTGACAAATACAGACATTTAGCATTTTAAGTGTATGCATTTTTTTTAGTTAGCACACATAAAGGAAAACACACTGCATGATATGGCACAAAATTAATTTTTATATTCTAAAGGACATACAGTGGCAGTATATTTTTATTTAGTAATTTAATTAAACTGTATTTCCCAGAGATGGGTTGCACCTGGAAGGGCATCCGCTGCGTAAAACATATGCTGGATAAGTTGGCGGTTCATTCCGCTGTGGCGACCCCAGAAAGGGACTAAGCCGAAATGAA
Source organism: Danio choprae (assembly GCA_903798125.1). NCBI lineage: Eukaryota > Metazoa > Chordata > Actinopteri > Cypriniformes > Danionidae > Danio > Danio choprae. The sequence goes on along the minus strand of CAIGQW010055694.1, from coordinate 8,632,295 downwards.
AATGAATGAATTAATTAATTAATTAAACAGTATACATTATAAAGTGTTTGGTTAAAAAGTACTGATATTATTGCATTACATATACATTTGATCATTTAGCAGACGTTTTTGTCCAAAGTGGCTTACAATTGAGGAGGCATTCTGCGATTCAACAAGAAGAGGCAATATACACACAAAAAGTGCTAATTATGCAAATGAACTGTTTGTGCTCAGAGAATTAAGTGCTAGAGTAAGGAGGGAGAGTGATTTTTATTTATTTATTACAGAGGATTAGTTTTTTATTTATTAGAATCTAAAATATGAAACTAAATATAATGTACATACTATAAGAAATGGGATGATATCGTTGAATGGTGTCACTATTTTCTGTAATAATTTCTTTTATTTACACATTTTAGCTGAAATGTCTGTAAATATAACATATATTTAGGCCAGTAGGGTCAGTAGGCATTTGTGTGTGGAGTTTGCATGTTCTCCCCGTGTTCGTGTGGGTTTTCTCCGGGTGCTCCGGTTTCCCCCACAGTCCAAAGACATGCGGTACAGGTGAATTGAATAAACTAAATTGGCCGCAGTGTATGAGTGTGAATCAGTGTGTATGGATGTTTCCCAGTACTGGGTTGCAGCTGGAAGCACATCGGCTGTGAAAAACATATGCTGGTTAAGTTGGCGGTTCATTCCGCTGTGGCGACCCCTGATGAACAAAGGGACTAAGCCAAAGGAAAATTAATTAATGTTTTAAGTATAAAGAAATTAAACTTTTCAAAATAACTGGTAAAACAAACAAGACCCATGCTTTGACATTTTATTAGATTCTGCAATAAATTTACGACTTTGACATTTTAAAATTTAGCTGTTTTATTCCACTTTTATGTTGCCTTAAGAAAACCTTTCCAGAAAATTTGAAACATTTGAAAAAAACGTTTGTATGCTTATTTACCATGTGTAGCACATTGCTAGCATGAATGTACATGTTGTAATCATGTTTTAAAATGTTACATGCTTTAGCATAGCACTAGCATGTTTCTAGCATTTACCGTGAGCATAAACTTGGCTAGTTATTGGATTTACTAATTTAATACAGATATATAGCAAATAAAAAAAAGTGTTTGTTAGTCTTTGAGTCTACAATATGCACTGATGAAAATTATGATTTACTACAGAAAAACAAATGTAATGTCTAATTTGCATCTAACACAAAATGCAATTTTATTATAACTCCATGCAAGCCTATAGAAATTAAACCTTGAATTTGTATTTTACATTGACTTGTTTGTTATGTTTACAATGATTCTTTGGAAGAAGAAAATACCAAAGTAAAAAAAAAAAAAAGTCAAACTTACTCAACTTGTGTTCCCATCATGCACTGAGAGATTTAGCCTTTTCACGTTTTCCCAGTGATTTTTCTTTTGCTGTAACTTGGCATTTTATAACATAGGAGCTTTTTTTTATTGACACATTCATATTAAAAACAATGACTTTTACCCCATTGTGTATTGTCTGTGAGATATTGAGATATCTGCATTCAGCTAGGTACCTCATCTCATTTGTGTTGGTATGTTATTGTAAGAAATCTGCTGTTTTTTAAAAATGTTTTTTAGATAAAGCAAAGAAAATCAGTACCACATTCTTTGAGTAAAATGTACAAACAAAGACAGTACAATGTACAGTACTTAAAAAACTAAGTATTTCAATGTATATGTGAAAAGTATAAATTACTCAACAAACTATTTTACTTTTACGTAAAAGTTAAATAACATACGTTTTTTTATATATATATAATTTTTTAATCCATTCGGCTAATCTCCAGGTCTGTTGGAAACACTTTTAGATCATTGAATCAGATAAGACTATTAGCAACTCGCTTAATAATGACCAAAGAGTTTTGATAATTTTTCCTATTAAATCTTGACTCTTGCGTAGCTGTGTACTAAGATCGAAGAAAAAATTAAAGTTGCTATCTTTCAGGCTAATATGGATCTATACACTCATTGTGGTGTAATAATCAAGAAACTTTATTATTGTGCCTGCTGCAGCCATGGAATGGGAGCAAAGTTCCTTGATTATTATGCTAGAATATGATTATAGTATAGAGTAAGAGTCAAAGTTGCTAATGGTCTAATCCGATTCATTGATCTTCGCTAAGCTAAGCTAAAAGTGCTCCCACCAGACCTAGAGATCTGCTGAATAAATTAAAAATGGATAAAACTCAACAAAGTGTTTTTTTTTTACTTATAATTAATATACTTAAAATATACTTAAAAATACTAAATGGAAAAAATGCAAAAAAACAAGTCAAAACATCCTGAAAGCCTGACCTGTTTTATAGTTTAAAAGAATTTAAAAATTAAGCCTCAGAATAAAAATAAGCTTCAAGATTAGATGAGAAGGTTGGCTTTTTGTGTTTCTTAAGAGTCCATATATACACTGACAAATGTTTTTTATACCGTCTGTTAAAGCATTCCTCTGCTCCAGGCTTTTTTCGGGATTGACACATTCTCTTGGGTCTAATAAAAGCTTAATGAAAGTTCCTTGTAGGCTGAATGAGTATCTCAGATTCTGCGCTCTAAATTTACTCTCCTCCGTTAAAGTGACACACTTAATTGATTGCGCATTGGGATGAACTCCAGCAGGCGACTGAGGACACTGGGACACCAGCACTGATGATGTGACAGGCTCAGCTGGGATGATGTGACACTGGGTCGATAAGTAATTTAGCTCTGGTATGGTTAGCTGCTGCTGCATTTACAACATTTAGATAAAGCAGTGCTTCTAGGTCTGCTTCGGTAATGCACACTGTGAACATGAGCCAAAACCAATGCAATTCTGCTCTGTGTTGGATTTACAATGAAGCTGGACGTCAAGGGTATTGCAGATCACAACAGTTTGCACTAAGCACTAATAATTATATATATTATATATATATAATTATTAGTGCTTATAATTATTAATAATTATAGAGCAAATTCTACATTAAAAAATTCATTCATTCATTCATTTTCATTTCGGCTTAGTCCCTTTATTAATCTGGGGTCGCCACAGTGGAATGAACCGCCTAAAAAATATTTTGATATATTATAACATAACATTAACCATTAAAATTTTTATCACTTTCCAAGCTAAGAATATTATCTGGATCTTTAGCAATTTTTATTTTTATTTTTATCTTTATCTTTTATCTTTGTTTTATGATTGCAAAACAAATACAATATATTTAAACTATTACCATAATAAACTATTTAATGGTAAATAAATTGTTACATATATTTTTTTTAACAGATTATAAATAATAATAATAATAAAAATAATTTTTTTTTTCAATAATTGCTTTTAATTAATCTCCAGATTTATTTAAATCATCAAAATATGATAAATGTTGTTCAATAATGGGGGGAGAAAAATACGCTATACACATAAATAAACTATAATATTTAACTAACAAATTATTTGGGCAAGTCAAAATAAAACATCATGTACAGTAATATGGCTTTAAATTATGCAAGAAATGCATGCCAAAAACAGCACTAAGGAAAAAAGTATTCAATATCATTCATTCCTTTTTCTTCAGTTTAGTCCCTGATTTATTAGGGGTCGTCACAGCAGAATGAACTGCCAACTACACTGGCATATGTTTTACGCAGCGGTTGCCCTTCCAGCCACAACCCAGCAGTGTGCTGGGAGAAGTATGCAATATTGTCTATACATATTTTATTGTATTCATTTTTCAGCTTTCCTCCTGCACATTCCTTGGTAAGCATGTTTCCTTATGTTATTGCACAAAATGGAAATGCAGAGCGCTTACAAATGTTTTACACTCTTGAAGCACAGCTAATAGGCTTAGAAAAATAGGCTACATCAACATATTTTAATAAAGGGCAAAGATATAGATTTTCATAAAACCTAGACATCACTATTGACCACTATTTGTTAATTAAAAATAAAAACAAATTTTTTAAATAATAAATAGTAAATTATATTTTTTCCAATGGTTCTTCAGAAGTGGGACAAAACAGGGGCAAAAAAAAAACTAAAAACAACAATCACAACAAACAGCGAGTATTGTTTTAAAAGCTTTTTCAAGATTCACATTAATTTAAATTTTTTGGAGATTCTGATTTAAGAAATTCTGAAAATGTCTAATATTTCCCTCATATTTTATCATCAGTTTTTAAATATACTAAAACTATAAATCTTACCAGAGCCTGTGTGACACATGATGTACGCAGAGGTGGACTGTGCTAAGCGTAAAAGCTAAGAGTAAAAACAGCACTTAGAGTGGTTTTATTTGTCTGATGGTGTTGATTTAAAATGCAGACACAACTTTAAAATCTTATAAAACGTGCATGCATCATTGAAAAACACCCTTGCTTTGATTTGATATATTAATAAGTGTCGCTTTTAATAAAACAAGCTCTTTATAAAAGAATATAAATGTATGTTTTTATCTATTTAATTGCATGACTGAACCTCTCACCGTGGATGCACAATTTTACTTGTAGTGAGAAGAATATAAGTCATATAAAGTTAAATTGAAGGGGGTACTTGATTTATAACTGAAAATAGTTTCTTTTTTAAACCTAATAATTGTTGGACAGGTATTGGTGCACAGTTTTTTTTCCCTATGATTCAAGAGTCAGTGATTTCTTTATATACATAATAATTAATCAAATCAGAAATTTTTGAAAGCACAATTTTCTTTTTTTACCATATTCTTGTAAATTTCCATGTTCCTTAGGTAAAGTGGTAAATGACTCCACATTTCACTTGGTGGCGCTGCAGCCCCATGCTGTGCTCAATCTGATGACTCATGGATTCTGAAACTCAGCTTGTAAGTGTAATGAAACATGTTAGTGATTACAGCTTTATGTATTCTTCAAAATCACTGCCTCCAGGGCACATGGACTTTTGGGAGGAGGAGGAGGAAAATGGCTCGCTGATTTTCATTAAGGTTTGGGATAAGTTCATCGGCACACTGTTTTTGATTTCAATCTGCTTTCTCCTAAAAACTAATGACATTTTCTTAACCAAATTTGCAATGATATGGCGGTTGACAGAGGTTCAATGATGGCATTTATGATGCATAATCAACAAATCAATTTCAGAAAAACAACACTGATTCACAGGAAATGTTTGCATTTCATCAAGTTTTTTCTTTTCTTTTCTTTTCTTTTCTTAAATGGACAGTTTATTTAGAAATTACAGATGCAAAGCCACTCATTTCATTAAAGGTCTATATAGGTATATTTCAGATTTTCGTTAATATTCTGGCTAATTTAATAATGTTGTCAGCTGCCAAGAAATATGTACATTGAGCCAAAAAAGAGAGAAAAAAACAAACAATCCCCTCCCCCCAAAACGGCAAGCAAAACTTTAACAAGAACGTAACAGTGAGTTTTAAAGCAAAAAGCTCAAATTCTCGTAAAACTGACATCATTAATTTAACTTTCAATTTAAAAAAAAGGAGTTGACTACTACTGTTAAGTTCTGTTCAGTTTTGTTAAGGATTTCACCATGTTTAAATGACAAAGATCTCTGCAGTGTGGAAAATGTAAGAAAAAAAGGATGTCTGCAAAAACTGCCTGGTCCTGGAAAGGGGCTGGGAGAACCATATGAAAAACAGTGTTATTGTTCAGAGATGTTTGATGTTGCATTACCATCGACTTGCGCTCCCCATGAGAAGCTCTTTTTTTTTAATCCGATGCTGCAGATGATATTTTCCTTTTCAGACCTAGAGAATAATGGCCTAAATTTGGTCCCAGTAGCGTTTGTTTATGCTGCAGAACATCAAACAAAAGTAAATCAATTAGTGAACAAAACCAGCAGTAATAAAAGACATATTTTGCATCAGATCTAATCATACTGAGATATAGCAGATCACTTCTCTGTATGCACAGGACCGTATGTCTTGGTAAAAACAGTACAGTAAATGTGGCTTTACTTTTGCTCTCTTTGGTTTTTCTTTGAGCTAGTCATCCATTCATGGGAAAGAGGTATTAATCTCAAATCCATATGCTGTGAGTGTGGGCTATTTCAGAGCATAATAAAACCAGCAGATCCATTTCTTCCCACGCCAGGCTCTCTTATTCAGCTGGCCAGAGCGATCGAGGCCCAAACCGTCTGCTACACTCCATGCTGCCCCCTGTCCCGTCTATCAGTAATAGCTTCTGTTCATCAACTGAGTGCAACACGCTTCTGTCTACACTCTAAAAAATTCTGGTTTATTTTAACCCAAGATTGCATACAATATGGACAATGTGTTTTCAGTTGCTGAAATTTTTAAGGCCTGGATATATTCCACGCTTTCAGAACTTTTGTTAATATTGTGGCTAATTTAACAATGCTGTCACTAAGCCAAAAAAGAAAGAAAAAAATTAATAAATATCACAATCAATTCCCCCAAAATGGGAAGTCCCAAAAAATATTGTAAAACTGACACCAATAATATTAATTTAACTTTCAACAATAATAGTTACTTCTGAGTTCTGTTCAGCTTGAGTTCTGTTCAGTTTTGTTAAGCATTTCACCATGTTTAAATGACAAAGATCTTTGCAGTGTAGAATGTATATACTGCTGTCTACACTCTAAAAAATCATGGGTTATATTTTTATGGCCTGGTTAGAAATATTTTTTATGGCTTGTTTTTAATCAGCCAGAATTTAAAAATAATTTGGCTTTAAACTTTTATTTTGTGGTCTTTCATTTGTTATTGTACTGAGTGTGTTCTTATATCTTTCTATTTATTTGTATGTACAGCACTTTTGGCAACCCTGGTTGTATAAATGTACTTTAAAAATAAACTCAAAATTCATATTTAGTTAAAAGAATTTAACACAGAGGTAAGATTTGTTCATATTTTACTCACATTTGGTTTGGAATAATCCAGCATATGAAAACACAGGATCCTGAAGCTGTTTGTGGCAGCAATGGCATAGAAAAAAAAAATTGTAAAATTTGTTCAGTTTTAACCCTCGTGAGTTTAAACCCCATTCAAAATTGTATACTCTATACCTGATTACCAATTAGAAATTTTTTTTATTATTCGAATGTTACTGTTATTACTGCATTTACCACTTTATGATAAAGGAGTTTAAGGGGAAAAGGTCAAATGTATTTTTTTAAATATGGAAAAAGTTAACACAAATATAACTTTTGAAAAAAGTTGAGAAAGTATTTTTGACACCAAATGGAACTCCCCAAAAAAGAGTATTTTAAAGGTCTTATTATACTGTACTTGCAAAGCTTTTTGCCTTTCAATAAACTGTAGTTTTTCTTAATAGTGTAGTAGATTTGTTTAGACAATTGATTATTTAAAACGATAATTTAGCTTTTAATGATAATTTAGTGTGAGTGTGTGTGTGTGTGTGTGTGTGAGAGAGAGAGATACTTTAGATTAATTAATGTGTGTATATAAGCAGTTAGTTATTTATAGTTTTAATTATAAAACAGCATTATTAAGGGCAGGGTTTATTCAGTTCAAAAGACTGACTTTACTTGAGAAGTAAATTTCTTTTTAAAGAATTAATCAGTTGAGTCTCTATGCAGTGCCTGATTTCGGTCAGTCATGCTGTTTGTTTTGTTTTTCAAAGTTATCAAGTTCTTGAAAAACTTTTTCACATTTGAAGATTAATTAATATGGACGACTTAAATTATATAAGGGAAATGAAATAGAAGTGTTATTTAGTCATGCAGTCAGCAATGACCTGTGGAGGAGGAACCATGAGTGCCTCTTATTCAGTTTTACATCCCCACACGAGTCTCAGTGGCCACTTTTTTTTAATCACATCAGTCTGTTCCGTTTTACAATTCACATTAACAGCTGGGAAATCAAGGCCAAATTTCTTAAACGAAAATTAAAAGATTAATCAGTTCTTATCATAATAATCGTCTGCCAGCTATGAATTCACTGAGGTCCAGACCTTTGTAAATTTAGAAATTTGTTCTTTGAATAAAAAATAAATAAATAAATAAAAATCATCCTGCTGACTACATTCATGCCGCTGCCTTGTTGCCAGATCTAGTTTTATCAGAATTGCATTGTTGGACTAGTGTTAATAAACTAGTGAGTGAAAATCAATGTTGGGTAAAGTTACTTTTAAATATGTTACAATCTTAAGTCTATCTTAATCCTAAAGTATCCTAAATAAGTAACAACTTTAATTACACTATAACTACTTTGTGCATTGAGGCTGGTAAAATTTCTTGTTTTAAATCAGTTTGTCAACTTTTTACAAAAAAAAGTTAATCGTTTACTGCAAACTCACTCTGAATGAATCAACTCATGAATTAACTCATGATAGTTGTTGTTTACTTAAGAATATATGCATATCTATGAAATGTAATAAAGAAAAATACTTTACACATATATTTTATATACAATATTTCATTTTGTAATTAATATTTACATAAAGTACAGATATTTACATAAAGTACAGACATGCACAGTAAAATGCACAGTAGTGAAGTAAAATATTTAAAAAAATATGTCCATCACTGAAAATCATAGTTTTTAGTTTACACATACAGAGACAATAATGAAACCCATTTTAGAGAGTTAAACCACCATTATCTTGTAAATTAGCAGCCATGAATGCACCATTGAGAACCAAGGACAATTTTCTGTCTATTTGGCCCTTTAGTTTTTAAAAACACTTACTATTCAGTTGAATTTTGCTTACAGGAAAACTAATCTCTACAATGTTAGCTATACATAACATTATATTTGAACAGAAACTTCATATTTAAGCTATGAGTTCATTATCATAATGGAACTTAATGATATTCATAAATGTGTATTAAAAACATCCCCAAAACAGTGCTTAGGTCTCGCATTGTTATTAATTATTCAGTAAAACAGCCAATGGCAAGTCTCCAGCAGCAGACCTTTTCAATATTTATATTTTTTGTTTTAGCAGTAATTATTTATTAATATTACAATATGCTGTTTGGCTATTGGACACTGCCTACATATACATCATACAGTGCAGACCTACAGTATGCATACAGTACTGTATGATTTGTGTAGCATGCTTTGCTTGAGATTTAAAAATGTAATTTTGGTGGAGACAAGCAACAATGTTTATCAAGCGAAATGCAAAGCTCTCAGGAGATTAAACACTCACAGATTTTGTACTGTGATATGTACTGCTTTCATTGTTTTGTTGTTGGTGGAACTAAAGAGCTGTGAGTCTAAAAGCTATCATAGTAGTTAATTTATTTCAGTTTTTGTATATTTTCTTGGTCTCCTCTTATTTTTGTTGAATGTCTGTCAGATCATAAAGAGTGAACCCAATAATGAAAAAATGCCCCCTTAAAATGCATCAGATCACAAGAGTCATTTGTTTCGGAATCAGATTGTTTTTGATTTACTAAAACTGATAAAAGCCATTCGCCAAACTGTAACTGCTGAAAAGTGTCTTTTCTTGGAAGGCTCTTAAAAGTGTGACATGACAATTTTTCGTCCGTCTACTTGGACGACCCAGGTTACCAGAGTAAAAGTTTGGAATGATAATTTTTGTGGCACATAATGTCATTATACAGCAAGCAAATGCCATTTAATGGCAGTAACAGACAATCATCTTGTGTTATACAACACACCTTCTCAGTTTGAACATATGGAGTGACAGATGTAAAGATGAGGATGTTGTCCAGCGAAGTGAACCAATAGTTTGCAGCACATGCAGTTTTTTAATGATGTCACTGAGGAATTAAGTTTACTTATTGGGTTAAACCTGATTATGCAGTGCCCACCTGGGTCTCAGAGGCCATTTTACGCCTGTATAGTGTGTTTTAAAAGCTGAGTAAGCACCCACACACATACACAAGGGAATTAGCAGATGCTCACACAAGCTCGGCTCACTAAAGTTCTCCAATTACCTGAATGTAACTACAGTGAAGTGTTTGCCGAGGCTTCAAGAGCATCTTACTGATGCAAAAAGCTACTTCCGCCATGCATAATGTTAACATCGCTGTGCTGCTAGAGGAAATTGGATTGTTATTGTGTATATATTTTGTAAGGACCTTACTGCTAAGAACATCTGGTTGTCTTACAAAAAGAAAAAAAATCATAAAAAAACAAAACAAAAACAAAAAACAAACAAAAAAACACAGCAGTCTGTAAAGTTGCTTATATCATCACTAGCAGGTTCTTAAGGATTAAAAATGTGTAGTTGCAAGTACATCTTAGGCCCCGTTTACACTGCCAGTTAAATGTGACCCAATTCCGATTTTTTGCTCATATGTGACACGGATCGGATCAGTTCTATGACCGCGTAAAGACAAAAAAAGTGCATGCATTCGGATATTCAGATATTGGTTTCAGGCCTCCTTCATATGTGGAAATAAAGCAAATATAAATTGGATATGTGACAATGCGACTATCATGTAAACAGGCAGATCGGATTTATTGAGGCATTCCGTTTTGTACGTCATTAAACTTGCAACAATGTGGTACTTCTCCGCGGTTTAATGACGTAGAAGGATAAGCATGTGTGGAGACGGCGACATGGTAAACAACAACAACAGAGGAAACATGTAGGAGGAAAGTGGTCAGTTGCCACAATTTGCTCCCATCAGACCTGAGATCTCTCTCGTACCCACAAATTCTTCTGAATGGTGGAGGACACTATATATAAACCATAGGCGCAAGTTGCGATGACGGCCCTTTCCCTCCTCCTCTGCCTCAAAATCATTTTAAAGTTGGCCGAACTTCGCATATTTCGCAGCGTTAAAAGCAAGACAATTTCTTCCATCGTAGCTAGTGTGCCGCAGATGCTAGAACCCGCCTTTACGCATGCGACGTCGTAAATTGTATGGCAAGTGTAAACATCGGATATGGGTTACAATTAAAGGACGTGTAAAAGGACAGGCAAAAAAAAATTAGATATAGGCAACAAATCGGAATTGGGCAACAAGACCTGACAGTGTAAACTGGGCCTTAGGCTCAACAACTTGCACTCCTGGGCAATTTCTGTCTCAAGCCTAGTTCACACTACATGACTTTAAACATTGGCAGATCACTGTGCATTTCACACTACATGATTTGATTTTGTGTCTTTAAATCGCTGTGGTGCACTAGTAAAGGATCCACAATAGGGGGGGTCACACACCACATGACAACAACTTGTCTCCCAACAGCTCAGTCAAGCTACCAAACCACAGCCAATGAAATGTTGAGAGAGGAGCCGCAGACAAAACTGAATATTATTGGCTGTTTGTGTGCTGTGGATAGATGTGGCTTTAACACTAGAACTACCAAGGCAGTCAGAGAGTTATTAAGTTTTGTAATTTAATACCTTTGCAATAAAACTCACATTTTTGATGATGATATACAATCAATAATACCCTGACTTTTCCTAAATATCTGGGTATTTCTTTCTAACATTGTTATTTTTTTTTAAATTACAAAACAGAAAAGATCTGATTATTTCCACCTTTAATTAATAGCTACTTTTTGCAACTTTAAATATGCGTGCCTTTTTTGCCTAGCAACTTCCTGCTAACACAAACATAACTTTCTGATAGAAAATTTTTTTAGCATAAGCATGTCTAGTAGCTTAACTACATATTTATAGGCTGTATTACCAAAAAGATAATATTTTTAGGGTAGGCTAATGGTGTCATAAATTATGATGTCATAAATTTTAATATCTCAATAGAAGCTTTGAATGTAAATATGACGTGACAATATGAAGTCTTATATGAGAACAGTCAAAATGAATGCTGGTAATTCTAATAGTTCCACTATAACTAGAATTCTAGTTCCACTGTTAATATAGCCAACTCTCATGTCCATGTTAACACAGGATGACGCGAGTGCATCGATGCCCATTCTTCCCAATCAAATACATTTCTGTTGAGCTCCTGAACACAGCGGCCATTCAGCTGCTGATATGCTCTCTCATTGGCTGCATAGTCACTACATCTGACCGCATGTGGGGTCGAGTCAGCCGACTGGTCTGGAATATTAAGCATGCCAAATACTTAATTTTCATCTGCAAGGTGTTGGCAATGTGTCAGTGAGCCTCTTTGATGTGTTGTTCAGTAGTTCACACATAAAGACTCCAGATTTTTAACTCCCAAATTGGGTTCAAATCGGGCTTGTAGTGTGAACTAGGCTTAAGGCAACTTCAAACACTTATGACTGCTTTTCAGACGACCACAAGCCGTTTCTTGTGCAGAATTAACTATAGAACTCACTGTTTCCTTTAAAGCTGCTAAGTGTAAGTGTTGATTCGATAAAAATAAGGGTCTAAAGTTAGGTCTCAGTTAATCGAAGGTGATTCTAATGTGCATGTTGTTAGTAAAGCCGGTTCTACTAAATCTCCAGTCAGATGAAGCAGTATTTACTACACAGAACTGGGGTTCACTGAAAAAATGACACAAAATAAAACAATAATAGATTTAATTGGACAAAATTACATCAAGATAAATATATCATAAATACAGCTGTTTGTGTTGCTTATATGAACTACGGCTCTGTGTAGTAAATGCATTAAAAAATTTAAATGTAATAACGTTTTTTATTTGAGACACACAGCATGTCATGCATGTACTGAGCTCTTGTTATTCTGCCATCCAGATTTTCATTCTATTCATTCATTCATTCATTCATTTTCATTTCGGCTTAGTCCCTTTATTAATCCGGGGTCGCCACAGCGGAATGAACCACCAACTTATCCAGCATATGTTTTACGCAGCGGATGCCCTTCCAGCTGCAACCCATCTCTGGGAAACATCCATACACACTCATACACTACGGACAATTTAGCTTACCCAATTAACCTATAGCGCATGTCTTTGGACTTGTGGGGGAAACCGGAGCACCCGGAGGAAACCCACCCCAACACAGGGAGAACATGCAAACTCCACAGAGAAACGCCAACTGACCCAGCCGAGGCTCGAACCAGCGATCAGCGACCTTCTTGCTGTGAGGCGAACGTGCTACCCACTGCGCCACTGTGAGGCCCCGATTTTCATTCTATGGCAACTATAAAGTTGGCATGAAATCAAATTGGACTCTTTTCATTTTTATATGTAAGATAGTAGTGCCTGTTATAGACAATGCACTTCATTATTTTGTAAAAAATATATATTTTGCCCTCATTATCTTTATTCAGCTACCATAACCTTCCCTCCCCCCTCGAAATGACTTCACTTCTGGTCACATGGAATGCCTTTAGGGCGGAGCTATCAGTGCGTATCTCGTTTCTGTCCTGTCTTTGGGAGACAGTGGTTTGAACGAATATGATACAATTCCGTCTGTTAATAGCTCACTGTCATAATCACTGGGCATCTGAAAAACGTCTGCATCAGAGGGTTATTTCGGATGGACAGTAATCCTCCACAATGGTTGTTGCTAGAAGGGATACAGCTGTGGCTAGAAGTTAAAGAGAATTATTTATGTTATTTATTAAATTACCCATTAATTGTGTTTTATTAACATCGACCCCCACCCCAACCCTAAATCTACCCCTCATAGTAGCGTAAAAACAGTAAAACGAGAATTATTTATATTATTTACTCAATTACCCATTACATTTAATTTTATTCATGTCTACCATACCCCAACCCTTAACCTACCTCTCGCAGTAATGTAAAAATATGAATTATTGTACAGTGTCACAGAAATTATACTATACTGATGAGAGTATCTGCAGCTCTATCCCTTCTAGACTTTACCCTCCACAAAAAGTGCAAACTGGCATTCAAATCTATCTCCACTTTGTTAGCAACGGCCATCTTTCATCAATCACAGCATGGTGGCTCAGTGGTTAGAACTGTCTCCTCACAGCAAGAAGGTTGCTGGTTTGAGTCCTGGCTGGGCCAGTTGGCATGTCTGTGTTGAGTTTGCATGTATTCACGGTGTTGGCGTGGGTTTCCTCCGGGTGCTCCAGTTTCCCCCACAGTCCAAAGACATGCACTATAGGTGAATTGGATGAACTAAATTGGCTGTAATGTATGAGTGCATGTATGAATGTGAGAGTGTATGGGTGTTTCCCAGTACTGGTTTGCAGCTGTAAGGGCATCCGCTGCGTAAAACATATGCCGGAATAGTTGGTGGTTCATTTTGCTTTGGCGACGCCTGATAATCAGGGACTAGGACGAAGGAAAATTAATGAATGAATGAAATCATGCACCAACATACATTTGTTTCTTATTTCAAAAACAGTTTCAAATGCATGTATGTCACAATTGGAGAAAAAAGGATAATCTTAACTTACATTTAATGCTGACTTTAACTAAAAATTGCAATAAGAAATGAAAGTTGGCAAAACACTGTTTTCCACTTATTTTCTGATCTTTACCCTTATGATGATGTAGTTAAAAGTGATGTGATGTTTACTCATTAGCACCATGTTCTCTCTAAAATTGCTTGGCATGACATTGAAGCTCCAGGGTCAATTTTTCAGGCTGTTTCTTTGTTGAAGAACGGGTGGGGGGTTGTGAGGGGAGGCTTGGTTTGTTGAACTCATGGTGGGAGATCAACAAAACCAGAAAAAAACACTGAGAAGCGTCTAAGCTGTTTTGACACCTTGTTGTTCATTAAGGCAATGTGCTATTGGCATGAGATGTCCCTTTAAATAGAACGCAAGGCATCTTGTTTTCGCTTTGCTCTTGCTTTTAGGTTTTCTATTTTTCCTTAGCATTATGACATTAAAAGAGATTTATTGTTTTACTGATGTGAAATAATAAATTCAGGAAGAAATCCCACTTCACCTGATGTTCACATATAATACCTCTACATGATCAGATGGTAATATATATGTGTGTGTCTGTGTGTGTGTGTGCATGCGTGCGTGTGTATTTGTTTATAAGTCTGAAAATTTTTAAAAAGAAATTCAAGAAATTCAGAGGATGTCTGTTTGAAATAATGAAAATATATGATAGTACATTAAGATTTAAATTTGGATTACTGCATGTTGAACCTCATAAAAATTCAATTTATTGTATTTGGCACACAGACTGCAAATACAAAGTCATTGGACAATGATTCATAAATTAAACTTTACCACACAGGTAAAATGTGTAACAAATGCCATATGCAAAATAAAATTTTTATAACTAAATGAGCTATTATTCAAAAGAGCTATTTTAAACCAGAAATGTCTAGAAAAGGTCATCTAAAACACTAATTCTAAAATCAACATCCAGACAAAAGCTCACTTTCAGAAAAAAAACTCACTTCTGAAGCAACAATAATGGTCGCACCCTCCTCAGTGTCCTTTTAGGCATATCAGCTTTATTTCCATAATGGCCTGATGCTGATATTTAAGTTTCATGCAGCAGATTTATTAGGCAGAATTTGTCATTTAGAGAGGTTCACAAAATTCAATAGATTTTTACATTGCCATTATCTTTTTTATTGCTTTTATTTCTTGATACAAACAAGCTCTCATATGCAGCTACTGTAACACATCTTTCTTTAAACTAACTGTTTAATGAAAGCTCATGCTAACAGGGAACACTTTTAAATACTGTCAAATTGGTTGATGTTTATAAATTAGTTTGAAGATTTCATTGCCCTAGTAAGGTTAGATTGCTGTAAATTAGTTGAGACTGTTTTAGTTGTATATGCTCAAGGGCGCATGCATGATTCAGTATCGTTTCTGAGTGAAGCTTTATATACACATAGAGAAAGAGTCTGAGGATGCATTTATAGCGAGAGTTTAATATTCTTGCTTTAAAAGATCTTTGAGTCCTTTCCTCATGAATGCACACAAATGCACACATATTCGCAAAGGTCAAACAATGTCTGTGTCCACATGATGAGATTGGGGTCACAACCTTTTACTCTGGAGACACAATTGCCCACGAGACAGCAGGTCAGAAACTATTGGCCACTATTAGTAAAGACTGGATGATTTCGATCCCAGAGGTCAAAACAGAGGCACTGTGATCACTGTCTATTTACTTCTGCTCGGAGGGCATAGGTAACAGCATATCCTTTCTGAGCTACAATTTTACAAGGAAACTAT